>CM041782.1:129217426-129415359 GCA_023374045.1 Limonium bicolor
CTCCTTTCCCTCTATCTGACAGTAGTAGTAGCGAATGCTTTGATTTATTGCACATAGATGTTTGTGGACCTTGCTCTGTAGAGAACAGTTGTCACGACCCGAAAACCACCCTAGTTGAAATAGATCGCTGACACGCCGCGTACTTCACCACAACTAAGAAGCACACGAGGCTACTAACTAAATAATTTTCAAATGAGTCGAAAATATTATAATCCAGAGATCTCACTCTCGTTATCGCTGACATCAAAGCTGCAATTAAAGCCATTATTTGTACTAAGATGAATCGATCTAGCGTAGGGAGCGACTTGTTCTGATATTGGTTGTACATGCTATTTTGGTCAGCTTCACGCTGCTTTTTGTTCACTAGCTGGGGTTGTTTTTGTACTAGCTCTATGCTACTTTGGTCAGCTTCACGCTGCTTTATATTCACTCGTTGAGGTTGTTTTTGTACTACAGGGAGGGCTTTTGTATATTTTACCATCCCCTAGGCGAGATGCCCCCAATTAGTTATCAGATATATATAGGGTTTCTATGTATCTAACGCTACCATATCTCTTTATTTGATATATACATACATCCTTTTATTTCAAAAATATATATTATACAATAGTCATATATTTATATACTCATGTAGAATTTTTGTATAAATAATAAATTATTCTATAATGATTATAACTAATTACTACATACTATTGAAAATATAAGTCGATTTAAAAATATATCTAGACTTAAATCTATGGGAAAATTAGTTCCCCCACCCATGACGTTTGGCGAAATTACACACCCCACCCACGAGGTTTCAAAAATTACTTTGCCCACCCATGTGGTTTTTGCTATTTTACATCCAGCAAATTTTCTAATATTTGATCAACTTAAAAGATGGTTAAATGTTATCCAAAATTGATAAAACTTTACATAGACAATTCTAAGGTGTTATATTTTGATCTAGCGTGAAATTCAAAGTTTTTTAAGGTCATATATTACCTGTGGGACCCAAAGAAAATACGTTCACATGTCACATATTTTATTGGGTCCCACAGATCATATATGAGCTTAAAAAACTTTGGATTTCACGCTAGAACAAAATATAACATCTTAGAATCGTCCATGTAAAGTTTCAGCAATTTTGGATAACATTTAACCATCTTTTAAGCTGATCAAATATTAGAAAAGTTGCTGGATGTAAAAAAGTGGAAACCACATGGATGGGCAAAGTAATTTTTGAAACCTCGTAGGTGGGGTGTGTAATTTCCCCAAACGTCATGGGTGGACGATGTAATTTTTCCTAAATCTATTTAACTTCATATCTTATTAAGATATTGTAAAAAGAAAAAGTATAACAATATGAGCATGCAATTATTCACCGCTGACCTACTCTTACATATATATAAATAATTCCCTACTGAGAAAAGAAAAAAAAACAAAAGAAAAGAAAAGAAAAAAGTCTTCTGTCGTATAATCCTCGCCCAACAAAAATTGCCCATAGATCGATCTTACATGTTTAGCCTATAGTTATATTGATTAGATATTTTTCCTAATCATTTCCGCTGAAGATTTAGAACACCTACAGGTAGGGGTGTTCATGGAAAACTGGAACCGTCAAACCGGAGCCGGTGAAACCGAAACTGGAAACCTGGTTAACTGAAGTCGTTTGCCGGTTCGGTTTTAGTTTCCCGGTTCCGGTTCCAATTACGGTTATTGATTTTGACGAATTCGGTTAACCGAAAGCATTTAATTTATTATTTTTTAATTTTTTTTAGTATACGTATAAAACTATATGATTAATTATTAGATTTACCAAAAATAAATATACAACTATATAGTTAGTGATTAGAATTATACCAAAATCAATAATATCTTATCAAAATCCGCGGTTATCCGGTTTAATATCGCACAAAAATCAGAAAAAACGCACGTTGTTTATTAATTATAAGAAAAAACACATAAAACCTACATCATTTCGGTTAACTGTTAAACCGGTAAAACTACACCGAAACCGACGGTTAACCGTTTCTAAATGAACCGATTACGATTATCAAATTTGACTAACCGACAATCCGGTTAACCGGTTTCCGGTTAACCAAAAAACCGGTAAACTGATGAACACCCTACAGGCCGTAAAGAGGCCGGTCTCCTTTTAAACACAATATTTTTTTAAATAATCCTTATAAACACAATTGGCTACATATATTCTGACTCTCAGATACTTAGTCACGTTAATTTGTTAAATTAATTGTCGGTAGAGTGTAAGGTAGTAGAGTTAAGAGGCGCACAACGATGATTAGTCTCTTTGGAAGACATTTTAATTAAATTGGATCGATATGTTATGGAATTATCAATCACTTCATAATCATTAAGAAAAGTCTGAGCAATGAGCATATATAATCTACATCAACTGTGTCGCAAACGAAATTCTACGGCTGGACGCACATTTATTCTTGTACAAAATCGTAGTACATACGTATAATATAAGAAAACTCTTCTACTTGCTAGCTACTCCCCAATTCAGAAGCTGACTCCCCTCCTAATGACTCAGGGGAATCAAATCCCTTATACACTTGGAACCCTAGTTGTAAATTCACCATCACCACAAGGTTGAATAGTATTGACATAAGCATCCAGCCAAATCGATGATCCACATTCATGACTACCCAAATCACAAACCTCACCACAATTCTTCCCAATCAATTTATGACTACCCAAATCATAAAAGAAAAGAACTTGTGGGACTAGGAGATAGGAGAAAGAAAAAGGAGAAAAATTGTAAGCTTTAATCTTTCTTTTTATAAGTTCCATTTTTTAAATGTCAAAAAGTAGAACTTGTGGGACTAATAAAAAGGGAAAAAATATGACGGGTCAAGAGGGCCAAGACACTCCAGACCCTAGACCCCCGCCCAGAACCCAGGCCCATTCAGGACCTTGTTCAGGCTCCAATCTGGGCCCCAAGCATTAGTCTAGGCCCCTTTTTGACCCTTGGTCCGGGCCCTAGATCTCATGACCGGGCCCCGCATCCCACCCCCCGCACTCCGTGACCAGGAGCCACGTCCCGCGCCTCACGCTCTACACCCGGACGCCACACCCCGCACCCTGCGTCTCTGGTCCATAAGGCTTTACAAAGAGGAAAATATCAAAGATAACAGGCTTGCTCTAATAAAATAATGTCACACGTACAAGGATTAAAGATAGACTTCACCTTAGAAAGTCTATAAATAGAGGTAGAGGAACTCATTTGTAAGGGGACACAAGATTAGAGGAGAGAGAAAACACTAGAAAAGCTCTCTAACATTGTAATACCAAAAAGAAATTAAGATATTGTCAAGAAATGGATGTAGGCTGGATTATCAGCCGAACCACTATAATTCTGGGTGTTTTGTTTACTTGTGGAAGGAGGAACCAAATTATGCATTTTCACTCGCAACGCGATCTAACACAACACTTTCCTGTGCGTAGGTATAGCCTTAGCAACGCATAAATGCGTTGTGAAATGTATAAAAAAAACGTTATCATAAAGCATTTTCTTAGTAGCGATTTGCCTTGGTACCGTCTCAATAAGTTGTTCTTCAGTCATTTATCAAAAAGAAAAAACGTCAAACAATGCTAAGTAGTTGTCAGATGAAAATTTCCAAGAGAATATTTTGTTGTCTTGGAATATCAACCAAAGGAAGCAACAAAAATTGCCCATAGATCGATCTTATATGTTTAGCCTATACTTATGGTGATTAGTTTTTTTCTAATCATTTCCGTTGATGAATTAGAACACCTACAAGCCGTAAAGAGGCGGGGGGCTTTTGTGACGGAGAGGAAATTTCTGTCGTATGACGGACGAATTCATGGCCTTGCATTTTTTTAATCATTTTTCTAGTTCTAGTATGAACTGTGAACTATCTTCGTTATTATAGTAGCTGTCCATGTTATTTTTGTCGCAGATGAACATGTTTTCCTTAAAGCCAAATTCTTATCTAGACAGTGTCTTTTTTTTTCATGCGCGTGGTTACCATGAATTTGTTTTTTTATCTTTTTTTTTTTTTAATTATTCTTTTTTTCTTTATCATAAAAACTTTAAATTGTTATAACTTTTAATATATAAGTCCAAAATAAAAAAAATTATATCATTTTTCACTTAAATTCAAGCTCTTCAAACCTAGATCAGTCATGGATATGTTTTCACAACTTTTTTAAAAAAATATTTTTACATGTATACTATGATACACTAAATTGATAATATGATTCATTAATTTTGTATTATGAATCATTAAAATTAATATTATGATTCATTAAGTAATAAGTGGTGAATTCGACATTTTTAATTTTTCTATAGTGGGTTTGGGATGTTTAGGGTACGGTAATCCATTTGAAATTTTTTCTGTACTTTATATTGTAGCAACTAACTCGATAGGTTTTTAGGGTTTGTGATAGCGGGTTTAGGGTCTAACGACCCTAAACCTGCCACTACAAACCCTAAAAATACCTTCAACGTTTTTAGCTATCTTATGGTGAGTTTTGGGGTGTTTCGAGGGGTAGGGTTATCTATTTGGAAACTGTTCTATACTTTACATTGTAGCAACCATTAGACCCTAAACCTGGCACTACAAACCCTAAAAATGTCTTCGACGTTTTTAGCTATCCTAGGGTGGGTTTTGGGGGGGTTTAGAGAGGTAGGGTAATCCATTTTGAAGTCGGTCTATACTTTATATTGTCATGACTGACTCGATAGATTTTCACGCCACAATTATATATATATAATGTTTCCAAGGTTTATATTTAAGGGTGTCCACGAGTTTATATAAACGTTTCCACATTTTTATATATACGTTTAAATGTTTTTATATAGACGTTTCACGTTTCTACGATTCCATGATTATCTATAACATTTTCATGCCATAATTACTTATAAACGTTTCCACGACATGATTACATATAAACATTTTCATTATTATATATGAATGTTTCTATGCTACAATTATATATAACGTTTCCATGATGTATATATAAATATATCCACGAGTTCGGATAAAAGTTTTCACCTTTTTATTTAAACATTTTCACTTTGTTAGATATACGTTTCCACATTTTTATATAAACGTTTCCACGTTTACGATTTCATGATTATATATAACGTTTCCATGTCATGATTACATATAAACATTTCAACGATCTGATTACATATAAACAAATTTCATAATTATATATGAATGTTTCCTCGCCACGATTACATATAACGTTTCCACGATTTACATATAAACGTTTCCATGATTTATATATAAACGTTTCCACAATTTATATATATATGCTTCCACGTTTTATATATAAATGTTTCCACGTCATGATTACATATATACGCTTACCCCATTATATATTCCATGCCACAATCATATATAATGTTTCTACGCCACGATTATATATACACGTTTCCACACAATTAAGTATAACGATTACACCGTTATGCATAAACGTGTCCACGAGTTTGTTTAAAATGTTTCCACATTTTTAAAATAAACGTTGCTATGTTTCTACGATTCCATTATATAAATGTTTCCACACCTTCAATCCTCTCTCTGCTAAACCAAAGAACATAAGATTTTTGTTTGAGGAACGTAAGTTAGGGTTGGGTGATTGTGAAAGGAATAGTTGAAGCCATAGAGTGTATGCTTTTTGTTTGAGGAATGCAAGTTAGGGTCGCAAACTGCATACATAATAAGAGGAATATTGACAAATTATAGTATTTTGGCAATGAATTGAAGCAAGACATTTGTGCAGGATTTAGCCCGAGATTGAGATTCTTTCACCTAGAGCACGACAGTGGTGCTCGATTATTGGACATGGAAGGATTTAGGCGGTGGCGGTTTTGGGTTAGCCATGGACGGATGAAGGTGGTGGCAGATTTGGGTTGCCTTTGATGAATTAAGGTGGAGCGGCGGGTAATGGAGGAACGGAGGTCGAATGTCTAAACGCGTGTGATCCTCTCTCTTTTTTCTCTTTTTGCTCACATCCAGTTTTAATCCGAGTGCTTCATTTTTATCTACGGTGTAGATTAAGTCCGTCCACTATATGAATCATGATGTATACTTATTTTTATCATATATATATATATGTATATAGCATCATACATCACTTTGATATATGTTCCATTATTTACATAAATATAAACAACAAATATTATAAGATAAAAAATTATTATTATCACATATTTATAGTCATGTATAAGTTCTCTACAGATAATTATGTTATTAAAATATTGTATAAAAATACTTATATGTCAGTAGCATGTCCGTATTTCACTTTGGTGGTGATACACAAAAAAACAAAAAAATAGTTTTGTCACGGACAGAAAAACTGTTTCTGTCACCTAATCTTCACCTGATTTTAATTCTTTTGCTCTTTATTTTATTTTATCTTTATTAAAATGTTTTTTGAAAACTATTCTTATAATATCACTAACTAATTATAATACGAGATTTTAACTCATATAAAAAAATATTCAAGTTAACTTTTTCAAAAGAATTATACAACTCTTTTTAATCTTTTAAATAATTATAAATATTTAAACTTTAGTACTTTTATATTAATTTAACTTCTTATAATTTTATTACAGTTAAAGGCATGTACAATATAGAGTCTAAACTTCCGCGGCGTTTAAAAGAATTGAAACATCGTCCTGTGAGAGATAATGTGAGCACAAATAAATATAAGTAACAGTATTATAGAGACTAGATTATAATATTGTAATATTCAATAATGGATGGTTAAGAGGCGCAAACGTAGGCACGTACAAGGAAGATTAGTCTCTTTCGAAGACATTTTAATTAAATTGGATCGATATGATATGGAAGATTATCAATCCACTTAATAATCATTAAGAAAAGTCTGAGCAATATGGAGCATATATAATCTACATCAAACGAAATTCTACGGCTGGACGCACATTTAATCTTGTACAAAATCGTAGTACATAGTATAATATAAGAAAACTCTTCTACTTGCTAGCTAGTCCCTCATTCAGAAGCTGACTCCCCTCCTAATGACTCAGGGAATCAAATCCCTAATACACTCGGAACCCTAGTTGTAAATTCCCCATCATCACAAGGTCGAATAGTATTGACATAAGCATCCATCCAAACCGATGATCCACATTCATGACTACCCAAATCACAAACCTCACCACAATTCTTCCCAATCAATTTATACTTGTAAACCCTATTTGCTGTTGTAAATATCAACCACCCTCGCATCACTAAATACCCGGAGATTCTCTCATCTTCTAACCCTAATTTCTTCAATTTCATCGTATCAATTCTTCTCCAAGATTTCCTCTTCTTCACATATTCAAGAACCCACACAGTTAAACTCAAACCCTTCAACCTAACTAAACAAATCGACTTATGCTCATCTACCTCCCATGGAAATAAGCTCATCTGAGCCAATTCAAACCCTCTATAAGCATCTCTTGGCAATTTGATGCGCCTTTGTGTAAAATTCTCCACATCATATGAAATAATATAAGGTAGATAATGTGGTGAAGATTTTGTCATATACTTCCCACAATCAGATACGAAGAATATCTCCCCATTAATGTAAATTGGAGGTCTCTCGAACAATATATTCCTCCCACTCCACTGTAACGTTCCCTTAACTCTCCAATCTCTAATCTCTGCATCAAATGTGTAGATTTTATACTCCACATAAGGCTTCCACACTTTTGTCTCACACTCAAATACCCACAAAGCGTAATCGTTTCTTGAGTTGGAGTTCTTCTTCCCTTCATTAATGAAGAATCCAACTTTTAATGGATATGTAATGTTATTAGGTAGTGATAATCGGTTCCTAGTATACTCCGGTAAATCGAAGTGAACCATTGACATTGTAGCTGGGTTACACAAGAATAACTCTGATGATAACTTGTCTCGGCAAAGGACTAGCCCGTTATTTGAACCTAAAACAAGGGAGGTTTCTCTTATGAATGTGATGGAAATTTTGGGTACTCCAGCAGTAATGCGTTTCTCTGATGAAGATAAGAGCCAATGTAACTCTGGTTTCTTAAATAAATCATAAGCTGGCTGGATGAAGAAACCGTACCCATCGTCGTCATCATTAAGGTTTCGGTTAAGCCAGTTTTGACAATGGTGGTGTATGAATTTGGGATCCTTGAGAAGATTGTTGTTGGTTTTGTTGAGGGTCGAGAATTTAATCAAGGTTTTTGCAGGAAGCCATGAGAAGATCTCGAACAAGTTGTCGTCTGAGAACATGGTTATTGATAGAAAGGGTGGGTGGAAGAGAGGAGCGGGGACGAGTGAATAAAAGTGGATCTCGATGATTGAGGGAAAACGTACTGTGGTGTGGGATCTTTGTACTATATATGGAATGAATATTAATTAGAATTTGCCCAATTCAATAGCTTTTTTTTTATCTACTTGTCTCTGAAAAGAATTCGTTCCCTTTTTTTTTTTTATCTATTGAGATCTAGTTTTAGTAAATCAATTGTAATATCGTATAGTTTCAAAGATCTTTTTTTTTTCACTAATTTATCATTTAAATATCTTTACGATCTGTTGGGGTATTTTAGTTCTTGATTCATTACAATTTTTGTTTTAATAAGTATCATTTTGCTATTCGTTCCTTTATAACGAATAATTTTTTTTCACACAATTCTAGTATTACAAAACTTGCTGGAAAGAACTTTTAATTCACAATTAGTCACGATTTTTCTGACAATGTTTCAAGTTTAAAAATTCGAGTGTTGTTATAAATAATAAATGTACATCCAAGCATCATTTGGTCTATCTTAGACCTTTCGTCTGTGTAACTCCCGTAACCTCCCAAAGTCTTCATTAGTAGACCTTTGATCTTTTGTTTTCCTACCACCCAAAGGTTCGGTAACGTATACAATGGAATGATAAGAGATATGTCAATTACATCTATTTTGTCTACTATACTCTCTTCTATCCTCTCAGTGTTATATCACGTTTATCAGCACGATAGTTTCTACCAAAATATATTATTTTCTTTACCATACACCATAGACAAAAATATTGAGTCATTTTTCCTTACTACCACTTTTCAAATGATGGTTATTGTTTATCTTTAATCCTATCTGAAATCATTGTGCTTTGACAAGAATCTTGAAACACCCCGAACTTAATTAGGGTGATTAAATTACTCTAATACGATATTGAGGGCCTATTAGTGCCTAATGAATTTTGGTAAAAAGAATAAATCCAAAAGAAATAATAAAAACGCTTAAAAAGCGAAAAACGCTAAAACGAGCGTTAAGTGACCCTAGGAGAAATACAACCTTAAATAGGGTACTAAATGAATTTAAAAGGCTTAATAATGCCTAAATAATATTTGGGAACAATTCCCGAAGAAAACGGATCCATAAAACGAATTAAAAACGCTAATAACGCTTTAGCGCACGTTTTTCGAGAAAACCCGAAAACGTGACTTTGAGTGGTCAAATGAACCCGTAAAAATTATAGTTCATTAAATAACTATAAATAAACATTAATGGAAGCTTAAGAGCCATTAAAATTAAAGAAACGAGAAAATTCCGACAAACGGGCCTGGTTAGTGAATAGTGCTAAACCGGGTAAATAAACAAGCGTTTTCTGTAAAAGACGAAAAACGCTCCAGCTTGTAACATATAAGTGGGCCGGTTTTTACTGCCTAAATGAGCCCCTCTGACAAGACTAGTTACTAATTAACAAGTCAAAAAGCAAAAAGAAGAAAAAGTACAAAAGCACATTACCTCTTCTCTCTCCTCTCATTTCTTTCTTTCCTTTTCTCTTTCCTCCTTTCCCCTTCCCCACCGTTCTCTCTTTCCTCCTCCTGGTTGCTGCCGATTTGAAGCTCCTCCCCCAAGCTTCCATGGCTACTCCAACTTCCATCACATGCCCAAGCTCCATTTGAGCTCCAAATCAAAAGTAAACTACATATTTGAACTCCCCTCATCATCCTCCATCTTCCTCTCTTTTCGAAATTCCAAAAGGAAGAACTTGACCTCCATGGGTTTCCCCCATTTGAAGAGAAAAGCACATCATCTTGTAGCTTGGAGTCTCCTCTTTCAAACAAGGTAAAAATTTCATTGAAAAACTCATTTTGGTTCTCCCTCCTTTGGTGACCGATTTTTACCCCTTTGTAATGCCTTGTTTTCTTCTTGATTTTGAGCTCCATTTCAACCCTCCAATGGTGGATTAATAATCCCCTTCTTGATTCAAGGGTGATAACCCCTCTCAAAAATCTCCAAAGGTAAACCCTAACTTTGTGTACTAAGCCCTTTTGGTTGAATTAAGATTTCCTAAGGGTTTAGATAATTAATTGAGTATATTTTTGTGTTTCTCGAATGTTGGGGTGGAGTTTGGCAACTCCATCCCCACTTGACCGATTTTGAGAAGAGGAGGAACAAGAGGAGAATCAAAGAGGAACTTGTGAATTAAGGTAAGAAATCTACCTTAAACTTGTTTTAATTGCTTTAGGAATTGGGATGGGTTAAATTTAAATAATGAACCCAAAATATGTGAATTAATGTAGTTGATTGGATTTGAGGATGATTGTGGACTTGCGTTGATTTAAGGGCCTAAGTGCCATTGTATTTGAGATTTGAGCAATATTGTTGTTTGGTGAATTTTGAATTGAGTTTATGTGCTGGTAGGACCCTTGTAAGGGTGTGGCTAGTTTAGGATTAAAAATGGTGAAAAAGAGGTGTTTGGACATGTAAGGTTTATGGGGAGGTTATGGCAAAATTTTGGTAGAAAAACAAGTGTTTAAAGATGACTTAGTGTATTGGAGAACCTAGGTGTTTGTAGTGTTGGTTGGAGTGTAGTAGTAGCCTTGAAATGACATTTGGAGAACTAGTAGAGGAGAGGTGAAAATCTGTAGCAATGGAGTATGGAAATGTTTTAGAAAAACTAGAAAAGGAATTAGTGTGCAAGACTTAGGAAATGAGAGTTGGACTTGGGTTTTAGAATGGTGTATATCTAGGAATGAATTGGTATGGTCATTAAGTGATTTGGTAGGCTTGGTAAGATGTAAAAACTAGCAAGGAGAAGTTAGAAATGCAAAAGAGTGAAAAATGCAAAATGTGAGAACTTGAATTGTTGAACTTGAACAAGAATTGGAGTAGGGATTTAACCAAGGATTTGAGGTGGTTTGAGGAGTGTTTTGAGGTGTTAAAATGTGTAGAAAACTTGTGGAAATATTAGGGAAAGTTTGAGGGTGATTTAAGGGTTGATTAGGGGGTGAAAAATCACCCTTGTAGCAGTTTTTAGCAGGGTCCGGGACCTAGGATATGCACCAATCCCGGACCACCCCTTAAAAACATGCCGAGAGTAATTGCAGGAATTGGTCCGGGACTTAAGTCCAGGACCAAGTCCCGGACCAGGGTGTAAAATGTAGCCGAGAGTTTGTTAGTGTATTGGTTCGGGACCTAGAGTCCGGACCAGGTCCCGGACCACCCCCAGAATTCAACAGGAAGTGTTTTTAAGGCTTTAAAACATGGGGGATTGAATGGTATTGGTTTTATATGATGTTTAGGAGTTGTTTGGTGACATTTAAAGGTGCTAAGAAGTATAAACAAAGGTTGGAAGTGATTGAGAAGGTTGTGAGTTTAAGTACATTAAGTTAAACCGGAATAACGGGATAACGGGGTAAGTACGGGAGTAGCAATAATGTACATACCGTAACACCTTAATAATAATTGAACCATTTGACATGTAATTAGTGGTTCAAGAATATGATTCGAGGAACAAGGGTGAGCCAAAGAACATGAGAACCCCCGGTAAAGATAATCCCCGGTGAAAGGTATGATTTTCTCATGCTCTGTATCCTAACTTGGTTACCCCGATTTGTGTGCTTGTTTGATTGCGTGATCACCTAACAAGATAAATGCACGAATCGGTTTGTATGTACTCGCTTGTGTTTGTATTGTGTTGTTTGTGGATGGATTGTGTTCCGTTAATTAAAGTTTGTATAATTCATGAAATGTGGATTGGGAATGAATTGCTTGATTGAGATTGTGTTTGGTAGTGCGACTCATAGTTGAGTCTTGTGTGAGTAGAGACTCGTAGAAGGAGTCAAGTGCAAACTGATTAAATGGTGGAAACTCACTACGTCTATTGAACCAATACACGGTAACATCAACCTACGAACGCACTAAATCGCGAGAGAACATACGGGAGTAGCAACCTCCCGATAACGGTTAGTGAACCGAAACGACTAAATCCACATGATAAATATTAGTGGAAGTATATGAGTAACCTCTAACTAGAGGATTGGAAAGTTGTTCAAAATACGAACCTTGAGTAAAGTAATGAATGGTAAGGGATCACCAAACCCCTTAGAAATATAGTCGAACACCAATGAGAGGAACCGACTAACATGAGCAATGTCCCGAACATGAGAGTATTCAATAAGTTGGTTGAAAACCTTAAATCTTAGAATACTGGACATTGAGGAATTCCCTAAGCCGTTAGATGCTATCGAGAGAGATACTTCTAGGCTAATCCTTGAGATTGTGAATTGACTCCGAGAGTGGAGTTTGGGGATTTGAGTAGTCCGGTAGTGAAAAGGACATTTGAGTATTTGAGGAGCTAACCGTATAGCCCTATTTGTATTTGAGCCCGGTGGTGGGTCTTGTGCATGACCCTGCCCGGAGGTCGTGAGATCGACTTAACATGTACCTTGAGCATTGAGTATTGACTTGGGAACTTGAGTATTGAGTATGGAATCGAGTATGTGAGTATTGAGAATTGAGTTATGACTTGTGGGACTTGAGAATTCGAGTTGACTGGGGAACTGAGTTGAGTGTTGTAGACCTTGTTGAGATTGTGAGTAAGAGTACCCAAGGGAGTGGGTAGTACATGAGTAGTTGAGTAAGGCATGGTGAGGTAGAAACCCTCAAGCCTAATTAAAGAACATAGTGAACCAACCCTTGATGTGTGTTAGTGCTTGTGTTCAATGTTGAACTTGATTGTGAATGTACATATATAATGTATGTTGTATGCATGTCGTTGTGATAAAATGAACCGCATGCTCTCGACCAATTAGTCGGCGTACCCTCGCTAGTACGCGGGGTATGCGGAAGTCATATTCAGCGTAAGCTGACCCCCTAGGGGGAACGTTTTTAGTGTGCAGGTAACCGAAGCGAATATGATAACTGTAAGAGACCGACAGCTAAGCACGGACAGACTTGGGCTCCGTAGATACTCGGTATAGAATGTAATTTGAAGTTGTATTGTATAATATGGGACTAGAGTTGTATTTGGTTTAGATTGGATTAAGTAATAGAAGCATGATTTGTATAGTGTACCCGGTATAAGACCCATCAGACCGATAGTGTATTGTTGTTGTATTTGAGTTTGTACTTGGCCTAGCTAGTCACGTGGGTGACTAGCGGCATTGTATCACCCCCGGTTGTAGTTTGTATTCCGCTGCATTATGGTTGGTAATTGAGACGGGCTAGGAGATGAAGGCGTGATTACCGGTTGGGGTGTTACAAAAAGTGGTATCAGAGCGAAGTATCGCTCTGATGGTCTAAATACCGAGTTTAGGAAAATACCGAGTTAGGAATTAAAGGCTTAGGGCTAAGGGTTGAGTGTTTGCGTGTGAGGTACGCTAGTTAGGAACTTCCAGTGTGATCTGGATACCTACATAACCAATCTCGCCCTCCGCAACCCCCATTTTAAAGTTGGGGAAAGAACGCCAGAGAGATGGAAAGCCTCTCATACTCGGGTTAACCCGATCTGGCAGTTGCAAATAAACTTTGTATAGAGAAAGAACCTGTCATACGGTAGATTCCAAGAACTGGATATCCCAAAGACGGTTCCCGTTTCGACGACAATAACCGTACAAAACGGTAGAAGATTGAAGATCCCAACCATAGGATAACAAAATTTGCGGCACCATGGGGCGACATGCTTCGCAGTCGCGAGAACCATGCGCAGCCAACAAGAAGGGAAGCATAACTACGCAAAGAAGCGAAAGGGCAGAGTAACAAACCGAGACAAGAGAGTCTACGGACTACAATGCTTGATAATACCAATAACGGTATGCAACCGACTAAGGAGTTAGTCAAGGTTGAGCAACTCTAAACCTACAACACTAACAGGACTACCATGTAGTTCCTAATGATCCGGTAAACCTCAGTAACCACCGCCAAGTGTGGGAACGAGCTATGAAGCAAGGTACATGGAGTACCACAAGGATCGGGAAAGCACCCGAATTATTAACAATTTTGTCAAGAGCACCGTGAAGTACTCAGGAGATTGACCACTAAGATCAAAGGATCAAAGGAAGATCCAAAATAAACACCAAATATGGATGAAAACAATACCGTAAACGGTATAAGATAACCTGAAAACCGACATACCCGCGCACTTGCCCAGGGCAAGTGCAGAAACTGTAAGGCAATTGGAAGCCTTTTAACGACTAACAAGTACTTACTAAAGGTACCACCATGGAGATGGAAGCAATCATAGGATTGCCAATCCTAGGAACTTGAAGAATCAACCTTGGGAAGGCCTAACGGCCCGACCATTATGTTAGTGAACATACCAGTCAGAAGGAAGCTGTACTTGGTCAAAGACCTCAAGCATGGCAATGCCATGAAGATTTTCCTTCAAAACCCAAGATTTTATTTTAAACCCAAATTTTTTCTTTCAAACCACAAAATTTTCTTTTTAAGCCTCAAATTTTAAAACCAACCCAAAGGAACTATAGTGAGTATCATAGAATGATACAAGAGGAGTTGACAATAGAATACTTCACCTAGGCGTGTGACGAGCACTACGAGTGTACCCAATTACGGGATGTGGGACGACCGCACTCCGAAGGAACTTGCGGGCCTGACAGACTTGTGAGTTAGTCAGGTAGGTGGTAACGTACCAACACGGTACCCCACGTATATATACATGTAGTGTACGAAACACGGGAAGTAGTCCGCTCCGTTCGACGGACCATGAGGTAAATGCAAACCGCAACAATTGAATACCTCAAATGATCGAAGAACCCAGACGAGCTTACAAGCTAAAGGAGTTAAGAACTTACTCCAGGAGGATGATTAAGAGCTAGAAAGTGCGAGAAGCACTAGTAATTGACTAAAGACATTGGAGATGTCTCAAGAATTTGAAACAAAGGCATGGAATAGCTGGGATGAATGACCGGACTAAAACCGGTAAGACAAACGTCTAACATGAACACATAATGTTCAAGGAACAAAGTGAAATACCCAGAGTGATCATCTAAGGTACCGGAGGATACCGCTCATTACCGAAGGAGTAATATCAAACCTGTTATAAACAAGTTAAAACATCAATGGTCTACCCTAAGAACGGGAAACGTGGTAACCCTAAACAGGACAACTTGAAATCCAGAACCGCAATGCGGAGTAAAATGAACACACTCAAGTGTTAGCCAGATGTAACGGCATAATCAACAACATCCAAGAGCAGTCCAGAAAGGGTATCAAAGTCAACATAGTTGAATGAAGTGTCGTAATAAGAGCACCAGAGCTATAACGAACACTCGGTTAGAACACCGAAGGGATCCCACTTACCCAGGGGATACCCTGAATTGTTGAAAGGTACCAATCGATACCTAGACACTTAACGGGCTACCAATAGACGGAAGCGTGATGCACTAACCCTATCAAGGGGCCCTATAATACCTCCAAGCCATCTTATGGTATACGGAGAAGCAATGTCTGTGATCAGCCTATGATGAGCAAAGCTCTAGGCAACGTGGCCAGTGAGCCAGGAACCCATTACAATACAATTCAACGGTCGCAAAACCATGGTGAACCATATGAAGAGTTGCCAAGAACGGAACCAGTAAGATTGTTTAATAACCAACGAGCAGGGATACCCCTCGTTAATGTGAGACCGCGAGAGCGGTGAACACATAGATTTCAAAGAAGGGAATACCATCAGCAAATTTCTGATAATACACCTCCTTCAGAACTACTAATGTAGTGGGGCTTGAGCATATAGTCATTGCCAAGCAATAACTTGAACAAGATGAAACAGAAGGAAGCTTTGATAGCAATTGTTGGAACCGAAAAGTAATCGGTTAAGAAGAGATACCGTATGTGGAAGGGAAGTGGAAAATCAACAACGCTCAAGGAGCTTAGAGACATAAAGAATAACATATTCTATAATCAGCCAAGTAAACGGCAAACCATTGTCTAATGGTAGAGATACATAAGCAGAAGCTAAGATAATAGCGGATGCCGTGGAAATTAAGGTCGTAAATAAATACGAACATGGTGCGCAGTAAGCGACCAATACAGGCGAATAAACCATACAATGAGGTGGAGTTGGAGTTGAATGAAAAAGATGCTAGACAGACTGAGAAACCGGGAAGTAATATTCATTCCTATTGCAATCTCACAAGAGATTTACTGCCCAGGAGTTTACACCTCTGCACTCTGTAGGACTGAGTGTTTTGGTATTGCACTTGTGTAGTAATGATCGAGTGGGATAGCTAGAAAGTTGGGAAGATAACAGTTGTGGAAAAGGTGGAAGGAAATGTACGAAGTTATAAGGACCGAAGCATAGAAAATGCAAAGTCATAATTTAGAAGCTACTGACAATAGAGGAAGCACTACAATTAAGTAGTGGCTTAACCTCAACCGACAATAAGTCGGAGGAATCAAGTGAATAACCACGAAAATATACAACAGTATGTATATAGATTCCTAAAGAGCTGGATAGAGAATCCGAAGCTCATTGGATTTGCGTGCGGTAAAAGAATACCACGCTTGCTTGATAAACCTTATTCCCAAGATAAGAAGGGATAAAAGGAAATGTATAACACATTTAGAATAATGAGAAGGGCAAATACACCCTAAGTTATCAGGGTCGCGCAGCAGAAGCTAGTGGGCCCAGAGTTATAAGGTTTAATACACCTAGCGAATGAATGGCTAATTATCAATGCCTTGAAGCCTTTTAGGCTAGAACCGAACCCAGTTAAGAGTTAAATAAACTCCGATGAGAATTCTTGGTGCAGGGACTAACCAACAATATGGTTAAGACCCTTTGACCAGAATACATTGTATAATGGACCACATGGAAGTTAAACCACTCCATGACGGCTGAATGCCTTCGATCTATGCCCTATAATGACACATGGTAGATTACGTGGGCGTAATCCCTTTTAAGAGGGGTAGGGCGAAAACCGCGAAATGTATGTTTTACGTGATAGGGCGTAAACTACAATGCGCATAGCGCAAAAGTATTTGTTGTGATGATTGGTACTTATGTTACATAAACATATGTAGCCATTCATAATGTAATTAAGTTTGATTGTAGAGAATAGAAGTGGAAAGGAGTATTGATTGTGAGAATTTGAGGTGAATGGAGTAGAGAAACTCCATGGGGAATGAGACCCCGATTGGTAATTTTGGGAAATGAGTATGTTTGAGGAATTGATGAGTATGTTGGGAGATTTGAGGAGTATAAATCGGTATGAAACCGATGTTGAACCTAGTGGGAAGTGAGTCCCCTAGGTAATTTGAGTTGGTTGTATTTGTGAATAATTGAGGATAGAATTGATTTGACTTGTAAATGATTTGAGGATAGAAAAACTAATTGAAACTAACTTTGAAATTCTTGGGTATAGAAGTTGAAGATAGGATTGAGTAACAATTGATGAGATGATAGTAAGAGTAAATGAATTCTAGAAATTGGTAAATGTATGATTGATGATTATGACTAGAAAGATGTAAGAGATAGAAAATTAAATAATGATTGACTATTTGATTGGTGAATTGAGGTGGGAGGTGGAACTTGGTTTGCTAGCGATCAAGGGAAACCGAACACCAAAGTGGGGTGGATGGATAGTTCAACACCAATGCTGATCACATTGGGGTTGAATGACTCTTGAAGCTCCGTATAAGTGGCCACAAGTAATCACACTAGTAATAGGTGAAACTAACATAAATTGGAACTTGGAGTTGCATGAAGTTTTCAAAATGAATTTCCAAAGATTTTGGCAAATGATTTTCTTCAAACTTGAGAATGAGGATTGGTTTTGAAACCACTTCCACGGGCGCTAGTGGATCTTTCATGGCTAGGCACGGGTATCCGGTTGAATCATGGAGGTGAAGCTAGTTATGAGTCAGTGGAGGTGTTGAATAGTTTTGAAACCACTACAACGGACGAGCAAGGGTACTAAGTGACCTGTAGGACGCTTGTAGTGTGTGTTTTGTATTTGTTCAAGGGCCGCCGGATATGAGTAGTCCGGTCAGGGAAGAGTACCCACTTTGGAGCCTGAGGATTCTCTAGAGTGCAAATGAATTTTGATCATAACCAAAGGACCGTAGAGCCAGAAAGAGTAAGTGCTCAATGTCATGACGGCCGTGAACCAGAGAGCGTAAGTGTTCAAACGTGACCGGTACCTGAGGGATCACTCGATTTGGGGGAGGACTTAGTGCCTAATTGTCTGCGGATGGACCCCCATTGAGAGATTTGGGAAAAATATATTTTTGGTTGCTATGCATGCTTGACATGTTGTGCGGATATGTGGTTTGTATTCAGTAAGTCATTGGAGTCTGACAGTTGTTGAGAGAGTATAACCCTAGTATTGAGTACCTTGGTGACTAACAATCTTAGACTCACTAACTTTGTGGGCAAAGTTCTTTAAGGGGGGTAGATTGAAATACCCCGACTTAATTAGGGTGATTAAATTACTCTAATACGATATTGAGGGCCTATTAGTGCCTAATGAATTTTGGTAAAAAGAATAAATCCAAAAGAAATAATAAAAACGCTTAAAGCGAAAAACGCTAAAACGAGCGTTAAGTGACCCTAGGAGAAATACAACCTTAAAGGGTACTAAATGAATTTAAAAGGCTTAATAATGCCTAAATAATATTGGGAACAATTCCCGAAGAAAACGGATCCATAAAACGAATTAAAAACGCTAATAAAGCTTTAGCGCACGTTTTTCGAGAAAACCCGAAAACGTGACTTTGAGTGGTCAAATGAACCCGTAAAAATTATAGTTCATTAAATAACTATAAATAAACATTAATGGAAGTAAAGCCATTAAAATTAAAGAAACGAGAAAATTCCGGAAAACGGGCCCGGTTAGTGAATAGTGCTAAACCGGGTAAATAACGAGCGTTTTCTGTAAAAGACGAAAAACGCTCCAGCTTGTAACATATAAGTGGGCCGGTTTTTACTGTAAAGAGCCCCTCACAAGACTAGTTACTAATTAACAAGTCAAAAAGCAAAAGAAAAAAGTACAAAAGCACATTACCTCTTCTCTCTCTCTCTCCTCTCATTTCTTTCTTTCCTTTCTCTTTCCTCCTTTCCTCCTTCCCCATTCTCTCTCCTCCTCCTGGTTGCTGCCGATTTGAAGCTCCTCCCCCAGCTTCCATGGCTACTCCAACTTCCCACATGCCCAAGCTCCATTTGAGCTCCAAATCAAAAGTAAATACATATTTGAACTCCCCTCATCCTCCATCTTCCCTCTTTTCGAAATTCAAAAGGAAGAACTTGACTCCATGGGTTTTCCCCATTTGAAGAGAAAAGCACATCATCTTGTAGCTTGGAGTCTCCTCTTTCAAGGTAAAAATTTCATTGAAAAACTCATTTTGGTTCTCCTCCCTCCTTGGTGACCGATTTTTCCCCTTAACCTTGTTTTTCTTCTTGATTTTGAGCTCCATTTCAACCCTCCAATGGTGGATTAATAATCCCCTTCTTGATTCAAGGGTGAGAACCCCTCTCAAAAATCTCCAAAGGTAAACCCTAACTTTGTGTACTAAGCCTTTTGGTTGAATTAAGATTTCCTAAGGGTTTAGATAATAATTGAGTATATTTTGTGTTTCGAATGTTGGGGTGGAGTTTGGCAACTCCATCCCCACTTGACCGATTTTTAGAAGATGAGGAACAAGAGGAGAATCAAAGAGGAACTTGTGAATTAAGGTAAGAAATCTACCTTAAACTTGTTTTAATTGCTTTAGGAATTGGGATGGGTTAAATTTAAATAATGAACCCAAAATATGTGAATTAATGTAGTTGATTGGATTTGAGGATGATTGTGGACTTGTGTTGATTTAAGGGCCTAAGTGCCATTGTATTTGAGATTTGAGCAATATTGTTGTTTGGTGAATTTTGAATTGAGTTTATGTGCTGGTAGGACCCTTGTAAGGGTGTGGCTAGTTTAGGATTGAAAATGGTGAAAAAGAGGTGTTTGGACATGTAAGGTTTATGGGGAGGTTATGGCAAAATTTTGGTAGAAAAACAAGTGTTTAAAGATGACTTAGTGTATTGGAGAACCTAGGTGTTTGTAGTGTTGGTTGGAGTGTAGTAGTAGCCTTGAAATGACATTTGGAGAACTAGTAGAGGAGAGGTGAAAATCTGTAGCAATGGAGTATGGAAATGTTTTAGAAAAACTAGAAAAGGAATTAGTGTGCAAGACTTAGGAAATGAGAGTTGGACTTGGGTTTTAGAATGGTGTATATCTAGGAATGAATTGGTATGGTCATTAAGTGATTTGGTAGGCTTGGTAAGATGTAAAAACTAGCAAGGAGTTAGAAATGCAAAAGAGTGAAAATGCAAAATGTGAGAACTTGAATTGTTGATTTGAACAAGAATTGGAGTAGGGATTTAACCAAGGATTTGAGGTGGTTTGAGGAGTGTTTTGAGGTGTTAAAATGTGTAGAAAACTTGTGGAAAGATTAGGGAAAGTTTGAGGGTGATTTAAGGGTTGATTAGGGGGTGAAAAATCACCCTTGTAGCAGTTTTTAGCAGGGTCCGGGACCTAGGATATGCACCAAGTCCCGGACCACCCCTTAAAAACATGCCGAGAGTAATTGCAGGAATTGGTCCGGGACTTAAGTCCAGGACCAAGTCCCGGACCAGGGTGTAAAATGTAGCCGAGAGTTTGTAGTGTATTGGTCCGGGACCTAGGTCCGGACCAGGTCCCGGACCACCCCCAGAATTCAACAGGAAGTGTTTTTAAGGCTTTAAAACATGGGGGATTGAATGGTATTGGTTTTATGATGTTTAGGAGTTGTTTGGTGACATTTAAAGGTGCTAAGAAGTATAAACAAAGGTTGGAAGTGATTGAGAAGGTTGTGAGTTTAAGTACATTAAGTTAAACCGGAATAACGGGATAACGGGTAAGTACGGGAGTAGCAATAATGTACATACCGTAACACCTTAATAATAATTGAACCATTTGACATGTAATTAGTGGTTCAAGAATATGATTCGAGGAACAAGGGTGAGCCAAAGAACATGAGAACCCCCGGTAAAGATAATCCCCGGTGAAAGGTATGATTTTCTCATCCTCTGTATCCTAACTTGGTTACCCGATTTGTGTGCTAGTTTGATTGCGTGATCACCTAACAAGATAAATGCACGAATCGGTTTGTATGTACTCGCTTGTGTTTGTATTGTGTTGTTTGTGGATGGATTGTGTTCCGTTAATTAAAGTTTGTATAATTCATGAAATGTGGATTGGGAATGAATTGCTTGATTGAGATTGTGTTTGGTAGTGCGACTCATAGTTGAGTCTTGTGTGAGTAGAGACTCGTAGAAGGAGTCAAGTGCAAACTGATTAAATGGTGGAAACTCACTACGTCTATTGAACCAATACACGGTAACATCAACCTACGAACGCACTAAATCGCGAGAGAACATACGGGAGTAGCAACCTCCCGATAACGGTTAGTGAACCGAAACGACTAAATCCACATGATAAATATTAGTGGAAGTATATGAGTAACCTCTAACTAGAGGATTGGAAAGTTGTTCAAAATACGAACCTTGAGTAAAGTAATGAATGGTAAGGGATCACCAAACCCCTTAGAAATATAGTCGAACACCAATGAGAGGAACCGACTAACATGAGCAATGTCCCGAACATGAGAGTATTCAATAAGTTGGTTGAAAACCTTAAATCTTAGAATACTAGACATTGAGGAATTCCCTAAGCCGTTAGATGCTATCGAGAGAGATACTTCTAGGCTAATCCTTGAGATTGTGAATTGACTCCGAGAGTGGAGTTTGGGGATTTGAGTAGTCCGGTAGTGAAACGGACATTTGAGTATTTGAGGAGCTAACCGTATAGCCCTATTTGTATTTGAGCCCGGTGGTGGGTCTTGTGCATGACCCTGCCCGGAGGTCGTGAGATCGACTTAACATGTACCTTGAGCATTGAGTATTGACTTGGGAACTTGAGTATTGAGTATGGAATCGAGTATGTGAGTATTGAGAATTGAGTTATGACTTGTGGGACTTGAGAATTCGAGTTGACTGGGGAACTGAGTTGAGTGTTGTAGACCTTGTTGAGATTGTGAGTAAGAGTACCCAAGGGAGTGGGTAGTACATGAGTAGTTGAGTAAGGCATGGTGAGGTAGAAACCCTCAAGCCTAATTAAAGAACATAGTGAACCAACCCTTGATGTGTGTTAGTGCTTGTGTTCAATGTTGAACTTGATTGTGAATGTACATATAATATGTATGTTGTATGCATGTCGTTGTGATAAAATGAACCGCATGCTCTCGACCAATTAGTCGGCGTACCCTCGCTAGTACGCGGGGTATGCGGAAGTCATATTCAGCGTAAGCTGACCCCCTAGGGGGAACATTTTTAGTGTGCAGGTAACCAAAGCGAATATGATAACTGTAAGAGACCGACAGCTAAGCACGGACAGACTTGGGCTCCGTAGATACTCGGTATAGAATGTAATTTGAAGTTGTATTGTATAATATGGGACTAGAGTTGTATTTGGTTTAGATTGGATTGAGTAATAGAAGCATGATTTGTATAGTGTACCCGGTATAAGACCCATCAGACCGATAGTGTATTGTTGTTGTATTTGAGTTTGTACTTGGCCTAGCTAGTCACGTGGGTGACTAGCGGCATTGTATCACCCCCGGTTGTAGTTTGTATTCCGCTACATTATGGTTGGTAATTGAGACGGGCTAGGAGATGAAGGTGTGATTACCGGTTGGGGTGTTACAAATCTGCAATGCTGAAAAGTTTATATGTGTTGAAGCCGCATTTGATGGGTACTCTACCGATTCTAGAAGGTGTAAGTAAGTTTAATCAATTTTATCGGCGTAGTCATATTAACAGGTAGGTAAGTAAGACACATACATATATAAAGTTTATAAATCAAAGTATAAATCCTTAAATTTCTTTTTATTTGTTATACAATAAGTACAAATTTCACTATTTATTATATTATGATACAAAATGACAATCTTTAATTTGTGAAAATAGTGGAAGAGATATTTTACAAAAAAGAAAGAAATTTTGATACTTGTTTATGAAGTTTCACCTTTTGTAAGAAAGAAAAATGGTAAAAAGATTATTTTTTGTTGTGAGATTCTAGGGGCCGAGTTTTCCTATATTGGAAAGAAAGAAGATTTGAGGAAAAATCTTCGATGAAAATATATTGTTTTAGTTTTTGAAAAACTATATGTTTTTGGGGTATAATGATTTTTGTATAATCACTCTCTCAAGGTATTATTTGGCGTTATATATTTTTGTTTTGAAAAGTGAACTATATATCTAATATGGCATGATTCATTCCGTTCAATTTTATTTTATGATTGAAAAACAGTATTGCCATTAGGATGGGTTTGAATTACCGTTTATAAGGCAATCCCTTTTGAGATAGTAAAAAAAAAGGTGATATTACCTCGTGCAAGATATTGCATTAGAGGTTAAGAATTATCCTACGTAATCATTAAAAAGAGATTGTAAATTATAATATTACCTCATGCAAGATGGTGCAGCTGAGGTTGATGATTATGCTACCTTGTGCAAGATGCTAACATTTGAGGTAAGATCGTAATACTTCCTCATGAAAAATGAATGCACTTGAGGTTCAGGATTATAAGATCTGTATACGTCCTCGTGCAAGATGAGTGCACTGGAGGAAGAAAAATAAAAGGATCCTGTTATTCAATTGTATACTAGCATTGGAGGTTGAGAATTATAGTGTACTATTTCCCCTCATGCCAAATTTTGCTCTCAAGGTTGAGAGCTGTAAGATCCTTATACTCCCTCGTGCAAGATAATTGCATTAAAGGTTAAGAATGATAAATTATTGTTTTCCCTCATGCATGACTATGCATTAGAGGTGGATGGTTTAAAAATGGTCAACATTTGGTATAAGATTGGACCAATTGTAAAAGCTCTTAGAGAGCTAGATAGTTTTTGAAGAGTCAAAGATAACTCCATACAAAGTAACTTTGGTATAAGTTACATGGTCTCCTAAGCAACCATTGAGGAGTTACATTTGAGGATTATTATTGGAAAATTAAAGAGTTTTTCCAGTGAATTTCCTTCTCAAGCTATAAGCATGAGTTTGATTTTTGGCAAGATCTATCTATAAGATCATTGATGATATCGGAACTAAAAGCTTGAATTAGCTTATGAAAATGACTTTTTTTTATCTTGTAAAGGTCGATTGTAAAAGATGTTATAATCTATGATAGATTGTACATTTGAACATGGTTGGACAGTGTACAAAAAGGAAAATGTTTACAATTGACATCATGGTAGACCATCTCATATCCCTGAAAGATATTATTAAGATGATGTCATTATTGATGAAAAAAGTGTTAAGGTGTCATCCTTAATACATGTGTATAAAGTGCAAAAGACGCACTAGAGTACATGAATTTTGACATATGTTATAACCATGCTTTGGGCATTAGTTATTCATGGATACTCTAAATGAATAAAATATGGTACGTTGAACCATCTTTGCAATCTATAATAGATTTGCGAGCGTGTTGTAAGTCTTTGGTTGACAAAGAGTCATGCATTATCGATAGTGCTATAATGCACAAATGAAAATGTTTTATATACAACTCTAGAGTCTATAAGAGACTGCGAAGAATGATAACTTGCTCTTATGAGTCGTGAATTTTAAAAGCTCTTCATTATGTTCCTTGAGGGAATAAGAATAAACATTGAATATGCACTGTTTAATGATAAAGTATGCTCATATTGATGGGGAAACAAGCACAAAATGTGCCAAATAATATAAGTTGATATAACTTAGAATCCAGTCCCATAAAGCCCAAAAGAAAAATGGGGGTCATTAACGTTCGGTCAGTGTACAATAAAATATTGATTATATGAAGCAAAAAAATGGGTCATCCATGAGAAAAGTGATATCGAATCACTAGTTTTCTAAACTATCAATAAATTTCAGGTTCTTACTCGGGACAATAGTTTCATATAAGATATAGCGTGATCATTCAAAAGGAAGTGGAAGAGAATTTGTATATCCCCTTGAAATATCATGGATTGATTATGGGCGGAAAAATTACCATGTGGACCAACAAGATATATATGATGTTTAACCGGTTATGAACACCCCTACATACAGGTAGGTCTCCTTCTAAACACAAATTTTTTATTAAATAATCCTTATAAACACAATTGGCTACATATATTCTAACTCTGAGATACTTAGTCACGTTAATTTGTTAAATTAATTGTCGGTAGACTGTAAGTTAAGAGGCGCACAACGATGATTAGTCTCTTTCGAAGACATTTTAATTTAAAAGGCAACTAAAACATAGAAAAATGCCTTATGGGTAAAAGAACGCACGGCGCATTCCTTTAGTCTTTTAGGGTTTTCGTCATCTCGATGAACCCTTTCTCCTCTTCTATCTGAATCCAACCTCCCTTGCGATTTGTCTCACACAATCTTCCATCGAGGTTTCCATTCCTGGGTTGCGAATCGGGTGGTGGCGCTGTGCTTCTAATTTTTCTGCTCTTGGTATTTTGAGTTTCGAAGGTCAGTCGGGAAGCGAGTTTCGTCTCGTAGAAGCTGAGTCATGGATTTCGTCTTCCAAGCGGAAGAGATAGCGCAAGAAGTCAGGAAAATTAACAAGAAGAAGCGTACTGTGTCAGATTGGGAAATCGATAGGAGTTTCCCAGCAGTGAACGTCCTTGGAAATCTTGGAGGTTCCGCACCAGAGGAGAAGCGACTATATAGCGATGCGTTATTGCAAAAAGAAGAAGAGAATTCTATGTATATGTCTGAGAATGAAGGTTCGGATCAAGAAGAAGAGGAAGAGGAGGAGCTAGTAGAAGAAGACCCGTTATGCCCTAAAGTAACGGTCTCAAAGGAATGGATTCAAGAAATCAACAAGGAGTGGAAAAATGCGGTAATTGTCAAACTTTTGGGCAAAACTTTTCCTCTTCAAATTTTGTCTGAAAGATTAAATCAGCGGTGGAAGACGAGAGGCAAATTCGAGGTCTTTTTTGTGGGGAATGGCTATTTTTCGATTAAGTTCGAGTTGAAGGAGGATAGGGATATGGCTCTTTATGGGGGTCCTTGGCTGATTGCAGACCATTATTTGACGGTGAGACGATGGAGGAGGAACTTCGATACTGAATCGGAAGCTCTAGCGAATTTAGATGTTTGGGTTAGATTCCCAGACTTGAGGACTGAGTTCTTGACAGAGAAGTGTGTCGCACTTATTGGAAGCAAACTGGGAAGGGTTCGTAAAGTTGAGATTAAGAAGACAACTTTGGGTAATCCACTAAGTGGTAAAGTGTGCATAAACATAGATCTATCTCAGCCGGTAATTGGAAAGTTCAAACTGTTTAATGGCATCCAGAGGGTTGAGTATACCGGACTTCATCTGCTCTGCTTCAATTGCGGAAGGTTTGGACATCATAAAGAGAAATGCCCGTTGCTCGATAATGAGGAGGGTGTTATAAATGAGGGTGGCTATAAGATGGTTCAAAAAAGTTTGGAAAGAGATGATTCGATTTTGACAGATAGTTTTGGGCCCTGGATGAAAGTCACAAGGAGAAGGAAACAGCAGCCCAAGAAACCTACTGCAAATCCAGAAGTAAAGACTTCAAATGGGGGGGAGAGAATATTCAAAAACCTGCATCTGCCCCAAAGAAGAAGAGCATGCCAAAGACGAATGTGAAGGAAAAGGAGACCAATCAGGAAGGTCATTTACTCAAAAATAGTTTTGAGCTTCTATCCAAGAAGGTGGAGGAGGGCAAGGAAGGTGAATCTGCTGTTAAGGAATCTCTGGAACTAAACGAAGCTAGCATAAAAGGGAGATCAGGAGATAGCTCTGAGAAGAAGGTGGTGCAGGGAGCAGCCGAGGAGAATCATGAGACTGAAGATAGTTTCCATAGCCCAGCTAAGTCCACTAACTCTTACTTTTCGGTGGAAAATGCACCTTTATGTTTGAGTAAAAATGTGGAAAGTAACCCTCCTATTATGGATGAGACATCTTTGGATGGTTCTTGATATTAGAGGTTATTTATTTATCTGCACCTTGTGGTGGTTTTTGTGTCTGTCTTCTGTTGTTATATAGATATGTTTTAAATGATTAGTAATTTGAAGATTATGTCTTGGAATGTGAGAGGAGCGGGTAAGAGTAATTTTCTTCCCTCTGTTAAAAACTTGCTGGTTTTGCATAAGCCTGATGTGCTTTTTCTCTGTGAACCCAGAATCAGTGGTGTTTTTGCTGACAGTATTATGGGTAAGATTGGTTTTCCTCACAATTATAAAGTTGATGCTAGAGGTTTTAGTGGTGGCCTCTGGCTTTTCTGGAATAACAATGTGGATTCGTATTCTGAATTTTGATGATCAATTTATCCACACTTGTATCAGCATGGGTAAAACCAGTATGTTTGGCACCTTTGTTTACGCTAAACCTCCTGATAATGAGAGGATTAGGCTTTGGGATTGTCTTAGTCAGATTGCTCCCCCTGGTAATAGGTTTTGGTTTCTGTCTGGTGACTTTAACTCCATCCTTTCTTTGAAAGATAAAAAAGGTGGTATTAGGAAGCTTAACCAGGGCAGCCTAGCTTTTAAGGATTGGGTTCAGTCCTGTGGGCTAAGGGAGCTGCCTTCAAAAGGTTTGGATTTTACCTGGACTAATAATTCTATTTTTGTGAAACTTGATAGGACCCTTGTCTCTGCTAATTGATCTGAGATTTTTCCTCTAAGTTGGGTTTCTATCCTGCCTAGAACTAGCTCTGACCACTCTCCTATAGTGTCTCTATTCAGCACTCCCTCCTCAAAATCTGGTAGGATTAAACCTTTTAGATTCCAAATAGCTTGGGCTGACCATCCTAACTATAAGGAAACTGTTACAAATAATTGGATTCCTACCTGGCATCTGAAGGATAACCTTAAGCATGTGAGCTCTATCTTGAATGATTGGAATAGGAATGTGTTTGGCAACATTTTTTCTACTAAAAGAAGTTTGGAGGCTAGATTGGCAGGTATTCAGAGAAGCCTGGAGAAAAATCAAAGTCCTTTTTTGAGAAAGCTTGAAACCACTCTTAAAAAGGAATATGAGGACATTCTGCATAGGGAAGAGATTTTCTGGTTCCAAAAGTCTAGGGACAAGTGGGTTAAGTTTGGTGATAAAAACACTAAGTACTTTCACAGGAAGGTAGTTTTGAGAAGAGCCAAATCCAAAGTATTTAGTTTGGAGGATAGTGATGGAGCTATTATTGAGGGAGAGGAAAATCTCTGTAAGTTAGCTAAGGATTATTATAAGGATCTGTTTCAGGAAAACCAGAAGGGCCCACTAGATCATTTTGGTCAAGATTTCCCAGCCTTAGAGATCTCTGATAGAGTGTTTGTTTCCTCTCATCCCACTATGGATGAAATTTGGAATATCATTAAGTATATGGATAATTTTAAAGCTCCTGTGCAGGATGGCTTCCAGGTGTGGTTCTACAAGTATCATTGGCAGTTGATTAAGAATTCTGTTTATGCCTTTGTTAGGAAAGTTTTTGAAACCTCAGCTATAGATAGAGATTCTAATGCTACTCTGCTTTGTCTCATTCCTAAATTATCCTGTCCGGTGAACATGAAGCAATTCAGACCAATTGCTCTTTGCAATGTCTCTTACAAAATCATTTCTAAGCTTCTAGCAAATAGGATTAAATCCTTTCTGCCTAGGGTTATCTCCCCATGCCAATGCAGTGTTGTCCCAGGTAGGAATATACAAGATAACCATATCCTTATGCAAGAGATTCTCTTTTCTATGAAAAGAACTAAGTGTAGAGATGGGTGGGTAATTATGAAAATTGATCTTGAAAAAGCATATGATAAACTCTCTTGGAGTTTTATTAGGGAATCGATGGAATGTCTTAGTCTCCCTTCTGATTTTGTTAACCTGGTCATGAGCTGTGTGAGTTCAGTTAGCATGAGGGTCCTATGGGAGGGTTCCCAATCTGAAAGTTTTTACCCTAGTAAAGGAATAAGACAGGGTGACCCTCTGTCACCTTATATCTTTGTTATTTGCATGGAGAGATTATCTCACTTGATTAATAATGCTGTGCTCAGTAAAGTGTGGTGTCCCATTAAGTTGAGTAAAGGGGGTCCATCTCTATCCCACTTATTCTTTGCGGATGATTTGGTATTACTTGGTAGTGCTGATGTATCTAATGTTTTGAGCATAATGAGTATTGTGCAGGACTTTTGTAAGGTCTCTGGGGAACAATTTAACTTAGGAAAATCTAGAATTCTGTTTTCTAAAAATGTCAGTGCTACTAGGAGAATTGAAATAAGTAGGCAAGTGGGAATCCCTCTTGCCGATAACTTTGGTAAATATTTAGGCATTAATCTTATGGAGGGTAGATCTAAAGTGAAGAACTTCAGTGATCTGGTTGAGAAAGTTCAGTCTAGAATCAGTGGTTGGAAGGCTTAATCTCTATCTTTCGCGGGTAGACTAGTTTTGGCTAAATCTGTCCTGAATTCAATTCCTGTTTACAATATGTTGTCCCAAAAAATCCCGGATTCTGTTTGCAGTAAGTTGGAGAAACTGACCAGAGATTTTTTATGGGGCCATGGCAGTAATGAAAGAAAGCTTCACACTGTTGCTTGGAGTGTAATAACCAAAGACAAACAGGAGGGGGGCTTGGGAATCAGAGAATTAAAATCTATGAATCAAGCATGTCTTGCTAAACTTTCTTGGAAGCTAATCCAAAACCAGGAGGGCCTCTGGCAAAGAGTTCTTAAAAGCAAATATAGGAATCTGAATTCTAGGAATGCGTCATGCACATGGAAAAACATATTAGACTCCAGTAAGATTATTGATAAGGGTGCTAGATGGAACCTGGGTAATGGGAAAATTATTAATTTCTGGTTGGATAGTTGGTTGTTGGATGAACCCCTTATAAATTTGGTTAGTGAACCCGAGAGTATTGATAAAGATAAGGTGGTGGCAAGCTTCTGGTGTGATAAAGAGGGTTGGAAATGGGATTTAATCAGTAGCTACCTTCCTGATGGGATTCTGGATAGGCTTGAGAGCAAAGGAATTTTTTATCCTAATCTTGAAGATTCTGTTATTTGGCCTGATACTAAATCCGGTCAGTTTTCTGTTTCCTCAGCATATGAGATGGTTAGAAACAAGGGTAGGAAAAATCCCATTTGGAAGTATGTGTGGAAACTTCAAGTTGCTGAAAAAGTTAAAACCTTTATCTGGCTGGGGATCCAACAGGGTCTGAAAACAAAAGACCTCCTTTCCAGCCGGGGAATAATCCAGAATAATTTGTGTGATGCTTGTGGAGATATTGAAGATACTTGCCATGTGCTTAGGAATTGTAAAGTTAGCACAAGGGTTTGGAACACCTTACTGAATGGGAACACTGTTGTTAAGAATTTTTTCGCTTTGAACTTTCAGGATTGGTTATTTAATAATCTTAAGTGTGCTGAAATGATGAGTGAATTCAAATCTAACTGGGCTGATATCTTTGCTGTGACTTGTTTTACTCTCTAGAAGTGGAGAAATCTAAAGTTCCACAATAATCTTACTGTTTCGGATATGCCTCTGAATTTGCTTCATGATAATTTGCAGCGGTACCTAGTAGGGAAAGCTCGAAGCAATTGCCTGGAGAGGCAGAGTATGGAAGACGACCGGACTGGATGGATCCCCCCCCCCTGATGGCGTCATTAAAGTCAATGTAGATGCGGCAATGAGTCTCGAAGGGGCCGCTGCAGCTGGTGGGTGCATCAGAGATCACAGAGGCACATGGAAGGGCGGTTTTACCCACTTCATGGGTAAGACGGGAGTCTTGGAGGCGGAAGTTTGGGCAATCTTTGACGGTTTAAAATCAGCAAAGGAGCTCAACTTTAAGAAAGTAATTGTGGAATCTGATTCTCAGTTAGCTATTGATCTTGTACTGCAGAGAGGTGATGGGATATCCCCCTTTGAAGGGGTATCCAGAGGTTGCAGATCCTTGTTTGCCTGGTTTGATACGTGTAGTATTAGGAAAATCAATAGGTTGTGTAACAAAGCTGCGGATAGTTTAGCAAAGTTTGGATTAAGCTGTAACAGGGGGTATTTACACTACAGTTTGCCCCCAGTCTGTTGTAGTTTGTGGTTAGACCAGGATTTTTCCTATCCTGGTGATTAATAAATAAGATGTCGTTTTGATCAAAAAAAAAAAGAAGACATTTTAATTTTATTGGGTCGATATGTTATGGAAGATTATCAATCCACTTCATAATCATTAAGAAAAGTCTGAGCAATGAGCATATATAATATACATCAACTGTGTCGCAAACGAAATTATACGGTTGGACGCACATTTATTCTTGTACAAAATCGTAGTACATACGTATAATATAAGAAAACTCTTCTACTTGCTAGCTAGTCCCCAGTTCAGAAGCTGACTCGCCTCCTAAATCCTAATGACACAGATCCCTTATACACTCGGAACCCTAGTTGTAAATTCACCATCACCACAAGGTCGAATAGTATTGACATAAGCATCCAGCCAAACCGATGATCCACATTCATGACTACCCAAATCCCTAACCTCACCACAATTCTTCCCAATCAATTTATACTTGTAAACCCTATTTGTTGTTGTAAATATCAACCACCCTCGCATCACTAAATACTCGGATATTCTCTCATCTTCTAACCCTAATTTCTTCAATTTCATCGTATCAACTCTTCTCCAAGATTTCCTCTTCTTCACTTCTTCAAGAACCCACACAGTTAAACTCAAACCCTTCAACCTAACTAAACAAATCGAATTATGATCATCTACCTCCCATGGAAATAAGCTCATCTGAGCCAATTCAAACCCTTTATAAGCATCTCTTGGCAATTTGATGCGCCTTTGTGTAAAATTCTCCACATCATATGAAATAATATAAGGTAGATAATGTGGTGAAGATTTTGTCATATACTTCCCATAATCAGATACGAAGAATATCTCCCCATTAATGTAAGTTGGAGGTCTCTCGAACAATATATTCCTCCCACTCCACTGTAACGTTCCCTTAACTCTCCATTCTCTAATGTCTGAATCAAATGTGTAGATTTTATACTCCACATAAGGCTTCCACACTTTTGTCTCACACTCAAATACCCACAAAGCGTAATCGCTTCTTGAGTTGGAATTCTTCTTTTTTTTTATAATTGCTGGAAAATCCAGTTACAATGGCAATACTGTGGCATAGTGCCTTTCTCGCCTATTTAGACAGGTAAGGGCACTTGGCCCAATTTCCACAAGGACGAAACAAATGATAGGAGAAACCAACATAAGTCTACCATACCTTTCTAGCCCTACTAATCTTACTAGTTAAGAGGGACCCTTAAATCTATTTAGCCTTCTTCTTGCCCCGCATGGCCACCTTACTAACTCGTGAAAACTTACTAAAACCTAGGGGTCCAGTCCCCCGAACTCTTTTCCCTTTATCGTTAGTTGTACTCCTAGAGCATTTATCAGACTCCTCTTTTGACTCTTCACTCTCGACGTGACCTCTCCGGCGAAAGCTCGATCTCTGTTCTCGAATGATCTCTTCATAATTGGAAAGGGTAAGCTTCTCGTTAGGGACGGTGCATCCGAGCTGCTTGGCAAACATGAGGGTCTGTCTTGCTTCCTCTTTAACAACTGCCTCCTCCGGATCATCATCAGGGTCATCTTTCTGCTTAGAGGGTCCAGCAAGCTCGAAACCAGGGGGAAACTCCGGCTCCTCGAAGAGGCTCCTAAGACCCCCATCATCCATGTCTTCCTCCATCAGTTGGGTCTGGGGACCACCAGACTCTGCCCCTATTCTACGACCAGGATCACCAGAACCGTCACCAATCAGGCCTGGACTAGAGCCTACGGCAGCGTCATTGCTAAGCTTATCGAACCATTGGGCATCTTCCTCCATCCCTCCCCTCACGTTGTTGACGATATCCTCCATAACTGGATCTAAGCCCAATCCCTTAGCACTAAATGGCTGACGAATGGAGACTGGCGCCCGAGCACCCGTCTCCCCTGCCACTTGACAATTGATCCCGTTGGCACCACCAGGAGGATTCTGAGCGGTGGGGGAAGGCTGCGGCTGCTCACGAGCAACTGGATAACAACCCGTTCCGGAAAAATAAGGCGAGGAACCCCAAACTTGCGCTTGCCCCCACCATCCAGATTGATCACAACTCTGCATCAGGTACACTGGCCAATATCCAACTGGGTACATCCAACCCGGGAATGAGTATGGCACACCGCTCCAATAGCCATTGTACACCCCACCCGTCTGGAGACCTCCACCATCATTAAAGCTGGTATAATTAATATTATCTGCTTTAGCCTTTTCACTCTTGGGACATGCCGCCGACTCCTCGGTTGGTGAGCAGCGCAAACGACAGCAACAACTGAGGCAAATTTGAATTCTTTGACTGTCGTTTCGACTCCCCGTAACAGACGCATGTTCTGCACCTCCATCCATGCACGCGCCACCAGCAAGCACGTCCAGACTGCCTGGAGGCACCACACCCGTACCACCCTTAACGTCCTTACCAGAACCACCATTTGAAACCTGCAGCTGGTTAGCAGAAACAGGGAGATCTTTCTGGTCTGCAGAAATATCCTGACTTCCTCTCCGCTTCGAAATGGTCACACCAACAGAAGACCCCTTCACCTCATATTTGGCTTGTCGTGCGTAGAGCTTGTGACCCATGAAAACCTTGCCATGAACCTTTCCCACTGCTTTCGAAACATGGGAGGAGCTGGTCATCCGCACAAGCGCAAAAACCAGGCGGTTGTTTGGCCGCCGTTTCCTCAAGATGTAAATATGCTCAATATCTGAATCCATCCGAAGAAGCCACCGTATCGCACGCTTGTCAACATCTCTGGAGATATTATCGATAAACAGGGAGCACCCCTGGTTATCACGAAACTCTCGCACTTCCTTCACCTCCTTCCCCGTCTGGCTCCTCACCGCTGGGCAGCTTGAGCTCGCCAACCTGCTACCCACACTCAGAGAAGACCAGTCACCTCTCCACCGCTCCGCATCTCTCCTCCACCTCGAACCGAAGCCCGTGAACTTCGACCACCTCTGCTGCTTCGAACAGAGTCTCCTCCGCTCTGGTCTGCTAGCACTCATCGGCGAAAACGGAGAAATCCACCGGCTGCGGCGCCACAGACCCCAGCTCGACCTACGGCGGCTCCATCCTCCCTCGACTTTTAATGGATATGTAATGTTATTAGGTAGTGATAATCGGGTCCTAGTATACTCCGGTAAATCGAAGTGAACCATTGACATTGTAGCTGGGTTACACAAGAATAACTCTGATGATAACTTGTCTCGGCAAAGGACTAGCCCATTACTTGAACCTAAAACAAGGGAGGTTTCTCTTATGAATGTGATGGAAATTTTGGGTACTCCAGCAGTAATGCGTGTCTCTGATGAAGATAAGAGCCAATGTAACTCAGGTTTCTTGAATAAATCATAAGCTATGAAGAAACCGTACCCATCGTCGTCATCATTTAGGTTTCGATTAAGCCAGTTGTGACAATGGTGGTTTATGAATTTGGGATCCTTCAGAAGATTGTTGTTGGTTTTGTTGAGGGTCGAGAATTTAATCAAGGGTTTTGCAGGAAGCCATGAGAAGATCTCGAACAAGTTGTCGTCTGAGAACATGGTTATTGATTGAAGGGTGGGTGGAAGAGAGGAGCGGGGCCGAGAGAATAAAAGTGGATCTCGATGATAGAGGGAAAACGTACTGTGGCGTGGGATCTATGTACTATACGGAATGAAGAATAGAAATTGCCCAATTCAATAGCTATTTTTTTTTATCTACATGTCTAGATCTCTGAAAAGAATTCGTTCCTTTTTTTTTCTATCTATTTAGATTTAGTTTTAGTAAATCAATTGTAATATCTTATAGTTTCAAAGATCTTTTTTTTTATCAACTAATTTATCATTTAAATATCTTTACGATCTGTTGGTATTTTAGTTCTTGATTCATTACAATTTTTATTTTAATATTCGTTCCTTTATAACGAATACTGTATTTTTTTCACACAATTCTAGTATTATAAAACTTGCTGGAAAGAACTTTTAATTCACAATTAGTCACGATTTTTCAAACAATGTTTCAAGTTTAAAAATTTGAGTGTTGTTATAAATAATACAATTAGTGGATATATATCCAATCATCCTTTGGTCTACCTTAGACCTTTTGTATGTGTAACTCCCGTAACCTCCCCAAAGTTTTCAATAGTAGACATTTGATCTTTTGTTTTCCTACCACCCAAAGGTTCGATAACGTATACAATGGAATGATAAGAGGTATGTCAATTACGTCTATTTTGTCTACTATACTCTCTTCAATCCTCTCACTGTTATATCACGTTATCAGCACGATAGTTTCTACCAAAATATATTATTCTCTCTACCATAAACCATAGACAAAAATATTGAGTCATTTGTCCTTACTACCATTTTTCAAATGATGGTTATTGTTTATCTTTAATCCTATCTGAAATCATTGTGCTTTGACAAGAATCTGCGATGCTGAAAAGTTTATATGTGTTGAAGCCGCATTTGATGGGTACTCTACCGATTCTAGAAGGTGTAAGTAAGTTTAATCAATTTTATCGGCGTAGTCATATTAACAGGTAGGTAAGTAAGACACAACATTTAAATAATTTATATTTTTGAGTATACGTATATAAAGTTTCTAAATCAAAGTATAAATCCTTATATTTCTTTTTATTTGTTATACAATAAGTACAAATTTCACTATTTATTATATTATGATACAAAATGACAATCTTTAATTTGTGAAAATAGTGGAAGAGATATTTTACAAAAAAGAAAGAAATTTTGATACTTGTTTATGAAGTTTCACCTTTTGTAAGAAATAAAAATGGTAAAAGGATTGTTTTTTGTTGTGAGATTCTAGGGGGTCGAGTTTTCCTTTATTGAAAAGAAAGAAGATTTGAGGAAAAATCTTCGATGAAAATATATTGTTTTAGTTTTTGAAGAACTATATGTTTTTCTGGTATAATGATTTTTGCATAATCACTCTCTCAAGGTATTATTTGGCGTTATATATTTTTGTTTTGAAAAATGAACCATCTAACATGGTATGATTCATTCCGTTCAATTTTATTTTATGATTGAAAAACAGTATTGCCATTAGGATGGATTTGAATTACCGTTTATAAGGCAATCCCTTTTGAGATAGTAAAAAAAGGTGATTGAAATACCCCAAACTTTGGAATATTGATGGACTATCTAATTATAATATATTAAGGCATAATATGCCTTAGAAACATTAGAAAATAGTTTGATCAACAATGTACACAAAAACATACCTTAAGCGTTTAAACCGAAAACGCACCTTAGAGCCCGAAAATGTGCTTTAAGGAGAAATGTGCCTTAAGCATTTATACAGGGAACTAAAAGGCTAATGAGCCTAAATACCATTAAGAAGTAAGGTAACAACAATAAAATGGTCATGGGAGCCATAGCGTTTACACACAAATTAAGTATACAAGTCCACACAAAAACCGGTACTAAACCGACGAAAGTTAAGGAGATACCACGAAACGACTTGGTTTAAGTTGGAATTAGCAACATGCTATTTCACGAACAATGTTTCTAAAGGTACTAAATGTACTAAGAACACATTTAAACTAGCCAAAACAAATTGCAAAATCAATGTGAACCCGGAAGCACATAAAATGTGTTTTAAGGCATTTTTGGCCTTGTAACGTACCTATAACATGGTATAAGTCATTATGAACGAATTTAATCCATCAAATGTTACATAATATAAGAAGAAAACAAAAAAAAAGAGATAAATCGGACTAGGGGCTGCTGATTTGGGTGGTGACTCACCAAGGCATTATTTGCCTTTGAAATTCACTATTACACCTAACCAAGACTTCCTTGTCTTGCATAATTATATTGTCCCCTTAGTGATTGATTACCAGACTCTTACCTATCAAATGAGAGCTTCAAAATTCGGAACTTATCCTCTCTATGAAGGAAGAACACAAAAACAAGCAAACATCCACGGTTTTGATTCTTAAAGAACACCCTTACTTGTAAGAGTCATAACTTTCTCGTCCTAGCTCCAAATCACGAGTTCGAAAGCTCATTGGAATCCTCTCTTCAAGAGCTTTACAACCATAGCTCATGAGCCCCAAGATTCGTAGGAAAAACCTCTGAAAAGTGCCGTTGATTCTCAAGGTAAAACATTGCCTTCTTGAAAACTTCTTATTCTTTGATTTTCTTCACAGCCGATTGGCATGGGGTACTAACCCATCTTATTCTTCATCTTATTGTGTAATTTTGGGGACAATTCCTTTAGCAAATTGCTGGCCAAATTTCTAAGGGATTCAAGCTTAAATATTAAGCTAAAAGGTTAATACACAAGGTAAACTCTAAAACTACCTATTTCATGGTTCTAAATGTTGATCTATATATGATCTAACCTATCATATATTTTATTTGTTGTTACCGAATTTATTAGGAGTTAGATCTAATTTTTAGCACCTAAAATGTTAATATTTTGTAAATCTAAAATTAGATCTACAATCCTTATGACATAAGCTTTAATATAAGCTATCATAATATATAAGAAAAGTTCATATAATAAAATTTAGAGTATGGCCGAAAATTAAGAGGGCTTATTTGAGTTAGGAAAATTATATAACTAAGTTAGATTAAAGGAACTAGTATAATTAAGTGTATTATGTAAGAATTGTGAAGTTTTGGCAATATATTGTAATTGCCGAAAACATATATGATTTATTATGTAATTTATGAAGTTTAGATGATGGGAAAATAATTGTAGAATTAAGTTTACAATTTATAAAGAGTTTATAAGTATTATAAGAATTTATAAGGTTTTTGGTATATTTAAAATTAGTAAAAGATAGTATATATATACTATAACATTAGATAATTAAATCTGGTGATTTAGAGATGTTTAAAATGATTTTTGGTGTTCAAAAATCTGTAGGAAAATTAGTTACGAAAATTAGAAATTAATTGGAGTTAATTTGGTTATTAAATGAGTTAGGATAAAAGAAAAGACCACAAGGGTAAAATGGTAATTTCCCTGGTCAAACTTGGTCAAACGTGGTCAAACTTGGTCAATGACAGTTTGTAAAATATTTAGAGAAGCTAAAATAAATTTTGTAGCAAAAGATTAGATATTAAAAAGATAAAGGAATAAAAAGTTAAGTTAAATTAACTTTAGGGGTAAAATTGTAAATAGTGGAAAGTTAAGGGGTTTGACCATAAAAGGCTGGTCAAACTTGGGTGTATTTTGATAATTGACCAAAAATATAAAAGGAATTAATTAATTAAGACTTTGGAAGAAGTTAGAAATAAAATAACAAGTTTAGAACTTATTATAAGAAAACTAGAGATTAAGAGGAAACTATGGGTAAGTAAAGTAAATAATACATTTTTATGTGTTAGGAAGGTTAAGGAAATTAAATAAAGAATTTAGAAACAAGTTGTAAAAGAAACAGAGTTAAAACAGGGTTAAAAGGAACCCGTATATAAGTTAAGGTATACGAGGGGTATACCCGTAATTTAATAAGTATAGGAGGAATTATTACTTAAGGTATTTTTAATAAAAATACAAGTTATATTGGAAAAATAAATAAATACGTATGATACGGAGTATCATACGGGCGTATACGAAAAATTTTAGCGTACATGAATAGTACTCGTATACGTGAATAGTATACGTATAAATGAATAGTAAATACGTATAAATGAATAGTGAATACGTATAAATGAATAGTGAATACGTATAAATGAATAGTAACTATGTATATATGAATAGTCAAATACAAGACGTATATGTGAATAGTAAAATACGGTGAATAGTAAAATACAGTGAATAGTAAAATACGATGAATAGTAAAATACGAAAATTAAGTTATTTAACCACGCCGTCCTAATGAACTATAGGAGCGGAGTAGGTGACCAGAATAGTCGGGACGTCATCCAGGAGTGGACAAACGTCGATAGGCTAAGGTATGGGATTCTTGTAGCTTGTTTGCTAACGAGGTCTACCTCGGTTTGTGTGCTATGTGTTATTGTGATACGACCAAACAAGATTAAGCATGAAACCGATTTATTGTACTGTTATTGTCCATTGTACACTAACATTACTTGATTCAGGGCTCGTTCGTTATCTTTGTTTAGTGAACAATTGTATAAAGTTATAAGTACCCCTATTGTTAGTTGGTTAATGCCAAGAGAGGTTTAACTAACCAATCGTCAAAGAGACTTCAGCTAACTGGAACTTGGTAAGGAGAGGAATCCGGGACTGACTCCGGTCATGCATGTTCAGGTTTAGGAAGTCGGCATCTGCATCAGATCTGTCTTCCGCCTAGGGTCGACAAACTGACCCGGCCATCTCGAGTGAACAGTTCGAGATGGGAGGCAACTTCAGGAGGCGCAGGAGGGTCAAGCCTACATCCCTCACAACTCAAGTATTGTTTATTAAACCAATGGAGCTAATAACTCATTGGCTAGGGTTACTTTGACCCGACAAAATAAACAATTCAGTTAGAGAACAACCAATTCTAATAGGAGAATGGTTGACACTTATAAGGAATGGTCAAACACGAGAACTAAACAATTCTCAGGCCTCAGGATTTAGGAATCTAACTTACTCATTAATGGACGTCCATTACGACGTTCGATTTATTTGAGCTGTGAATGTTTCACATAAATGTGTTGTTTTTTTTATCGTACTTCTTATTATTATTTGTATGAATAAACTATTGCATGAATACGACAAAGTAATCGTGTGAACCCGGCTAGCTTGTGGGCTGCACGTTTTCTATACCAGCAATATGCTGAGCCCTTGGGGCCTGTGATTTAAACTTTGCAGGTAGGTGCCAGACAAGGACCCAGCCTGAGAGTAGGAGTGGGTAGAACACTGTGGGTTTAATTTACATTACGAGTGTGCCTGTACACTCGCGTTATAAACTGTGGTAGTAAGTTGTAATAATAGGAGAGCTACTTCAGACTCGGTATTGTATTTGTTTTAAAACTTGTACGCACTTATGTTCGGTACACTCAGGTCCATCAGACCGTAGCTTGAGACTGGAATAGGCCTAGTTAGTCACGTGGGTGACTAACGGCGGTAACACCAACTTTTAGTACTTTCTTCCGCTGTGTTGTAATATTGTTGCAGGTTCGTTACATGATGGTTCAGGTTCAGCAGTTGGGGTGTTACAGTGATATTACCTCGTGCAAGATATTCCATTAGAGGTTAAGAATTATCCTACGTAATCATTGAAAAGAGATTGTAAATTATAATATTACCTCGTGCAAGATGGTGCACTTGAGGTTGATGATTATGCTACCTCGTGCAAGATGCTAACATTTGAGGTAAGATCGTAATACTTCCTTATGAAAAATAAGTGCACTTGAGGTTCAGGATTATAAGATCCGTATACGTCCTCTTGCAAGATGAGTGCATTGGAGGAAGAAAAATAAAATGATCATGTTATTCAATTGTATACAAGCATTGGAGGTTGAGAATTATAGTGTACTATTTCCCCTCATGCCAAATTTTGCTCTCAAGGTTGAGAGCTGTAAGATCCTTATACTCCCTCGTGCAAGATAATTGCATTGAAGGTTAAGAATGATAAATTATTGTTTTCCCTCATGCATGACTATGCATTAGGGGTGGATGGTTTAAAAATGGTCAACATTTGGTATAAGATTGGACCAATTGTAAAAGCTCTTAGAGAGCTAGATAGTTTTTGAAGAGTTAAAGATAACTCCATACAAAGTAACTTTGGTATAAGTTACATGGTCTCCTAAGTAACCATTGAGGAGTTACATTTGAGGATTATTATTGGAAAATTAAAGAGTTTTTCTAGTGAATTTCAAACTCAAGCTATCATGCATAATTATGAAAGAAGTTAAGCTTGAGGTTGATTTTTGGCAAGATCTATCTATAAGATCATTGATGATATCAGAACTAAAAGCTTGAATTAGCTTATGAAAATGACTTTTTCTTTATCTTGTAAAGGTCGATTGTAAAAGATGTTATAATCTATGATAGATTGCACATTTGAACATGGTTGGACCGTGTACAAAAAGGAAAATTTACAATTGACATCATGGTAGACCATCACATATCCCTGAAAGATATTGTTAAGATGATGTCATTATTGATGAAAAAAGTGTTAAGGTTTCATCCTTAATACATGTGTATAAAGTGCAAAAGACGCACTAGAGTACATGAATTTTGACATATTTTATAACCATGCTTTTGGCATTAGTTATTCATGGATACTCTAAAGGACTAAAATATGGTATGTTGAACCATCTTTGCAATCTACAATAGATTTGCGAGCGTGTTGTAAGTCATTGATTGACAAAGAGTCATACATTATCAATAGTGCTATAATGCACAAATGAAAGTGTTTTATATACAACTCTAGAGTGTATAAGAGACTACGAAGAATGAGAACTTACTCTTATGAGTCGTGAATTTTAAAAGCTCTTCATTATGTTCCTTGAGGGAATAAGAATAAACATTGAACATGCACTTTTAATGATAAAGTATGCTCATATTGATGGGAAAAAAAAAACACAAAATGTGCCAAGTTATATAAGTTGATATAACTTAGAATCCAGTCCCATAAAGCCCAAAAGAAAAATGGGGGTCACTAACTTTCGGTTAGTGTACAATAAAATATTGATTATATGAAACAAAAAAATGGGTCATCCATGAGAAAAGTGATATCGGATCACTAGTTTTCTAAACTATCAATAACTTTCAGGTTCTTACTCAGGACAATAGTTTCATATAAGATATAGCGTGATCATTCAAAAGGAAGTGGAAGAGAATTTGTATACCCCCTTGAAATATCATGGATTGATTATGGGTGGAAAAATTACCATGTGGACTAACGAGATATATATGATGTTTGATACATCAAACAATGGTCACATGAAGTATTATATTCATTGGGCTATTGATTTAGAGAAATCAAGCTATAATGGAATTATCTATGTGATTTTGAGATTAAGATGGATAATATGAAAGTTGAAAGAATAGTGGTATTGAGTTACTTATACTCCCACTAAGAACGACCTTATTAAGTCGTTAATTTTGCAGAGCAAAAAAAAAGTTAGACAATTGGGTTTGTGACTATACCTCCCCCATTAAAAATATTAAAAGGGTTACAAAAAGGAAAGTTGAGAATAATGAACTACTTTAGTTCTTTATTATTCTCAACTTTAGGGGAGAATGGTACAAGTTTTGATATTTGGCACAAAGTCTTATGAGTATAATCAATTGTGTGTTGTTGTAAGATTACAAAAGAAAGCATATATTGAATGTTGCTACAACTATGCTTCTGGGAAGTATGAGTGTCAAAGATGCTTATGAATTTATAAGATGTCGAATTAGAGAGCGTTGTCTCTAACTTGAATGTCTTTAACCAAATGTTAATGGACTATGAATTATTTTATGCATGACAAAGCAAAATGAACTAGAGGTTCAAAGAATAATTCATTTGGAAAATGTTGCAACTACTTGATGTGTTCATAGATATGAACAAAGTAACGCGATCATATATACCAGCTGCGAATGTTCCAGCTCGGTTAGAAACGTATGAGAAAATCAAAAAATGGTAAGTGACTCCCAAGTACGCTAGAGGCGTGGTCGACCCTTGGGATCCAAAGAACCCTCGAAAGAGGAGTTCGGACCCTCGAAAGGGAGACGAATATGCCAAAATAACACAACAGGAAAAGGCAAATCATGACAGATTTGAACCCTCGAAAGAGGAGTTCGGACCCTCGAAAGAGGAGTCCAATCTCTCGAAAGGGGGACGTATATGCCTAAATGACACAGACAGAAAAGGAAAAGGGAAATTAGGAGTTTCAGGATTCAAACCTTCGAAATAGGAGTTCAGACCCTTGAAAGGGGGAAGAAACTGCCAAAATGATATATTATAAGAGTAAAGGAAGTATGGAGTTCGACTTTAAAAAGTTGATAAAGACAAATCATAAACACGCCGAAGTGTGTGATGCTAGCATGATAAGGGACCAGAGTTGTGCATATGAGATGTTATAATCCACCCTGATATGAGAAATGAACGCGTTCCTCCTAGTGGATAAAGGAGTTTTAATATCATAAAGGTGGAAGATAGTAAACTCTTGAAAAAGGTGTCAAGCCCTTGAAAAAGGAGCTACAAACTTTGGTAGTAGACCCTTGAAAAAAAGGTGTCTAGCCCTTAGAAAAGGAGCTATAAATTTTCAAAAGAAAGTTAACGATAAATATATAGTACACCACGTTAACTTATGTGTATGAGTGTATCCCTTGAAAGAGGATCTAAACTCTCGAAGAGAGCCTAATGTGAACATGCGAATTCCTGGGAATTTGTATTTAATGATTTTCTCTAAAGGCCTTAAGTTTTTATATGATCAATGGTGACTTGGAGAACCATCTAAACCACAATCAAATGGTATCAAATCACAGCTCATAAAATTATATATATATATCGATATATCAAATGAGCCAATGGTATGGCATAAGCCTCTAAGAGGGCATATATATGAATATTAAGTTCAAATACTTGAGAGTGCATTATTTGTCTGCACTAGGTTCATATATATGAGTTTTGTATAGTCATGTTTATAATACATGACTAGTAAAAAGATACTCTTTTCATGTGAATATCAAATAGACCTTGGGAGCAAATTGTATCACACAAATTTATCATCATTTATATGATAGAAAAAATGTGTGAGGCTCAGGGTTTCTGAGCAAAGTTTTAATGAGGATTCTATCATGAAATTTCTGTACGAAGAGGAAAGCTATGATATATATGGTGGAACTACCATTTCAAGGTGTGCAACGAAGCAGAATACAGTGGCAACTTCATCAAATCATGCCAAATTGATTACGTTATAAGAAACGGGAAGAGGATGTGCATGGTTCAGATCAGTCATCTATCATACATTAAGTTCTTGTGGTTTTCAGCCTAATCTAGAGACGTCAACAATAATATATGAAGATAATGTTGTCTACATTACACTAATAAAGGAAGGATGCAACTACGGTGATCAAATGAATCATATTTTTCCTGGCAAGGTTTTTGATGAGGCAGTAGGATGTACATCCAAGGGCGAGTGTTATAAATAATATAATTAGTGGATGTACATCCAATCATCCTTTGGTCTACCTTAGACCTTTCGTCTGTGTAACTCCCGTAACCTCCCCAAAGTCTTCATTAGTAGACCTTTGATCTTTTATTTTCCTACCACTCAAAGGTTCGATAACGTATACTATATAAGGATGTACAATTGAATGATAAAAGGTAAGTCAATTACGTCTATTTTGTTTACTATACTCTCTTCTATCCTCTCAGTGTTATATCAAGTGTAAAAATATGAATTATTTTTCTTCCCTTTCGTAGTTCCCTTAAACTCTTAATCTTTTTTCTCTAAAATATTTATAAAAGATTACAATTTAAGAGAGCAATTTTTCTTATATTATTCTTCAATGTCCGGTTGGTTTCATATTGACAATTTCAAATTTTATTCAAATTTATTTTATTTTTCTAATTATCTATATTTCATAGCAATTTAACTTTTTTTAGAAATTTCCTAAAATACCCTAATCAATTTAAGACTAATAGCAAAAATGGCATATAGACTTGACAATTTTGACCCAACCCGAAACCCAACCCATACTTTTGCGGGTTAGGGTTTTGATTATTGACCCATTTATTTTTTGGGTTGGGTTAGGGTAATAAGTTAATTTTATGGGTTGGGTTAGGATAGAGATCTAAACCCATGACCCAACCCGAAACCCGAGAATATATTTATTAATAATAAAAAATAAAAATATTAATTTACATATATATCATTTTCAGATCAAACTATACCTTAGCCTTATAGCCCAACTGCAGTTGGACTATCCAACTTTAATAATATCACATAATTTTAACTAAGAAAACGGCCTAACCAGCTGCATATCAAATAAAGGGCCCATCCAGACGTTAACATAATGTTAAAAATCCTAAGGCTATCGTCTTGCACACTCAGATTTATCTTTTATCTCTATGTCATTGTTCACCCAAGGTTTTTTTTTCTTATTCACACTGTCATTTAGTTCTTGAGAACATAGGTATGTCTAGATTATCTAGAAGGGTGAACAAAAGTAGGTGATATATATTTTTTGTAAGATCTTGATTATAGACCTCTCAGTGAATTCTGAAGCCAATAAGTGGATAACGTGCTGCATAAAAGTTTCTCAACTGTTAGTAACGATTAAGTGATTGTGATTGTACTTTTCTCGGGCATGAGCACTCAGTTTAAATGTGTAATTATTTTAAAACTATCGGTCATAGTTTGAGGCTTTGAGCACTTAGTTTACAAATTATTTCTAACTTTAAACGATTTGTCTTTAGTGTATTTCTCTAATGCATAATGAAGATTTTCTTTTTCGTTCCCATTTTTTTATTAAGGACACTAAGATCATGTGCATGTCTAGATATGATTCCTCCCCAACAGAGGTACGAATTACTCTATTTATGGGAAATCGGTAGAATACTTTAGATTCTTCGCATAACATGAAATTTTGTTAAAGCTGGGTCGATCAAGCAAAGATTACATATCTTCCTTTTGTTTCATCCTAATTAGTGTGCCAACTAGCACTAGATGTTTTTGGATTTTTTTTATTAATTTATACTCTTAATCCATCTAAATTATTGTACGCATAAAAAATAGGTTGGGTGGGTTGAGTTAGGGTTGAAAGATTTTAAACGGGTTGGGTTAGGGTCAAGATTTTCTGACCCATCCTTTTTTAGGTTGGGTTGGGTTGATGATAGATGGGTTGGGCTAGGGTTGATATCAACCCGACCCATTGACCCAAATTGTCAGGTCTGATGGCATAGTTGTGAACTTTTAAAAAATAGGGATAAAAATAGTTATTTTACCACATATAATGAATTAACTTTTTTTAGTAATATATGAAAAACAAGTTTCAAAATCCTAATAATTTTTAAATTACCATACATTTAGTGACATATTTACCTGAAGCATATCGTAAATTAGGATTGAAAGATTAACTAGAATTACGGGAAAAATAAGTAATTTTTTTATCTAACCACAAATCTACTAGCTTTATTTCTTATACCCATTTAACTGAATCTTTGACCACAATGGTTAACTATATACCCAACCGTTAACAGATCCGTCTTCTGTTGTTACTCTGTGGTGCTTTCGGTTGATTAAGGGAAAGTCTGTTTGTTATTTCTATAGTTAGCGATTGTGTGGTAAGAGATTTAGTTAAATGGGCATAAGAAATGTAGTTAGTTAAAAATAGTAGATTTCTAGCTAGAAAAATGGTTGTAGATTTGTAAAAAAATTATCCTTATATTCGATATACCTGGAGTCGAATAGAGTTAAGTATTTTCTGTGTTGACTAAATGAAAAGTATATCTACACAGTCTCCATGGTAAGTGTTGTCGAAGTTTGGACAGAGGAGTTGGGGAACTACAAAGCCCAATCCAATCAGAAATCTAACGTTTCTCCAGAAGACCACAACCACCAAAGCCACGGCGGTACAATAGCCAGAACGGAGTGGCGCCACCGTAAGCCAGGGGTAGAAGAAACAGGCACAATCATTTCAGAGCTTGTCCCGAGGAAATCTGCAACCATTGTTAACCAACTAGAGTCAGAGTCGTTTGATCACTCCACGCTAATAATAAATGAGATGAACTCGTGCTCTATCATTCGCATGTGTAATAATGGAATGTTGAGCTGGAAAATGAGTTGTGTGGGAATTAGAATCGGCTTGGATGACGTGGACCTATGGAAGAAGTATGAGCAAAGTGTTTGGTGGGGTCGCATGTTTAAATACGGAAGTGGGACAAACTCTATATGGATGGCAACAAGATTATCCATAGAGACAAGGAGGGAATCTAAACAGGTGGCGATAGTACAAAATGCAAATGAAGAGACTCATGGGGAGTTGGTAAATGATGACATGCAATGTGCCCAGATTAACCCTCTACAGGACGCTAGCAGAACAAACGGTAAAGGTCTGGAGGTAATCCAGGAGCTCCAGCAATCATGTGTAGGGTCCCCTCTCATTCCTAACAACGGCAAACCCACGCCGGTGGACTCGATCACAATTGAAGCCATCCACTTAGAAGTAGAAATTTCATCAGAGACAAAACATCCAGCAAGGAATCCTACCAAACGTCCCAAAACCAAGAAACCCAAGCAGAAAATTTCACTGTTAGAGGAAGCAAAGAGATGCCTTAAGTATGGTCTAAGACTACGTGTTAACTATCTGTATCCCAGTAAATCTCTAGCCAATTTGGATTGTATCTTAAAAAGGGACAAGAAATCGAATCTCTCTCCGAATACGGCAGTCAGTAGAGGAAGATAGATTTCTATGGAGGGTGGGCAAGAATGGAAATTACACGGCTAAGGTTTTCTTTCATGAGATGTTTGAAAACGCAGAAACTGTGGGGTGAGATTCTAAGGTGGTGGGGTGTGAAGCTCGACATGTTTTTTTTGACTTGGAGAACAGTTACAGGGTCTAGTGTGATAATTCACCAAGTATTAGGCGTGGCCATATTTGGATTCGCAAATGACAAAGTGCAGATCCTGGAATGGGGGTTAATGAAGAGGTATATGCGCAGACCAGTGGGCAACCTAGAGTCCTGCACTCCTGCTCCAACCTCAAAGACTGCTTTTAGGATGGATTATGAGTTTAGCTCCTTTTATGTCTACTTCGCTTATATCTGTTTGTTTAGTATTTCTAATTGGCTAGTCCCTTTAGGTAAGCTCTGGTGGGGTTTATCCCCTTACCGACTTAACCATGTAATGGTTGCACAGTAATGGTGGCCACCGAATCCGAATCTACCCGGAACCGGCGAATCTACCCGGAACCGATTGGAATCGGAACCGGGCCAGAACCGATTCGGAACCGGAACCGCCCCTTTGCGAATCGAATCCGAATACAAGTTTTGAGATTCAGAACCGAACCGGAACCGGAACCGCCCGGAACCGCCTGGATTCGTGTCGGATTCGGAACCGTGGAACCGGAACTGGAACCGGAACTGCCCCGGAACCGGTCGAAGTTACCGTTGAATGGGGCAACATGATGATTGGTACGAGATGAATGGGGACAACACCACTTAGGACTTCTATTTTGTATTCTAATCTTTTTTAATGTATTAGTATTACTTTCTTTCCATGTAATCTTTTAAGACTTCCAAATTGAAATCATGTAACCTATTAGTACTTGTACTCTTTTTCCTTATTAGGGTTTTCCCAATGGGTTTTTACCTAATAAGGTTTTAACGAGGCAGTGAATCATATAATAAAATCCGCTTTGCTCTTTAATTTTTGCAAATTCAATACAAAAATTTAAGTCTTTGGTTCTTACACATTTAGATTATAAACTTGAGGAATAACCTAGCTGAGTAAAGTGGACGAAAAGAGCAACGTGTGCGCGCAAACGGATCTAAAATCGGAGTTAAAACGAAGAAACTAGAGCCGATCAAATCTTTCCGGAACCGGTCGGAACCGCCCCGGAACCGGAACCGCTCTAGAATTGGTCGGAACCGTTGATTTGAGCGAATCCGAAGCGAATACAGAGTCCGGAACCGGAAACGGAACTGCCCCGGAACCGGTTCCGAATCCGAATACTTATTTTCCGGAACCGGAACCGGTGGAACCGGATTCGTGGCCACCATTATTGCACAGCTGGAGCCCCTGATCAAAAAAAAATCTACACAGAATCAGTAAGTCCTAATTTTCAATGAGAATAAAATCTCATGTATCACTAAATCAAAGATATAACGGCACTTATCAAACTGAGAAGAATTATGTAGTTGTTAATTTACAAAAAAACGTACAATATGATTATGGTCCAAAATTGATTATTTGATGTTGATTAATTAATCTAAGTTAACGGTATGCTTAATTTACTTTCTTTTGTATCATAAAAAGATTTATTAAAAGTAAATAGAAAAGATATTAAATCAAGAAATAACTGACGCGCTAGCTAGTGACACCGACCTGCTTCTTTCAAAAAACACCGACCTGCTTGCTCCCCAAGTCTCTTCAAATCTTCAAGAACGACATTCACAAACTCCCTCCATCAATCCAATTTCATCTTTCTCCAAACCATGGTTTCAAACAACGATCTCTTCGAAATCTTATCATGGCTTCCAGCAAAACCCTTAATCAGACTCTCTTCCATCAACAAATCCATCTCAAACTTAATCAAAGAACCCAAGTTCATCCAACATCACTCTCACAACTGGCTCAAACGAAACACCTGGTCTAATGAAGATGACAATGATGGGTACGGTTTCTTCATACAACCAGATTCCTATTCTTCCATCACCATGGAGTTATTCTGGCTCACAGCAAAGACATGTCACCGCACAGCAGGAATACCAAATATTTCCCTCCAATTCATGAAGAAAACCTTCCGTATACTAGCCTCAAGTAACGGACTAATCCTGTCCCAAACAGTCCCAAACAGTTACAATGAATCAACTTCAGATTTATACTTGTGTAACCCGGCTACAAGGGTATTGACTCACATTGGTTTACCAGAGTACTCAAAGATACGATTATCACAACTTCATACGAACTATCCCTTGTACGCTGCGTTTTTCATCAACCAGAAAAACACTAATGGTGATTACACTTTATGGATATTTGAGAACGAGGATGAGGAATGGAGATCAGTTGTGGAGTACATGACCTACTGGTATGATCAAGACAACAAAGTATGGAGAATGAAAGGAAAGATATGTGCAGGTGGTAGGAATGTAATAATGGATACACCACCAGTTTTCTATGAAGGTGAAGTTTACTTTGTGTCTGATTGTGGAATGTATTTTACAAAAAGTTCACCGAATTATCTTCCTTATATTGTCGCATGTAATGTGGAGAAGAGTACATCAAGATTCATTAAGCTTCCTAGAGATGCGTATGGAGGGTTTGATGGAGCTAATATGAGGTTATTTCCATGGGATGAGGAGAAGACAAGAAGTGCGATTTGCTTGGTTAGATTGAAGGGTCATCGTTGTAATTTGAGTTTAACTGTTTGGGTTCTTAGAGATGTGAAGAGAAGGAAATCTTGGAGAAGAGTGGATAAGATTAGGGTTAAGAGATTAGGGTTAGGGTTTTCTGAATATGAGGAAATTGCTGGGTTTTTGGTGATGTGTGGATGGTTGATATTTGCCAGTTCTGAGAGGGTTTACAAGTATGGATTGATTGGGAAGAATCGTGGATTAGTTGAGGATTTGGGTCGTCATGGTTGTGGTCATAAGGTTCGGTTAGATGCTTATGTTAACACCATTCAATCTTGTGGTCAGGAGAGTTTAATGATGTCTTCTCCCTTAACATCGGAAGAGTTTCAATCTGGAAGTGATTTCAGTGACAGTTATGAATGTGATCGATCTGCAATTTAGGGATGATCGATGATGTGTTTACCTAGCTAAGAAGAATTTTAGGTTTACATTGCAGATGGTTTATTGCAGATGGTTTAGATTGCAGATGTAACTTTGAAAAGTTCCAGTCTTTTTATAATTGATATATTTGAAGTACATTTGTAGCTCTTTTGTACATCTTTTTTACTGTTAGATTTTTTTTTTCCCAATGATATATATTTGGAGTAATGTTAAGGAATATGGTCAAGCAGTACCGTTGTCGCATCATTCTTCACCGTCGATCCCTACGTAACTCCATCATCATGTAACCATTGTAACTTCAAGGCATAATTTAATTCAAAGGGAGGTATGGAATTACGGATCATTTCATTTCAAACTAGTGCGAAAACCGCCGCCTTCCTGATGGTCCGGGACCGGATTACAATCCACATAATTGGACAAAAGTCAAGCCGTGCAAATATATAATGATGGTGAATTTTTGGGTACCCATGGATCTCACCTATTATATCTTAACATGTGGAATGTTAAAGTAACTAAAAATTTATTTGTTTATTATTTTAATTATACCTGAAATACCCCGAACCTAAATATGGTGATTAAATTATTCTAATATAGTATTTAAGGGCTTAATAGTGCCTAAGTAATTTTTGGTAAAGAAAAATAAATCCAAAGAAATGGGAAAAACGCTTAGAAAGCGGAAAACGCTAAAATGAGCGTTAAATAACCATAGGAGGTACGAGACCTCGGTTATAGTATCGTAAGGATTCCTAAAGCTTATTCATGCCTAATTAGTATACGGGAATAATTCCCGAAGAAAACGGATCCAAGAAATATATTAAAACGCTAAAAGAGCTTTAGCGCACGTTTTTCGAGGAAACCCGAAAACGTGACTTTAAGTGGTCAAACGGACTCGTAAAAAATTATAAATCATTAAATAATAATTATTAAGCATTTATGGAAGCTTAATAACCAATAAAAATAAAGAAACGAGAAAATTCCGGAAAACGGGCCCGGTTAGTGAATAGTATCAAAACCGGGTAAAATAACGAGCGTTTTCTGTAAAAGACAAAAAACGCTCCAACTAGTAATACTGTAAGGGGGCCGGTTTTAACAGTTAAATAACCCCCTCTCTCACACACACACTAGCTAAATAAATAATGAGTCAAAAAGCAAAAGAAGAATAAAAGGTAAAAGCAACTTACCTTTTCTCTCACCTCCCATTTCCTCATTTCTCTATTCTCTCACCTCCCTCCTCCTCTCCCAGCGATTTCTCTCTCCTTCTCCATGGGGCTGGCGATTTTTGGAGAGCTCCAACAACAACAATGGCACCTCACTTTCTCCTTCATGCTCTAGCTCCATTTGAGCTCGAAATGTAAAATAAAACACATATTTGAACTCCCCTCGTCCTCCTCTACATTTCTATCTTTTCAAAATCCGAAAATGAGCAACTTCATCTCCATGGGTTTTCCCCATTTGAAGAGAAAAGCACACCATTGTGAAGCTTGGAGTCTCCTCTTTCCAACAAGGTAAAAATCTCCATGAAAGACCTCACTTTTCTCCATCTCTTGGCATGGCCGATTTTTGGTCTCTCTCTCTTACCTTGTTTTTCTCTTTTTGGAGCATTGTCTCAACCCTTCAATGGTGGAGTAACCCCCTTCTTGATTCAAGGGTGAGAATCCCTCTCAAAGATCTCCAAAGGTAAAACCCTAACTTGTGCTCTAAGCCTTTGTAATTGAATTAGAATTCCTTAAGGGTTTAGAAGGATAATTAAAATGCGTTTTGTGTTCTTGGGTGATGGGAATGGAGTTTGGCAACTCCATTCCCCACAAAACCGATTGGTGCAAGAAAGAGAGGAAGTGAAGAAGTGGAAAGGAAATGAAGGAAATATAAGCTCAAGGTAAGAGCTCTTCCTTAATGCTAAATTTTAATGCATTAGAGTAATGGGAATGGGTGAACAAATAAAAGAACCTAAACTATTGTACTAAGTATTGTAATCGTGAATGTTTGAGCACTTGTGAGCGAATATGTGGATTTGTAGGGGCCTTAGAGCAAGATGGAGCCTTAGAGCCAAATGAATGGTATATGTGTATTAATATTGCTATTTGAGGAAGTAATGATGTATTGGCATGGTAATTGAGGAGATATTGGTGTATTAAGATTTTGGTATGAGTGCTGGTAGGACCCTTGTATGGGTGTGGCTAGAGTAGGAATGATTTTGGTGATGATGGGTATGTGTGGATAAGTAAGAATTATAGGTGAACTATGGCAAAATTTTGGTAGGAATTGTGCATCAAAGAATGACTTGGTGAATGGGAGAACCAAGGTATGTATTGGGGTTAGTAGAGAAGTTTAATGACCATGGATTGGTAATTGGAGGATGAGGATAAAGTATATAAAAATCTGTAGCAAGAAGTGATAAAAATGTATTGGAGAAGCTAGGAAAAAAAAATTAGAGTGAAAGATGTAGTGAAATGGATGTTGGACTTGGGTATAGACATGGTAATTGCTTGGAATTGTATTTTGGATGCTAGTAATGGTATTGGTGGTAGAAGTATTGGATGTGAGGATTGAGTTATAAAATCTGTAGCATAAGTGTAACAAAAACTGTTACAAGTGTTGAAGGAAGTGAGGAAAAATTGTGTATATGGATTTAGAAATGGGTAAGGTATTTGGGGGATGAACCAAGGCAATTTTGAGGGCCTAAGTAGTGTTAAAATATGTGGGATTAAGTGTAGGAACAATGGGGAAGTAATGGGTAAAGGAGAGGACTGAAAACAGAAATGAAAACTGAAGTACTGGGCCGGACCGACCTTGGGACCGGACTTGCAAGGTCGGTCGAGCCCAGATTTACAAAGGACGGAAACCTTCTGGAATGGACCGACCTTGGGACCGGACATGCAAGGTCGGTCGGCCAGAAGAATTTCCCGTAATGCAACCTACTGGAATGGACCGACCTTGCGACCGGACTTGCAAGGTCGGTCGGGCTAAAATTTTCCGTCAAGTAACTCACTGGAATGGACCGACCTTGGGACCGGACTTGCAAGGTCGGTCGGCCCTGTAATTTTCCAGCGTAATTCCTTACTGACTTCGACTGACCTTGGGACCGACCCTGGGTAAGGTCGGTCGAGTCAAAAAAAAAATATATGATTAGAGTTATCATATGTATATAAGTATATGCCTATACACATAGGTATATGTAAATGTAGTAACACAACATTAATGAAAAGAAAGGATGAGGAAATGCACATGCGAGTAAGGAAACAAGTTAAGGAAGTTGTAAGTATAAGAACATTAAGTGTACCGGGATAACGGGGTAAGCAAGGGAGTAGTAATTATTGTATATCGTATGAGCATAGTATTAATAACAATGTTGGAAACATTATCAGTGGAACAAGTGTGAACCAAGGAACAAGGGAACACATGGTAAAGCTAACTCCGGTGAAAGGTATGATTTTCTCATGCCCCGTATGCTAACCGAGTTACGTTGATTTGTGTGCTGTATGCCGGCTAATCAAGATTAAAGCATGAAAACGGTTTATTGCCTTTCATTGTATGTCTTGATGTATGTTGTGTGAGCTAACCTCCTTGATTAATTGTATGGCTTCACATAGTGCGTAGATCGACTCATAGATGAGTCTCAATTGTGTAGAGACTCGTAGTAAGAGTCATATCGTGTAGTAATGGAACCGTAACAACGTACTAACTAACGAGTCAACAAACAATAACGCAATCCAAAGAACTCACTAGAACGTGAGAGAGTGTACGGGAGTAATAACCTCCCGATAACGGTAGGAGCACCGAAATGAATAATCCACAAACAACAAGTAGTGGAAGTAAGTAAGTAACCTCTATTAGAGGAATTAATCTTGGTGCAAGACATGAACCATGAGAGTAGTAAAGAATGATGAGGGATCTCCAAACCCCTTCGCAATTAGTCGACCCATTATGAGAGGACCCGACTGATGTAAGTATGCCCCGAACGAGAGAGTATTCGATATGTTGGGGAAACCCTTAAACCTGAGGATACTAGACGGTGGTAATTCCCTAAGCTAGCAGAGGTTATCGAGAGAGATACTTCTAGGCTAATCCATGAGGTTGTATTATACTCTGAGAGAAGAGTGTTGGGAATTTGAGTAGTCCGGTAAAACGGACATTTGAGTATTTGAGGAGCTAAGCGTATAGCCCTCGTATTGTAGGTCCGGTGGCGAGTCTTGTGTATGACTCCGCCCAGAGGCCAAAGTAATGAGTAATGAGTATTGCGTAAGTATGAGCAAAGTAATGAGTACTGAGTAAGAAGTGAGTATGAGTATGTAATGAGTACCGAGTATTGAGTATGTATGAGTAAGTATTGAGTACTGAGTACGTATGAGTAAGTATGGAGTATTGAGTAGCAAGTATACACAAGTATAGTAATGAGTACAGAGTAAGGATCGTGTACGAGTAGGATACCGAACATGGAGTGATGAGTATACAAGAGTAAGGAGTGAGTATGAGTAGAGTAACGAGTAACGCAACAAAAGAGTATTGAACAAATAGCTAATATGAACGGTTGACTATCGAATTGTCTTCCTCGGTAAGTATTGAACCTTGTATGTGCATGTAGGTATTGTGAATGTATTGTTGTAGTATGAGTATGTATGTATGCATGTAAAATGAACTCCATGTATATCCGACCCAAAGTAGTCGGCGTACCGCGGTTAGCACGCGGTATATGCGAATTTCATGCGCAGCGTAAGCTGACCCCCTCGGGGGACCGTTTTTAGTGTGCAGGTACTCGAAGCTGACCACCGTTCGAGAGAGTAGGACGGGGACTGCTATGTAAGCATGGGTAGTTGTATGGAAGGGATGAAACTTGTAATGTATTGGGAAATTTGGAAGTCCAAACTGTATCGGTAATATTAAGGATTGTAGTATACTCGGTATAGTATTGTATTGGAGTTGTATTTGAATTATGTTTTAGTATGCAAGGGGAAGTATCGTATTGTGTAGAGCACTCGGTATGTTCATATTCATCAGACCGATAGTATGTAGTATTGTAACTCGCCTTGTTAGTCACGTGGGCGACTAACGGCATTGTACACCCGCCGTTGAGTAAGTAATGTCCGCTGCGAAGGTAAGTATGGTACGGTAATGACGGTATTAGCGGTAGGGGTGTTACAAAAAGTGGTATCAGAGCGAAGTATCGCTCTGATGGATGAAATACCGAGTTTAGGAAAATACCGAGTTATGAATTAGAGACTTAGGGCTAAGGGTTGAGTGTTAGCGTGTGAGGTACGCTAGTTAGGAACTGCCGTGTGAACCGGAAACCTACAACAACCATACCCCGCCCTCCGCAACCCACGGTATTAAGATGGAAGAACGCCAGAGAGATGGAAAGACCTCTCACATTCGGGTGAAACCCGATCTGGCAGTTGCAAAGACAAATCTGATTAGAAAAGAACCTGTCATACGGTAGAGTCCAAGAACTGGAAGTCCCGAAGACGGTTCCCGTTGAATGACAAGGACCGCACTTAATGGCGGAGGAATGAAGATCCTAAACACAAGGATAATGGAATTTATGGCACCATGGGGCGACATGCTTCGCAGTCGCGAGAACCATGTGTAGCCAGCAAGAAGAGAAGCACAATCGTGCAATGAAGCAAGGAAGATGGAGTAACAAGCCGAGACAAGAGAGTCTACGGACTGTAATCTTCGATGATACCAGCAACGGTATACGAACCGACTAAGGAATTAGTCAAGGTTGGATTAATGCCAAACCTACACGCCAAGAGGCTGCGATAACCAAACAACATAGTTCTGATAACTATGAAAGAATTCATAACACAGACACCATAGGACCACAACATGGTCCCTAAGGGTAAGTCAAGTCTCGTTAACCACAGTGAAGGTGTGAGACACCCGGATTGACGACAACCATGTCAAGTACACTGAGAAACGACTCAGGAGATTGATCGCCAAGATCAAAAGATCAAAGGAAGATCTAGTAAGACCACCAAATATGGACGGAAACGATACCGTAACCGGTATGCGTTAACCAAAAAACAACCTACCCGCGCACTTGCCCAGGGCAAGTGCAGCAACTACAGGACGGTTGGAAGACTTTTAACAACCTGCAAATACTTGCTAAAGTACCGCTATGGCGAATGGAACAAATATAGGATCACCAATCCTAAGAGCTTAAATAACGAAACCTTGGAAAGGCCTAACGGCCTGACCATTGTATTAAGAATGTACCGGTCAGCAAGAAGCTGAACTTGGTCAAGACCTGAATCATGGCAATGCCATGAAGAATTTTTTTTAACGCCGAACCGTTATTTCAAAAACCATAATTTTTCTTTCAAAACCACAAACCCTTCTTTTAAACCTTGGATTTTTAAAACCAAACAAACGGAATTACGGTGAGTATCATAGAATGATACAAGAGGAGTTGACAATAGAATACTTCACCTAGGCGTGTGACGAACACTACGAGTGTACCCAAATACGGGATGTGGGACGACCGCACTCCGAAGGAGCTTGCGGGCCTGACAGATAGTTGGGTAAAGGGTAACGTGCCAAGAAGGTACCCCACATATGTATACTTGTAGTGTATGAAACACGGGAAGTAGTCAACTCTGCTCTACGGACCATAAGTAAATTCGGAACAGAACAGCTGGTTACCTCAACCGAACAAGGGAAACTCAGATAAGCTACAAGCTAAGGAGTCAGAAACTCACTTCAGGAGAACCATTAAGAGTTGAAAGTGCAAGAAGCACTAACAATGGGATAAGACATTGGGTATGTCTCGAAGATATCCAAGTAAAGCATAACAACTGGAAGGAATACCCAGTCTAAGCACAGTAAGGCAAATGCCTAACATTAACACATCAGTGTTCAATGAACGGGATAGAATTCCCAGATCAACTACCACAAACACACAGGGTGACGTTATAAGGTACCAGAAATACCATTCATCCCCGGAAGGGATATCAAATCCGTATAACACAAGGAAAAACACCAATGGTCTACCCTAAGAACGGGAGACGTTACAACCCTCAACGGATAACTCAGATCCAAAACCGCAAGGTAGGACAACAAACTGAACATACTCATAAGTGTCATATGCTACCGTATAATCGGTACTACCCAGGAGCAATCCATAAAGGGTATCAAGTCAACACAGTTGAACGAGATGTCGTGGTAAAAACACCACAATCGGAACAAACATCCGGTTAGAACACCGAAGGGATCCCACTTGCTAGGGGATATCCCAACTTAATAAATAGTATGGATTTATACCAAGATACAAAAGGGTCTCCAACGAACGGAAGCGTGATGTGACGATCTGATCATGGAGCCCAGTATCACCTCCAACTCAGCGATAGCTTACGGAGAAGTAACCACTGGGGAACGACCTATGATGAGCAGAGCTCTAGGCAATATGGCTAGTAGGCCATGAAACTATTACCACACATAACCCAACGGTTGCAAAACCCACTGTGAACCATATGGAAGGCTGTCAAGGACGGCACCAATGAAAGAGTAACAATCGACGAATGGGGACGCCCCTCATAAATGTGAGACCGCAAGAGCGGTGAACGCATAGATCCCAAGAAGGGGATACCATCAGTAACTGTCGGGAAATATACCCCTCGCAGAACTACTAATGTAGTCAGGCTTGAGCATATAATTCTTGCCAATCAATGTGAAATAAGCTTCAACAGCAATTGTTGACAACCAAGGAGTAACCGGTTATAAAACCAATGATGCTTAGGGAACTCAGAAAAATAAAGGAATACCATATGCGGTATTTGCCAAATATACGGGGAACCATGGTATAAATGATACAAATGCATGAGCTAAAGCTAGCAACAGCGGATGCCATGTAAACCAACACTGTAACTCAGTAAGAACACGGTGCGCAGCGTGCGACCAGTCTAGGTGAATAATCACCCAATACCATGGAATTGTTAATACAAGATGGTAAACAGACCGGGCAACAAGCCAGAAGTCTGCACCAAATGATGAAGCACCACCTGAAAGAGTAACGATCAGTCATATTGCGACCTCATAAGAGAGTTACTGCCAAGAGTTTACACCTCTGCACTCTGTAGGACTGAGTGTTTTGGTATTGCACTTGTGCAGTTAATGATCGAGTGGGATAGCTAGGAATATGAGAAAATGTAAATCGTGGTAAGACCTTCCTTTCACCAGCAAACATGGCATAAGCCAGACAAGCAAAAGCTTAGAAACAAACCGTGCGGCCTAAGGCCAAAGAAGCACGAAGAGGGTGAAACACACCAACAATCACAAGATGTGGATTCCATTGGAATAAAAGTGAAAGGAGACTTAAGAAAGTCACAAGGACCGACGCATTGAAAATGCAGGTCATACAAGTAAAGACACTTGTACTGAACCAGAGAAACTGGTATAATCCAGAAGTTACTAACAATAAAGGAAGCACTACAACTAAGTAGTGGCTCAATCTCAACCGACAATAAGTCGGAGGAACCAAGTGAATGATCACTACAAACACAACAGTAGGTATATAGATTGCCAGAGAGCTGGTTATAAATCTAAAACCCATCGAGTTCGAGCACGGTAAAAGAACACCACACTTGGCCAATAAACCTTATTCCCACGATAAGAGGGATAAAAAGGTGATGCGTAGCACGTTAAGGATAACAAGAAGGGCGTATAACCCAAGTTATCAGGGTCGCGCAGCAGAAGCTAGTGGGCCCAGAATTCTAAGTGAAATACACCTAGAACCGAACCCGGTAAAGAGTTAAATAACTCCGATGAAAATTCTTGATGCAGGGACTAACCGGTAATACCGCTAAGACCCATTGATCAAGGAACATTGTATAATAGACCGCATGGAAACTGAACCACTCCATGACGGCTGAATGCCTTCGACCAATGTCCAATGTTGACACATGGTAGATTACGTGGGCGTAATCCCTTTTAAGGGGGGTAGAGCGAAAACCGCGAAATGTATGTTTTACGTGATAGGTGCGTAAACTACAATGCGCATAGCGCAAGAGAATTCGTTTTGATGGTCGATACTGATGTTACATAAACATTTGTATTCACTCATCGTGTAATTGTGGTAATTTGGGAAGCAAGTATAGGAAAAGGAGTAGAGAAACTCCAGGGGAATGAGAACCCGATTGGTAATAGTATGAGGAATGAGTATGTATGGGAGACTTGAGGAGTATAAATCGGTTTGGAACCGATGTATGTAATGAGTATAAATCGGTATACAACCGATGTATTTTATGAGTATAAACTTGGTATAGCAATTAATGGGATATTGTACCCACGAATTTCCTAAGTATAGTTGTTGGAGAAAATGTAGTAATGATTGACGAAATGATTAGTAAGTAAGTAAGGGAGTCATATGAATTGTAAAATGTATGTGTATGATTATGAGTAGCAAGATTAAAAAGATAGAAAACGAAATAATGTTTGACGAGCTGTCTGTTTGTACTGAGGTGGGAAGTGGAACTTGATCTGCTAGCGATCAAGGGAAGCCGAACACAAATTGGGGTGGAAGGATAATTCAACACCAATGCTGATCACATTGGGGTTGAAGGACTCTGGAAGCTCCCTTAAGTGGTCACAGTAATAACACTAGTATTAGGTATAATCATCATAAATGGATTTGGGAGATGTATGCAAAGTTTTCAAAATGAATTTCCAAAACTAATTTGGTACAATGCTTCCTTCAAACTTGAGAATGAGGATCGGTTTTAAAACCACTCCCACGGGCGCTAGTGGATCTTCCATGCCTAGGCACGGGTATCCGGTCGAAACCATAGGAAGTGAAGCTAGTTTTGAGTCTGTGGAAGTGTAGAGTAGTTTGAAACCACTACACCGCTCGTACGGTGACAGTGTGTGTTTTGTATTTTTCCAAGGGCACTGGGACAGCGTAGTCCCGAGTAAGTATGAGTAAAGTATGAGTAAGTAAGTATGAGTAAGTGCCTGAGGATCTCTATATGTGCAAATGAATTTGATCAGAACCAAAGGACCGTAGAGCCAGAAAGCGTAAGTGCTCAAGTCATGACGGCCGTGAACCAGAAAGCGTAAGTTTTCAAACGTGACCGGTACCTGAGGGATCACTCGCCATTGGGGGAGGATTGTACCTAATTGTCTGCGGATGGACCCCCTTGGAGAGAAGTAAAACGGATATTTTTGATTGCTATGCATGCAGTGACATGTTGTTTGGATGCGTAGTATGCATCATGTCAGACATTTGGAGTTTGACAGGTTATATGTAGAGGTTACAACCTTAGCATAGAGTATTTATACAAGTAATAATATTAGATTCACCAACTTTGAGGGCAAAGTTCCTTAAGGGGGGTAGATTGAAATACCCCGAACCTAAATATGGTGATTAAATTATTCTAATATAGTATTTAAGGTCCTAATAGTGCCTAAGTAATTTTTGGTAAAGAAAAATAAATCCAAAGAAATGGGAAAAACGCTTAGAAAGCGGAAAACGCTAAAATGAGCGTTAAATAACCATAGGAGGTACGAGACCTCGGTTATAGTATCGTAAGGATTCCTAAGGCTTATTAATGCCTAATTAGTATACAGGAATAATTCCCGAAGAAAACGGATCCAAGAAATGTATTAAAACGCTAAAAGAGCTTTAGCGCACGTTTTTCGAGGAAACCCGAAAATGTGACTTTAAGTGGTCAAACGGACTCGTAAAAAATTATAAATCATTAAATAATAATTATTGAGCATTTATGGAAGCTTAATAACCAATAAAAATAAAGAAACGAGAAAATTCCGGAAAACGGGCCCGGTTAGTGAATATTATCAAAACCGGGTAAAATAACGAGTGTTTTCTGTAAAAGACGAAAAACGCTCCAACTAGTAATGCTGTAAGGGGGCCGGTTTTAACAGTTAAATAACCCCCTCTCTCACACACACACTAGCTAAATAAATAATGAGTCAAAAAGCAAAAGAAGAATAAAAGGTAAAAGCAACTTACCTTTTCTCTCACCTCCCATTTCCTCATTTCTCTATTCTCTCACCTCCCTCCTCCTATCCCAGCGATTTCTCTCTCCTTCTCCATGGGGCTGGTGATTTTTGGAGAGCTCCAACAACAACAATGGCACCTCACTTTCTCCTTCATGCTCTAGCTCCATTTGAGCTCGAAATGTAAAATAAAACACATATTTGAACTCCCCTCATCCTCCTCTACATTTCTATCTTTTCAAAATCCGAAAATGAGCAACTTCATCTCCATGGGTTTTCCCCATTTGAAGAGAAAAGCACACCATTGTGAAGCTTGGAGTCTCCTCTTTCCAACAAGGTAAAAATCTCCATGAAAGACCTCACTTTTCCCATCTCTTGGCATGGCCGATTTTTGGTCTCTCTCTCTCTTACCTTGTTTTTCTCTTTTTGGAGCATTGTCTCAACCCTTCAATGGTGGAGTAACCCCCTTCTTGATTCAAGGGTGAGAATCCCTCTCAAAGATCTCCAAAGGTAAAACCCTAACTTGTGCTCTAAGCCTTTGTAATTGAATTAGAATTCCTTAAGGGTTTAGAAGGATAATTAAAATGCGTTTTGTGTTCTTGGGTGATGGGAATGGAGTTTGGCAACTCCATTCCCCACAAAACCGGTTGGTGCAAGAAAAAGAGGAAGTGAAGAAGTGGAAAGGAAATGAAGGAAATATAAGCTCAAGGTAAGAGCTCTTCCTTAATGCTAAATTTTAATGCATTAGAGTAATGGGAATGGGTGAACAAATAAAAGAACCTAAACTATTGTACTAAGTATTGTAATCGTGAATGTTTGAGCACTTGTGAGCGAATATGTGGATTTGTAGGCCTTAGAGCCAAATAAATGGTATATGTGTATTAATATTGCTATTTGAGGAAGTAATGATGTATTGGCATGGTAATTGAGGAGATATTGGTGTATTAAGATTTTGGTATGAGTGCTGGTAGGACCCTTGTATGGGTGTGGCTAGAATAGGAATGATTTTGGTGATGATGGGTATGTGTGGATAAGTAAGAATTATAGGTGAACTATGGCAAAATTTTGGTAGGAATTGTGCATTAAAGAATGACTTGGTGAATGGGAGAACCAAGGTATGTATTGGGGTTAGTAGAGATGTTTAATGACCATGGATTGGTAATTGGAGGATGAGGATAAAGTATATAAAAATTTGTAGCAAGAAGTGATAAAAATGTATTGGAGAAGCTAGGAAAAAAAAATTAGAGTGCAAGATGTAGTGAAATGGATGTTGGACTTGGGTATAGACATGGTAATTGCTTGGAATTGTATTTGGGATGCTAGTAATGGTATTGGTGGTAGAAGTATTGGATGTGAGGATTGAGTTATAAAATCTGTAGCATAAGTGTAACAAAAACTGTTACAAGTGTTGAAGGAAGTGAGGAAAAATTGTGTATATGGATTTAGAAATGGGTAAGGTATTTGGGGGATGAACCAAGGCAATTTTGAGGGCCTAAGTAGTGTTCAAATATGTGGGATTAAGTGTAGGAACAATGGGGAAGTAATGGGTAAAGGAGAGGACTGAAAACAGAAATGAAAACTGAAGTATGGGCCGGACCGACCTTGGGACCGGACTTGCAAGGTCGGTCGAGCCCAGATTTACAAAGGACGGAAACCTTCTGGAATGGACCGACCTTGGGACCGGACATGCAAGGTCGGTCGGCCAGAAGAATTTCCCGTAATGCAACCTACTGGAATGGACCGACCTTGCGACCGGACTTGCAAGGTCGGTCGGGCTAAAATTTTCCGTCAAGTAACTCACTGGAATGGACTGACCTTGGGACCGGACTTGCAAGGTCGGTCGGCCCTGTAATTTTCCAGCGTAATTCCTTACTGACTTCGACCGACCTTGGGACCGACCCTGGGTAAGGTTGGTCGAGTCAAAAAAAATATATATATATATATGATTAGAGTTATCATATGTATATAAGTATATGCCTATACACATAGGCATATGTAAATGTAGTAACACAACATTAATGGAAAGAAAGGATGAGGAAATGCACATGCGAGTAAGGAAACAAGTTAAGAAAGTTGTAAGTATAAGAACATTAAGTGTACCGGGATAACGGGGTAAGCAAGGGAGTAGTAATTATTGTATATCGTATGAGCATAGTATTAATAACAATGTTGGAAACATTATCAGTGGAACAAGTGTGAACCAAGGAACAAGGGAACACATGGTAAAGCTAACTCCGGTGAAAGGTATGATTTTCTCATGTCCCGTATGCTAACCGAGTTACGTTGATTTGTGTGCTGTATGCCGGCTAATCAAGATTAAAGCATAAAAACGGTTTATTGCCTTTCATTGTATGTCTTGATGTATGTTGTGTGAGCTAACCTCCTTGATTGATTGTATGGCTTCACATAGTGCGTAGATCGACTCATAGATGAGTCTCAATTGTGTAGAGACTCGTAGTAAGAGTCATATCGTGTAGTAATGGAACCGTAACAACGCACTAACTAACGAGTCAACAAACGATAACACAATCCAAAGAACTCACTAGAACGTGAGAGAGTGTACGGGAGTAATAACCTCCCGATAACGGTAGGAGCACCGAAATGAATAATCCATAAACAACAAGTTGTGGAAGTAAGTAAGTAACCTCTATTAGAGGAATTAATCTTGGTGCAAGACATGAACCATGAGAGTAGTAAAGAATGATGAGGGATCTCCAAACCCCTTCGCAATTAGTCGACCCATTATGAGAGGACCCGACTGATGTAAGTATGCCCCGAACGAGAGAGTATTCGATATGTTGGGGAAACCCTTAAACCTGAGGATACTAGACGGTGGTAATTCCCTAAGCTAGTAGAGGTTATCGAGAGAGATACTTCTAGGCTAATCCATGAGGTTGTATTATACTCTGAGAGAAGAGTGTTGGGAATTTGAGTAGTCCGGTAAAACGGACATTTGAGTATTTGAGGAGCTAAGCGTATAGCCCTCGTATTGTAGGTCCGGTGGCGAGTCTTGTGTATGACTCCGCCCAGAGGCCAAAGTAATGAGTAATGAGTATTGCGTAAGTATGAGCAAAGTAATGAGTACTGAGTAAGAAGTGAGTATGAGTATGTAATGAGTACAGAGTATTGAGTATGTATGAGTAAGTATTGAGTACTGAGTTCATATGAGTAAGTATGGAGTATTGAGTAGCAAGTATACACAAGTATAGTAACGAGTACAGAGTAAGGATCGTGTACGAGTAGGATACCGAACATGGAGTGATGAGTATACAAGAGTAAGGAGTGAGTATGAGTAGAGTAACGAGTAACGCAACAAAAGAGTATTGAACAAATAGCTAATATGAACGGTTGACTATCGAATTGTCTTCCTCGGTAAGTATTGAACCTTGTATGTGCATGTAGGTATTGTGAATGTATTGTTGTAGTATGAGTATGTATGTATGCATGTAAAATGAACTCCATGTATATCCGACCCAAAGTAGTCGGCGTACCGCGGTTAGCACGCGGTATATGCGAATTTCATGCGCAGCGTAAGCTGACCCCCTCGGGGGACCGTTTTTAATGTGCAGGTACTCGAAGCTGACCACCGTTCGAGAGAGTAGGACGGGGACTGCTATGTAAGCATGGGTAGTTGTATGGAAGGGATGGAACTTGTAATGTATTGGGAAATTTGGAAGTCCAAACTGTATCGGTAATATTAAGGATTGTAGTATACTCGGTATAGTATTGTATTGGAGTTGTATTTGAATTATGTTTTAGTATGCAAGGGGAAGTATCGTATTGTGTAGAGCACTCGGTATGTTCATATTCATCAGACCGATAGTATGTAGTATTGTAACTCGCCTTGTTAGTCACGAGGGCGACTAACGGCATTGTACACCCGCCGTTGAGTAAGTAATGTCCGCTGCGAAGGTAAGTATGGTACGGTAATGACGGTATTAACGGTAGGGGTGTTACAATACCGGTTAACATTCTATTGCTATTAAGTCCTTTAGTTATATTAATTGTAATAATTTAACCCGCCACCTTTATCATAAAAAAAAAAAAATCTGTAGAATTCACCAATCTATTTTTTCTTCTTCTATTAAACCTTTTCTATTTTTCTTTTCACAATTATTTTATATCCGATATAAATACTTTTCAGCGAATTTTTTTTTCAATCAAACAAATCCATGGACACGATAAATATCATTATTCACTAGTCACTATACTATTTTCGAAATAATTATTTTATAATATGTTAATTTTTTGAATCACACTAACAATTTGAATAAGTACCAATGTCCCATTGTTATTGGTAAAAAATGTTATTTTATAATAACTAATGTTTCTAAAAAAATTTAAAACTTATGTAAAAGTATTTAATTGAATATACAAGTACACTTACATGAATGAGTATCAATGTCCCCTCGTTGTTGGTTTATTTTATCTAAACAAAATATTATTTTGTAATAATTCAATGATTTCTACAATTTCTAATAAACTTTAAAGTTATATGAAACTATTTGATAGATATATATAAAATCAATGTTTTAGTGTTGTAAGATCTATATTATATAAAACATAAACAAAGAAACTATATTGAATCAAATGTAATATATAATATTGATTCAATCACATTCAAGTTAAAGTTATATATGTATTTTTTTAGGAAAATTTCATCAAATAGGTTTGAACAGATTTCACCAATGATTAATCAATGATACTTTTATAAATTACAACCAATAATAATAAATAAATCATAGGTTGATAAATAATAAAAAAAAATTGTTATAAACGACTAGAAAATCATTATGCCTGTGAAAAATGACTTTAAATTATTTTAAAAAGTAAAAACCCACAAAAATATTAAAATCACAAAATTTTTAAAAGAATTGATAAGGGCTGGAATCCAGCTTAAAGGACAAAACTTTTAAAATAATTATAACATTTTTTATTATTAATTAGAATTATTTATTATTATATTTAATGTAATGTTTATCATTTTAATAATTGTTGTGTATTTTAAATTATTAACTTACTTTTTACATGTATTCTTAAAATTTTAGTTTTTTTATAACTTATTATGTTTTTTCATTTATAAAAGATTAAAATTTTATTTATTTTTTACATTTATTTTTAAATTTTATGATTTTAATAAACTTTTTGTTTGTTTTTTATTTTGTATAGTCTTTACTCATTTATCAATGTTTTCAAAATTAATATGATTTTAAATTATTATATTTTTCTCAAACTTTGTATGATTTAATAATTATATGTTTTGTGTTTTTTAGCTTTTATAATTTAATGCATTTTATTTTTCAATTTATATGATTTCTAATTGTTTTTTTTACGTTTTGTTTAAATTTAATCCATATCTCTAGAAAAAAGTTTGACCAAATGCCCTTTACACTATTGTATGAGCATATGGTGGAATGATAAAATGGGAATGTCTAAATTTATTATGTAAGACTTTGAACATGGATAATTCATAACCAATATATGGTATTTATTATAAATTGTTAAAGGTAAAGGTATTTGATGAAATATTTGGTAAATTTTCTTTAATATGTAATTATATGTTCATCCAATTATATTTTACTGTTAATATGAAGGAATAAATAGGATAAATTCAAAGATCTATAGGTTTAGTAAGTCAGAAATTATAGATAAATAATCATAGTAAATAACTAATATAATCTTACTAGATGAAAAATTAGGTTTCGTAGTAATTAAATGAGGATCTTGAAAACTATTGAATAAAATAGCATAAAATCAAAGTTTCAAAATATAAGTAATATTCCCTCATCTTAACAATATATGATTTTTTGGGTCCTCTCATTATTCTTAAAATATAAAATGTTCTAATCTGTTGTCTTCTACTTTCTAGTATTACCTCCCAACTTTTATCTCATAACTCTACTTTTTAAACTATTTCATTCCCAATGCAAAAAGTGAGGGTAAAATGGTCTGCTTTTTTCTCCTTAATTATTATGCCCATAACTAGAAAATCATATATTTATAACAGGAGGAAGTACTAGAAAACAGTAGGATAATTAAAATTGTAACTACAAAACAAAAACATACAATGAAATTCAAAATATGAAGAATTAAATATAATTACAAATATAACAGTATTGACAGAAGTGGAGCTAGGATTTTTTGATAAATGACATTGTAATTTATTCTAAAATGAATATTAATGTTTTAAATTTAAATGTCTTTATATTAATTTTTTGACAAATATTATAAGTTAAAAATACTTGTGGTCATAATTTTTAATTAGATTTTCGGCATTAATTTAAACATTATAACTTGATATAAAAATTAAACTTAAATATGTACTTTAATATAATAAGAAGTTATTATTAGACGGATTAATTTTAAGAATATATACAGGATTGTTAATATTGACATAATAATTAACTTTATTTTAAAATTTTAAACATACTAAATTACAAAATTCTTTAGAACAAGCTCGTTTCACCTAACGTACACCATAATGATTTTCTTACAAATTAAAAAGATCAAATATAATAACAATAAATACTATGTAATCCATGACTGTGAGATACAAATTCAAAAACTAGTGTATCTTGCTTGCATTAAGGTAAAATATATTTGTTTATAAGGAAAGTATAGTATTTATAACTTGAGCAACACGCAAATCCGTTAGGTGAAAATTTGATCTAGTACGTCAATCAAAAATATTCCCGTTAGCCCAGAGGAACGCGCCTCACGCGCGCCCTCTCCCTCCTCCTCCTGTTTCCCGTTGTCACCCACCTCCGTCTCCAACCGTGCTTCTCCTCGCCGCCCAGCAGCCATGGTTGCCCACCGCCGGTAGTGCTGCCCAACGTCCGCCCCATCCTGTTGTCCTCCTGTCGATTCCCGTCCCCCGCCTGTCTCCAAACTTGCCTCTGCTCGCCGCCGCCTGTCTCCAATCTTGCCTCTGCTCGCCGCCCAGCAGCCATGGCCGCCCTCCGCCTGTAGTGCCGCCCGAGCCGCCCCATCCTGTTGTCCGAGATGCCCAAGCGTCAACCAGGCACTAGGTCCACGCCGGCATCGAGTCCGCCTCTGCTTCGCGACGACAGTGCTGCTCCATCTGTGAAGAAGGCGTCGTCGACTCTGCCTCTGCCTCCTAGCGTCGAGTCCGCCTCGCTTGGTGATGCTCCGCCGTCCTTCCACAACCGCGAGTCCCCTGGCGTCGCAACTGATGGCGCTGCCTCATCGGTTTGCTGCGGTGCAGATCTGGAGAAGACCGACATCTCCTCTGCGTGGGCAAGTCAAGGAAATAATTTTAGTAGTGAAGATGGTGCCCCATGTTTAATCGCTGAGCAGTTTGCAAACTGTGGAGTTGAGCTGAGCTCCTCATGCCTTGACCGTGGAGTTGAGCTAAGCTTGTCAAATATTGACTGTGGGGTTGAGCAAAGTTCCAAAACTGTTGCCTCTGGTTTAGCGCAGAACTCAATTTCTGCTTCAGATGGGTTGGTTTGCACTCCAGTGAATAATGAGATTTTGGCACCGACTATGTCAATTCTGGACCCGTCTTCGCTGATGCCACCAGGAAATTCGCCCCCTAAGGTCAACACCCCTACAGCCTCGAAGGTCCATTTTAAATCTTTGACCAGTAACATGAAGAATCCAGTGGTTGATGCAAGTGGACCCTCAGCAAACCTGAAATCAAATGTTAAGTTCGAGAACAACGAGGAAATTCAATCCGTCTCGAGGGCTTCCTCATGACGCCCCCTCCATCGATCTAATTGTTGACATCTCAAGCCCTCCCGTTGACACGGCCTTGCAGGGGTACCGTACTCAAACTGAATCTACCACCTCTGGAGCCATGGACAAGGACTACCCGCCCCTACCCAAAGGCCCGGTCATCCCCTCTCCCGTCGGCAAGAAAACTGCTTGGGCTAAAAGAACTCCCCGCCCTACCCCGGGGACAAAACCACTTCAGGTAAGAATTCTAACCCCTCGTTTCTAGATATGCTACTGGCTAAACAGAAATCAAACTGTGGAATGTCTTTACGCTCTGATAACAATGATACTATAGTCTCGAATAGTCCCTATGTTACCATTGAAGAGAATGATTTATTGCCAGTAATTGATTATTGGAGGAATGCATTAGTTGGACATATCTGGGGAAAGAAATTTAGCTACAATATTGTTAGAGAATTCGTGAAAAGAGCCTGGAGCTTTATGGCTACCCCCCAAATTCTTCTCCATGAAGAGGGTTGGTTCTTATTTTGTTTCAATAAAGAGGAGGACCTTCAAGAAGTGTTAAACAAAGGGCCGTGGCTCCTCTATTCATCCCCTTTGGTTCTTAAGAAATGGTTTCCCGATGTCTCCTTCAACCCGAAAGACCTCAATCGCATTCCTGTATGGATTCAGCTCCCAGGCCTCCATACCAGCCTTTGGTCGCAATCAAGCCTTCGAAAAATCTGCTCCAAAATTGGCTCACCCCTTCATACTGACCAATCTACGGCCTATAAGACTAGAATTTCTTATGCTAGAATCCTCGTCGAGGTCGATTTCAATCTTGAGCTAGTTAGAGAGATAGAAATCCGCGCCCCCAGCGGCTCTCTGTTCCAGCAAGTAATTTATGAATGGGAACCTGTTTCCTGCTCCTCTTGTAGTCTCCTCGGCCATTCTTCTGCCCGTTGTCCTTCTGTCCAGCCCAGACCCCCCTGCGTCGGACGAACCATTAAACCTTTGTTAGAGCTCCCAAATCAGATTCGAAAGACCTCCTCTATACCTCAGGACGCCCATGCTGTGAACGCCGCTTCTAAGCAGTCCATGACTATTCCCTCTGGGACTGAGGCCCCCTCCATCGCGGTTGCTACCTCCCCGTATATTCCCCTTACCACAACCCTTCCTCATTTGACCGCTCAGTATGCCCCTGCTCCTGCTGCGACTCAGCCTCTGAACCCCCCTTCCCTAACTGCTCAGCCTTCCCATTCATTCCAGTTGACCTCTGTCCCCAATCCACTCCTCGCCCCATTGACCCCAGTTCCTCATCCTCCCCTTACCCCCCCTGATGTGATGTCTTCCCCATCCCTTCAGCTTGTGCTCTCTCCCAACCCTGAGGCAACCTGGCAGGTGGTCCCCCCGAATAGTAAGAAAACTGTTGGTAAGACCCCTTTACTTGGCCCAAAGGAGCACTCGCTCCAACTAATCAACTCCTTTGACGCTCTTGAAACGGGTTCTATCCCCGCTATCCCCTCTTCACACCATACCCCCTCCTCATGAACCTTGCAATATGGAATATTAGGGGCTGTAACAATCACCCCAAACTCCTTGAAATCCAAAAATTTGTGGCCAACAACAATCTGTGTGCGTTTGGCCTCCTTGAAACTCATGTCTCGCTTGACAACCACCTTCCCATCCTAGGCCGTTTCTTTCCCACCTGGAGTTTTCATCATAACTATGAGGCTGATAATTATGGCCGCATATGGATTCTATACAACCCCTCCATCATCACCCTCTCCCCCATCCATTGCACCGACCAAATCTTCTCCTGTAAGGCGTCTATTAGGGGTACAATGGACTTTACCCTCTCCGTAGTCTATGGGAGAAACAACCCAGCTATAAGAGCTCAACTGTGGGAGGACATCTCCAATCTCAACCAAAGCATCTTAGGCCCCTGGGTGGTGGCTGGGGATTTTAATAATATCCTTTTCGCCCAAGATAGGCTAAGCAGTCGCACCCCACACCCTAGAGATTACCGTGACTTTGCGGATTGTGTCTCAAGGGCAGAGTTGTAGGACCTTCGCTACTATGGGCGCTTCTTCACCAGGTGGAACAATCAATACAATCACGGACGCATCCTTGGGAAGATCGACAGGGTATTAGTTAACGAGGAATGGATCCTGGCTTACCCCACCAGCTTTGCTTCCTTCCTTCCACCTTTGGCGTCTGACCACAGCCCCATGATCATCTCCCTCCCCGCGCCTGCCCATCGAAAAAGAAGATTCAAGTTCCTCAACCTATGGACCAAAGACCCCTCCTTCTTTCCTTTGGTTCGTGAAGCATGGGAGCCCCCCCAACTGGAAGTCGGTTGTTCTCTATCGTTCAAAGACTTCGGTTCCTTAGAATTGGTCTCATAAAGCTCCATAAGACTGAATTTGGTTTGATTGGGGAGAAAGGCCAAGCCATCAGAAACGAGCTCAGCAATGTTCAGAGGCGCTTGGATGAGGACCCTTGGAACCCAACCCTTATCTCCCTGGAGAAAACCCTAAGGCACAAGCTCCTAAATAGGGATGCTCACGAGCTAATTTTCCTTCGCCAGCTCTCGAAGGCCAGGTGGCTTAAAATGGATGACTCTAACACCTCCTTCTTTCATAGATCCATTAAGGAAAGAAGAAATAAGAACTCTATTGCGGCTATTGTTAACGAGTCTGGAGAAACCCTTAATGACCCTACGGAAATTGAGAACTGTTTAGTGGCCCACTTCCATCAAGCGTTAGGCACTAGAGCTTCCCCCCCGTACACTCTTTCGGACCTCAATTTAGACTCGGGTAGAACTCTTGACCAATCTTCTTGGGCCCATCTCACCCGTCCGGTTGATGACAATGATATTAAATCCGCTCTCCTCTCCATAGGAGATGAAAAAGCCCCATGCCCGGATGGTTATACAGCTAATTTTTTTAAAGCTGCCTGGGACATTATTGGAGGGGACGTCTGTAGAGCTATCAAAAGTTTTTTCCATAGTGGTGGGATGCTCAAAGAACTTAATGCCACTCTCATCACCCTTATCCCCAAATCTGACAACGCCTCGGCCCCAGGCGACTACAGGCCTATCTCCTGCTGCAATACTATGTACAAGATCATTAGTAAGATTTTGGATGACAGGCTTAAAAATGTCCTCCCAGGTCTGGTCAATCCCAGCCAAGGAGCCTTCATCAAAGGCCGCCTTATTTCTGATAACATCCAGCTTTGTTCGTGCCTTATGAAAAATTACCAGAGAGCTCACGTCTCCCCACGTTGCACTATGAAAGTGGATATTAGGAAGGCTTTTGACTCCGTTGACTGGGGTTTCCTCCAGGACACTCTCTCGTTCCTAAACTTCCCCCATGAGTTCAGTAATTGGATCCTTCAGTGCGTCACCACCACCTCCTTCTCTATCAACATTAACGGCTCTCCCTTGTCTTCGTTCAGAGGGAAGCGAGGGTTGTGCCAAGGCGATCCCCTTTCGCCCTATTTGTTTGCCCTCGTAATGGATAAGCTCTCCCGTCTTCTTGACCAGCTTTACACCGATCCAGGCTTTCATTACCACCCGTCATGCAAATTCCTCCGTATCACTCACCTTTTCTTCGCTGATGATGCCCTCTTAATCTGTAGGGGTGACCAGAGCTCCATCTCCCTCTTGCTTAACAAAATCAACCTCTTCTCTGATGCTTCGGGCCTATTGCTTAACCCCTCTAAATCCGACCTATTCCTAGGAGGGGTTAACACTCCCCTCGCTGAATCGCGTGTCCGTCTCACAGGGTTTAGCAAGGGGGCGTTTCCATTCCGCTACCTGGGCATTCTGATCACAGCTAGGAAGCCTAGAGCCGCAGATTTCAACCCCCTCCTGGACAGTATCCGTAAAACCATCACTGCTTGGGGAAGTAAATCTCTCTCCTTCGCTGGAAGGCTCTCCCTCATCCAGAGTACTCTTTTTGGTATAGTGGGCTTCTGGGCCTCTAGCATCACTATACCTAAAAATGTCATCAAAAGAGTCACCAAGTGCCTCCGCTCGTTCCTCTGGTCTGGCGATGCTGATAGTAATGCCACTCCTTCTGTGGCCTAGAGTGCTATCACCAACGCCAAGAAAAATGGAGGTCTGGGCCTTAAAGATATCCATCAATGGAACAAATGTTTTATGCTCAAGACCATCTCTGCCATCACTCACGACGCTGAGCGCCTTTGGATCTAGTGGATCCATAAGCTTTTCATCTCTAACTCCAACACCATTTGGATGACCACTGCAAAAGGTAATGACCCATGGACCTGGAAAGCTATCCTTCATGCTAAGGATTGGTGGATAGAGCAATGTGGGTCTCTCAATGATGCCATATCTCTTTTCAACTCCTATCCCACCCGTCCCAGGGTAAGCACTCTCTATAATGATGTCTCCCCCCCTCCCCAGGGTTTCAATTGGTATAATGTTTGTTGGAAATCTTGGTCTATTCCCAAAGCTAAATTTATATTATGGATTACACTTAAAGGGAGACTTAAGACATGTGATAGGCTCCAATCATGGGGCATATGTCTAGCTAACCGCTGCTGGCTCTGTGAGCGTGCTCAAGAGACAAGCAACCATCTTTTCTTCCATTGCAGGTACTCTTGCAGGGTTTGGTGGACTATCTGTGACTGGCTTGGAATCCCAACCAACCGGAAAAGTCTACGCAGCTGCTCAACCTGGATCACCCGCTACTGTAAGAGACACCGCCCAATTGACCTAGTTAAACGAGCAGCGATCGCCAACGTTGTATATCACCTCTGGATTGAAAGATGCAAGCGAGCCATGGCCAACCAAGCCAGAGACCCCTGCCACATCGTTTCAGACATCAAATCTGTTATCAAGGCCATTATTTCAACAAGGATGGAAAGCTCCAGCGCTGACTTCGACTGGCTTGATAGGGTACTCTGCTCCTAGGAGTACCAATCTTTTGTAATTCGAAATAATATGATATTTCTTGGACTATGGGTTGTTGGGAGCCCTAGGTTATTCTTGTATGCCCTCAGGCTTTTTGTTCACTGCTAGGGAGATCTTGTATTTCCACACCTCCCTTAGCATATGCTCGTTTTAGTTATCAGATGCATAGGGCTCCTATGTATCTAACGTCACATTACCCTGATTTATATATATATATATACACATCTCTTTATTCCAAAAAAAAAGTATAGTATTTATATGAACATAACACATTTTAACATAAAACAATATACTATTTCCATATATGAATGTTGGTAAAAGAATGTTTGAAAAGATATCTATCAGTTTTTTTATTCTAACAATTATTTGTAGGATTGATATTGTTTGTGCTTCACAGAGTCGATGATGAAAAGATGGTAACCATAAGATCAGTGAGAGTTTGTCTTTTAATTCAATCGGCGAGACCATTTGGGCTATATTAGAAGAACTTTTCCCGAATTAATTTTTTTTCTTGACATGTCACATTATTATTAGCATTGGGTCTAACTAAAAGCAGATACTTTTGAATATAAGTGATGTGTTTCACACTCAATGTACAGGTTTAGGACTGAGAGAGATTATTAAGTTGGTATAGTTTCCTTTTTCTAAAGGTGGTTACAATTTTACATTATTCTTAATCAGAGGGCTATGTCATAGTATACTATTCCGGTTTTCAAAAGTTTTAGTACAAGATACCACTACATGTAATGAAATTCTATTCTTTTGTCATTAGTTAGATATTCAAACTTCTAAATCCTAAAGTCTAAGACTAAAAATGTCAACCTTTTATCCCTGAACCGTAAACCATTAATCATAGTATATCCTTAAGTACTACAACCATCAAAATCTAACCCTAGAGTTTAAGCACAAATCCCTAATTATAGACCTTAAGAATTAGATCTTGAAGCTAAAACTTTTAATCTTCAATTTTAAATCTTTGAAATAAGGTTGATATTTAATGCGATATAGTATATGTGTACGTAAGTTTTAGTGGCAAACGGTTCAATTTTGAAAATCTGAGTGGTATATTATGAAGTACTCTTTATTATACTTGGAAGTGCTTATAACAATTAAAGTATCACAACGTCCAAAGTCATTGTTCGAAGACATAGCTTAAAGGGAAACAAAAGACATAACATTAATATATTAAAACCAAGTACCATCTTCTAATATAAAAAACATGGTTAAGTAAATAAAAACATAGAAATTAAAATCCATTAAACATACTAGACAAAAGATATCTTTCATGTAATGATTGATCTAAAAGAATTTCTAAATTGACATCCTACACTAATATTACTTACATCAATGTTTATGGTAGATTTTTTATAGTATTTTTTTCTTCTATGCCATAGCCAAATGACCATAGTCATTTCTACATAGTTTGTAAACCCATAAACTCAGATGGAACCTTGGAGCGTTTTAAAGCATGGTTGGTTGTTCGTGGTTTTACACCTGTTAGATGATGACTTGTAACGTTTATTAGTCTGTAATATAGGTTATGTAATGTCTTATATCCCATCTGATTTCTCCCTTCTATACACACAAGTCCTCTATTATATAAGGGGACTAGTTTCTGTAATAACAAATATACGGGAGTATTCTCTCCCAAATAATACACACATTTTACATTCTCACATGGTATCAGTTGTAATGAGAAATTCAAAACAAAAATCATATCTCTGATACCCACAAACCCTCGACATCTTCTTCTTCGTTCCTATCCCAATACTCCTCCTTACCGTCTTCTTGAATCTTCGACTCTTTGTTCCTGCATTCCTTTCCTCTATCTTCTAGTTTTCACTACATCGGTCCCATGGCTACTCCCACCGACAAATCTCCAGAAACACCAAAAGAAGATTCATCGAAGGGCAATGACAAAGACAATACCGCGGTGACCGACGAGCTGTATATCCACTCCTCTGATTTCCCCGGCATGCAGCTCGCCTATAAATTCAACGGGGAAGGTTTCTTCGAGTGGAAACACAATTTTATTGTCGGCCTAATCTCTAAATCCAAATTAGGTTTTGTCGACGGTACTATCAAGAAAGATGATTATCAAGGACCCCAACATAAAGCTTGGGAAATGGCCAATGGAATGGTTGTGTGTTGGCTATTTAGCAGCTTGGAGGATTCAATTCGGCAATCTGTAATATACTTACCCACCGCTGCTCACATTTGGTCTGATCTCTGCCGACGTTACGATGAACCCAGCGGCACACGATGATATGCCCTCCATCATGAATCACGCCTTCTTGAACAAGGTACTGATACTCTAAACACATACTACACAAAATGGGTGCGAATCTAGAATGAAGAACAACAATTAGTTTCCTACCCTACCTGTTCTTGTGGCGCATCCACTGACCTCACAAAAATCACTGAAAATGCTCGAGTAATCGAATTCTTGATGGGCTTAAACCCTTACTTTCATCACTTGCGCAGCACAATCCTTCAACTTTCACCTTACCTGACATCAAAAAGGTATTTGCTATGGCCCAACAAAAAGAAAAACATAAAACAACTCAAAAAGATCACCTCGGTGGGTCAAAAAATCTTGTTTTCCAAACAAACCATAACCCTTCTTCCTTTCAAAAGCCTCTTGACCCAAACCCTAAATCCAAAACTGGAAAATCAGAACCCAAAAAACTACAATGTACCAAATGCAAGAAGATGGGCCATTTATATGAGGATTGCTACTGGGTTAAGGGCATTTTTCCATCCAACTAGAGACAATCGAAGGAGAAACGTTACCTTGGTGGCACCATCACAGAAACCACATCACCAACGCAAAACACTACTGCTACTTTCGTTGTTCCCGGTTTCAGTCAAGATCAGCTTGAAGGGATCAAGGCGTTTCTGAAGAATACCAACACAGAAGTACCGGGCATTTCCCAGAATCAACTCACAAGCTTGATGTCCTACCTTCAACATGATTCTGATTTTGCCTCACCTTCAAGAACTGGTTACTATGACCAGTTAGCAGGTACTTCTCTTACTTTCCCTAGTATTTGGAATCTTCATATAACACTTAACATGGTAGATACTGTTGCATTTAGGGATAAATGGATAATAGACGCAGGTGCCACAGATCATGCTTGTGGCAACCTTACCCTTTTTTTATCAAAGTTCATATAGAAAATGCGATTTTAAAGTTACTATGCCAGATGGTCACCCATGGATAATAAAAGGAATATGCAATATTCCATTGACAAAAATTTTCACTTTGATAAATGTCTTTCATGTTGATACTTTTCAGTCTAATCTACTGTCTGCTCGAAAATTATTATCACAACTGAATTCTTCCCTGGTTGTTTATGTGAATGAATGTTATCTTCAGGACCTTGAAACTGCTGCTTACATGCTGATTGGGTGTGAAAACGAGGCTTATATTTTCTAGATGTCTTGTATCTAGATAAATTTTTGAATCTTAGACAATATCTCAGACAGAAAATTAGTCTGTACAGTGATGATAATGGGCATTTCACTTCTGCTGCTGTCACAGTTGATATTCATACATGGCATAACAGATTAGGCCATACTCCTCTTGAAAATTTGTATAGATTAGGTATTATCAATAAAAGCCAAATATCATCTGACTTTGTTTGTGATTCTTGTCATCTAGCAAAAGCTCATCGATTTCCTTTTCCACATTCTTTTATAACAACTAATGATATTCTTGAACTCATTCACATAGACATTTGTGGTCCCTTTAGGCATAAAACTTACAATGTTCAGAAATACATCCTTAGCATTGTTGATGACAATTCAAGAGCGTTATGGATTAAGTTATTAAAACATAAAGGGGAAGCTTTTCAATTCATTAAATACTTTATAATTATGACAGAAAGACAATACAACAAAAAAATAAAAATCATACGCTCTGACAATGCATATGAATTAGGAAAATCACATGAAGCCACACATTTTTACAAATCCCTTGGCATTATTCCTTAAACATCATGTGCTTATACTCCATAACAAAATGGAGTTGTGGAGCGTAAATACAGATATTTGGCAGAAACTACAAGGGCTTGGTACTTTACCTCTAAGATTCCAATAGCATATTGGGGTGAATGTATGTTAACCGCCACACAATCATAAACAGACTCCCCACTATTGCTTTAAAAGGAAAAAGTCGAAAAGAGATCAAACACGGACAGAAACCTGACTATGGAAAACTTAGAGTCTTTGGTTGTTTATGTTATTCCACTAACTTAGATAAACATGATAGAATGCAATTCCCTGTCTTCTCATTAATCACAAGAATGTTTATATAATACAACCTATGCACAATTACTATAGATAATACACATATATATCAGCCTAATATACACAACTATATACGGCTAACACTCCCCCGCAGTCGAAGCGGGAGAGGATCGAACGTGAAGACTGGACCGAAAATCCTCAAATAGAACCCGAGGTAGGCCTTTGGTGAAAATGTCCGCTAGCTGGTAACGAGAGGGGACATGATGAACACGGACCTCACCCTTGGCGACCTTCTCATGAACAAAATGAATATCAAGTTCAATATGCTTCGTCCATTGATGATGAACCGGGTTCCCAGAGAGATAGATAGCACTAACATTGTCACAATAGACCAAAGTAGCCTTGGGCACAGGACAGAGGAGCTCGAGAAAGAGATTGCGATTCCAGCAAGTCTCAGACACAACATTAGCAACCCCCCTGTATTCGGCCTCTACACTTGACCGAGATAAAGTAGGCTGCCGCTTGGAGGACCAAGAAACAAGATTAGTACCAAAAAACACACAATAGCCAGAGGTAGAACGACGTGTATCTGGACAGCCACCCCAATTAGCATTTGTGTATGAAATAAGATCGAGAGAAGCGGAAGGAGCCAACTGCATGCCTAGTAGAAGAGTCCCCTGGAGGTAGCGAATGATGCGCTTTAGAGCCTGCATGTGAACAACCCGTGGAGCGTGCATATGTAGGCACACCTGCTGAACTGCATAAGAAATGTCTGGACGGGTAATAGTAAGATACTGTAGAGCGCCAGCAAGACTCCTGAAGAGAGTGGGATCCGAGTACAACGGACTGTCAGGTGAGGCACCCACCTTGGATTTAGTATCAACAAGGGTGGGACACGGTTTGCAGGACACCATACCAGCACGTGCAATGATCGCCTCAGCATACTTACGCTGAGAAAGAAATAGACCTGCACCAGAGCGCTTCACAGCAATACCGAGAAAATAATGAAGAAGACCAAGATCCTTCATAGCAAACTCGGAGCTAAGTGTAGTGATGATGGACTGACGAAGCCGCTCAGACAAAGCAGTAAGAATTATGTCATCCACATATAACAGCAGATATGCCATATCAGAACCACGCTTAAGAACAAAAAGTGAATGATCATACCTGCTATGAACAAACCCCACGGGGGGCTTGTTTCAGGCCATACAAAGAGCGCCGTAAGCGACATACAAAAGTCGGATGAGAAGGATCACGAAAACCCAATGGCTGATGCATATACACAGTCTCACTGAGATGGCCAAGAAGGAAAGCATTTTTTACATCCAACTGATGAATAGACCAAGAGCGAGCGAGAGCAATAGTAAGCACAACCTGGATAGTAGCGGGCTTGACAACCGAACTGAAAGTCTTTGTACAGTCAATGCCAACCTGCTGGGACCTGCCATCTGCAACTAAACGAGCCTTATAGCGCTCAAAAGAGCCATCAGAGTGAAATTTATGACGAAAAATCCACATAGAGCAAATAACATTAACATCAGGGGGACGAGGAACCAAATCCCAAGTCTTATTCTGAATTAAAGCATTAAACTCATCCTGCATAACCGATTTTCAGTTAGAGTCAGACAAGGCTGCCCAAGGGGAACAAGGCAAAGGAGATGGAGTGTGAGTAGAAAGAAGAGTAAAAATCTGTTTGGGTTTCACAATCCCACGCTGACTCCGAGTGACCATGGAGTGGCGAGCAGGTGGAGGGGGAGTAGTGGATGTGGAGGACGGTGGAGCCGCAGAGGTAAGGGGCGGGGAAGAAGGCGCAGGTGGAGCAGGAAAGTGTGGCACAGGTGAAGCTAGAGATGAGGGACCAGCGGAGGACGGGGGTGGCAAAGCTGGTGGATCAGGTGAAGAAAACACATGATGTAAATAGGGGGAATCTCCAAAGTCCGGAAAAGTGTAAGACGATTTTGGTGTGGAGGAAAGTGTCGAAAAAGGAAATGAAGTCTCATGAAACAAAACATGACGAGAGACTAGAACCCGACCAGTGGAAGGATCAAGGCATAAATAGCCCCGATGATTGGGAGGATGACCAAGAAACACACAAGGGGTAGAGCGGGGCTGAAGTTTGTGGATAGTAGGGGAAGGAAATAAGGGATAACATAGACACCCAAAAACCCGAAGATATGAATACGAAGGCTGTTTGAGATAGAGAAGGGAGAAAGGTGATTGACAGTCCAAACGAGGTAACGGGAGAATATTGAGAAGATAAGTGGTCATAGAGAGCGCATATTGCCAAAAATGCGCTGGGATAGACGAGTGATGTAGCAAAGTGCGCATCATATTATTGATAGTGCAAATCTTACATTCAGCCTTGCCATTTTGGGAAGATGTATAAGGACAAGAAAACCGAAGACGCATGCCGGTAGATTGACAAAAAGGAATGAAAAGTAGAATTGTCATACTTGCGCCCATTATCACATTGCAAGTTTTTGATTTTTCGTTCGAAATGTGTGTGTATGTAAGTATAAAATGTCTTGAACACGGAGTAGACATGATATTTGTGGGAAATAGGAAACGTCCATAAAAAATTTGTATAATCATCAAGAAAGAAAACATAATAACGATGTCCAACAGAACTCAAAACAGGAGATGTCCAGAGATCACTATGAATAATATCAAATGGAAACGAGAAACGAGAAACAGACAACGAAGATGCAAACAGAAGTCTAACATGCTTCCCAAGAGGACACGAAGTGCACTGTAAGTCTGTGTGTAAAGAAAAACACGGTATGAAATCATTTTTGTGAAGCAAATGCAGAATACGGGAGCCGGGGTGGCCAAGACGAGCATGCCAGAGCGGGGCGGAAGCAGCAACAAAAGCGGAGTGGCGTGTGGGCAATGGTCTCGTAAAAGGATAAAGGTCCCCAGAACTATTACACCGTTGGATTGGTTTGCCCGTCTATAGTTCCTTAACAGAAAAACCAGAGGAATCAAATTCAACAAAAACATGGTTGTCACGAGTAAATTGGCGAACAGATATAAGATTCTTAATTAAAGTCGGAGCATGAAGAACACAATGCAATCGTAAAGGAGGGTAAGGAGAAGAAAACTGAAAAGAGCCAACCCCGTGAGCAGGAATTGTATGACCACTACCAACTGTGATGCCAGACAAGTTGCTTAAACTCGAATAAGACGAGAGATTACCTGCCGTGTTGGACATATGAGAAGTGGCACCAGTATCAAAATACCAACTGTCATCCGGAGGAGTCAAGGACATGGTATGCATCGCGGCATCAATATCGGTAGTAGGATAGACGAGCGGAGAGGCGGTGACATGGTGCGCTTGTGGAGGCCGCGGACCAAGAATGCCCGGGCGAGGAGCGACGGCGGTAAGGTGCCAAGCTGGTGCAAGTGTCGTCGGATACGGGCTCGGAGGTGGAACCCACATAGGAGGATGACCAGTCCACGATCTGGGGGAAGAATACCACGTCGACCAAACAGGAGGAACAACCGGTGTGTAGGTGTCGCGGGACGATCGATTGCCGGAGCCGCGACCACGACCCGCGCCTTTCCGACCATTGGCGTGACGCCGGCGCCCACGAGAGGATGAACCGTGAGCCGGTGTCGAGTCTGGAGCAGTAGCACCGCATCCCGGTGGAGCAACCGTAGCAGGAGCGGAATCAGGCGAGGCGACAGCACGAGCCACGAGAGCAGCGTTGGACTGGCAAGCGGTACGTTTCACCATCGTCGACTTCTTCAACACAAGCATAGATCACGCTTTAGCAAAAATCGGTGGTGGTTCACTTTGCTGAATCAACGTAGCGATACCGGAATAGGTGTTGTTCAGACCGGCAACAAGTTGAAGCACCAGTCTAGTATTGGACACCGGAGAGCCAACATTGGCAAGCTGGTCCGCCAGAACCTTCATCCGTTGACAATAAGACGTAACGCTATCAAACTGGTCAAGAGAAAGATTTGTAAATTGCTGCTCAAGATGGACTGCACGCGTATGGCGGTTGTCTTGAAATAAACCCGCCAATTGAGTCCAAGCAGATAACGCGGTAGCGCCAGACTCGATGATAGTATGCAGAATGTCAGTTGATATGGTACCGTAAATCCACTGAAGAACAACAGCGTCGAGGCGGTGCCAGAGGGCGACGGCTTCAATTGCAGAAGACGTCTCAGTTGCAGAGGACAGCGCAGTTGCAGAAGGTGCCGGCGTCGGTGGAGTTCCAGCCGCAGCCGCAATGTCTGTTGGCGCGGGTTCAATGACAGTGCCAGCGGTAGCATCGGTGTGGGGGAAGCAGCGTCGTTGACGGAGGGTGGAGACATGCCAGGCTCGATGTGGGCGAGCACATCATATGCGGTAGCATGGTTGCGGAATAGAGCCGCCCAAGAAGTATACTGAGCAGACTCAAGATCACGGAGGATAGGGATAAAGTTTTGAATATTGGTAACGACAAGAGTCGGATGGAATTTTGAAGAAAACGCCATGAGAGACGGCGGCGGAGGAAAGAAGTCGGGGACGGAAGATGGTGGTGGAAGGAGAAAAGTGGAAACCTAGGTGACTGATACCATGATAGAATGTAATTCCCTGTCTTCTCATTAATCACAAGAATGTTTATATAATACAACCTATGCACAATTACTAGAGATAATATCTTAACCAACTCAAGATAGAATCTCAACAACTTAAAGATAATACACATATATATCAACCTAATATACACAACTATATACGGCTAACAAAACAGAAAGGAAAATTTGATCCTAGATTTGAAGCTTGTGTTTACTTAAGCTTAGCTGAAAACCAAAAGGCTTACAAACTACTTAAACTAAAAGACATGAACATTCACATCTCCATAGATGTAATTTTCCATGAAAATGTTTTTCCCTTTCACAACATTTCTCAATACCAATCCCCCCTCCTACAAACATATTTGATATGCCTCAATCTTCTCTACCTCTTTACTATGCAAGTGATGATGATTTTGCACCACTTCCACCCACAGAAAACAACAATTCAACCTCACCCAACCCCACAACCCATACTGACCATCCCATTACCATACATTCCCCACAAAACGAAAATCTCCCATCTCAATTTGATCACAATACCCAAACACCGATCCCTCACTCCCAAGAATCCGCAACAAACACTCCCTCCCCAGAATCTAGTGATTTTCCAGCCCTTCGCAGATCAACCAGAAACAAAACTACCCCTACTTATTTAAATGATTACTATACCAACATTAGCCTTCTAAACCTTGATGCATTCACACTCATATTATCCAACTGTATATCCAACACTTCTACAGTGGACCACAACATCAATCTTTTCTCTTTAACAGATACCCCTCCTTCACTTTCTGCATCTGTTCTTCAAACCACAGTTGCAAACAAAACCCTTCATCTTAATGACCCCATCACATATGAACAGGCTTGCAAAAGTGATCATTGGATTGAAGCAATGCAAAACATGGGATTTAGTCACCCTTCCAAAACATAAAAAACCAGTGGGATGCAAATGGGTTTACAAAACTAAGTTACGAGCAGAAGGTAGTTTGGAAAGACATAAAGCTAGGTTAGTTGCTAAGGGTTTCAGCCAGAAATATGGTCTAGACTATACTGAAACTTTTTCTCCGGTAGTGCGCATGTCTACTTTAAGAACTATTCTGGCCATTGTTGTTAAGAAACACTGGATTATCCAACAATTAGATGTGAATAATGCTTTCATACATGGGGACTTACATGAAGATATTTATATGCAACTTCCTAAAGGCCTTATTGTTCAAAAGGGAATCAATGCTTGTAAAACAAATCTCTATATGGTTTAAAACAAGCATCCCGTCAATGGTTTTCTAAACTTAGTGATTTTCTAACAACATTGGACTACACACGGTCTGAAAATGATCATTCTCTCTTTTATAAACTCAAAACAGACAGTGCAACATACATAGCCATATATGTTGATGATGTTTTACTCTGTGGGAACAACATGAAAGAAATAAAAACTCTCAAAACACACTTAGACACCAAATTCAGGATCAAAGATTTAGGTGATCTCCATTACTTCTTAGGAATGATATTTAATTTATCATCCCAATAGATTAATCATCACACAACAAAAATACTGTACTCACATTTTACTAGAATATAACCTTCTGGATAGTGCTTCTGTTTCAGCACCTTTATAGATGCACAACAAACTAAAAACAGACACAGAGAGATTACTTGAAAACCCCACCAAATATAGGAGTCTGATCGGTAAACTAAATTATCTAGTTCGCACCATACCAGATATAGGGTTTACAGTCCAACTAAGTCAGTTCCTTAAAGCTCCAACAGAAGATCATTATGAAACAGCACTCCATACCCTCAAATACTTAAAAGGCACAAGTTCATACGGTTTATTGTTTAATAAGTCATCTGATTTTAACTTGGTTGCTTATTGTGACAGTGATTGGGCTTCATGCCCAAACACTGAAAGTCGATCTCTGGTTTCTATGTATTTCTAGGTGGCAGTCCAATTACTTGGAAATCCAAAAAACAAGCAAGTGTGTCTCTTTCCTCTGCTGAAGCAGAGTACAGAGCTATGCGGATGGTTACTACTGAACTAGCTTGGCTCAGCCGCATTATTCATGAGATGGGCGTCCAAGACATCACACCCATTCCTATCAAGTGTGACAACAAATCAGCCATCTACATCGTCAAAAACCCGGTTCATCATCAAAGGACGAAACACATCGAGATAGATGTGCATTATGTTCGGCAGAAGCTATCAGAGGGTATGATCTCAGTGGAGTATGTTTCCAGCAGAAATCAGCTTGCTGACTTTATGACCAAGGCCTTACCAGGACGACATTATAAAGACATTTTGCTGCAAATTGGTCTTCATCTACTACAACACCAAACGTTATACATTTGGGTTTGAGGGGGCGTGTTAGATGACGACTTGTAACGTTTATTAGTCTGTAATATAGGTTATGTAATGTCTTATATCCCATATGTTTTCTCCCTTCTGTACACACAAGTCCTCTATTATATAAGGGGACTAGTTTCTGTAATAACAAATATACGGGATCTCTCCCAAATAATACACACATTTTACATTCTCACAACACCAAAGTATGGGCAGGATTACGAAGAAACCTTCTCTCCTATTGTAAAGATGACAACAGTCCGACGTCAACAATGCTTTTCTTCATGGAGATCTCTATGAAGACGTTTATATGAACATTACAAGGTTTGTAAACACCACAAGTCATTATATGGCTTAAAACAAGCCTCAAGACAATGGCATGAGAAACTAGGTAATTTTCTGCAATCTCTTCAATTCCAGCAATCTTTAAATGACTATTCCTTGTTCTTTAGACGTGGAGGCAACAAAGTTATTTACTTGGGTATTTACGTTGATGATATCTTAGTAGTTGGAAATCATAAAAAGGAAATACAGTTGCTTAAAACTAAACTGGACCGAAGATTCAAAATTAAGGATTTAGGTAATATTAGCTATTTTCTTGGTCTGCGGTTTATTAAGAATAACAAAGGCATAGTTATGACACAATGTAGTTATGTAGAACAGATTTTAAAGGATTTTGGTATGGAGAACTGTCGTGCTTCTGTTTCCTCTTTGCAAGTTAATTTAAAGCTACATAAGGATCAAGGCATACCAATGGAGGACCCTACACTATGTTAGACCATGCCAGACATCTCCTTCTCTGTTCCTTATTTAAGTCACTTCCTTCAGTCACCAATCTCTGTTCCTTATTTAAGTCACTTCCTTCAGTCACCAATAGAAGATCACTACAATGTAGCACTACATACCCGACAATCGGTTATGGCCTCTTCTTCAACAACACATCAAATCTGGAACTTTAAATTGGGTCTCATGTTCACTGTCCAACAACCTAGCTCTCAAGCCATTCCAGCTTGAAAACTAGCCACTTTAAGCCTTTGTCCTTACTTGGTCTTAAAAGTGGAAGGTCTTGTTGATGTAGTCGAATCATATGTATCCTTATAAACTATTCACATCACTAGTCATATCCCGATGCTGGATGAGGGTATTACATACTCTCCCACTCAAAGACAAGACGTACTCGTCACAAGCCTTACATTCAAATCCCATGGACCTCCTCGGTAGGTGTCAGGTAGCTTCAATTCCAATACGGTGTGATAATTTAGTAGCAGCCCATATTACTCGAAACTCACTCGAACTGATTTTGTTTTTGTCTTTTCAAAATAGATATAAACAAGAACTGATTGTTTTTGTCTTTTCAAAATTCAGATGTTGAGGGGGTGTATTAGATTAAGTATGTTATGTATATAACACCGGTTCGGAGTCCGCTTATGTATTCTAGTCTAGGATTTATAATACACGCTCTAATACTCTAGTTCCAGTTAGTACTCATATTCTCCGACCCACTCTTGTACACCTCTGCAAATGAATCAACATCACTCTTCCTCTTTCGTTCTATCATCTCTTCTTTACTACACTTTCCACAAAAGGATACCTGTAATGCGAAGAACAATATTGGGAGCTGCACGTACTAGTAGCAGCTCACAATCCAGCACAAACAAAATTGAATTTTAGGACAAGCACAAAAGATAACAGTGAAGAAAACTAAGACACCTCAGACAGCATATAGCCTTATACGCACCTTGCAGATATCCAATTTAGAATCAGATAAACAATTACATACAAACATTAATTAAGAAGGAAAAAGGGCTTTCCTCCCAAATTGATGATCAATTTGTTCACATAGGTGTTTCTTACACCAAATATGACAAATGAATTCTGGATTTATACAATCAGAATAAACATGAAATCTGAGAAAGACAGGTGGGTTCCGCAGCCAACAGCTCAACAACTTTTTTAAGATATACTTTCATTTCCCTCCCCCTCTACTTTTGTTGTTTCCTAGATCAACAATAATAGTGACATATAATTACTTCTGGGGAAGGATGAGGATGAGGATGAGGATGAGGGCGAGGAGAGAGACTCGACATGGAACAAGCTATACATCGTCAGCAAATATTCGGAGATATTGAATTTACAGAAAATATATAGTTGTTGTTTTTGTCTTCACAAATCAATGGAGAATGGGAAGAATATTTAGCCCTCGTTATCCGCATCATCATCAACAGGAGACAACTCTCTCGTCTCTGATAGTGAGAGCCTTCTACTTTTACCAGAGTTGTTGGCTGCTGCTTCCACAAGTACATGATCAGATGTAGATGACGAAGAACCCAGGTATCGCCTAACTGCAGAGGCATCAGTTGAAGATGAACCTGCAAAGTTGTAGGCGAATCCCATTGGCGGGTGGTCAAACTTGCAGTTAGGACCGAATTTGCAGATTCCATATCGTGAATAAAATATGCACAGAGGCTCCCCCTGTTGAAAGGTAAACAAATTTCAATAGAGCAGTCAGTAATGAAGCCAAACAGAAATGATAATGAAACAAACATCCATAAGATTCGCGTTTAATAATCTGCAAATACATTCCAAAGCCCATTATCAATCTATCGTCCAAGAACACACACCACTGATCAAAGCAACTCAATTCAAAGGATAATCACAGGGCCAATCACTGGAAAACACAGCAGAAACTTTTCATATAGCAAACAAAACAGGAAGCCACCAATACCATGTTAGAAAAGAATAGTAGTAGCTAACCGGGCGTAACGGCAATCCCATTGGGCTTAAGATGCAGTCAGGAGCGGGAATTATCCTTTCCTTAGGGTGGTGAAAGCGACAAACTGCACCAAACTTACAATCACCGGTTTTCATATAATACTGGCACTCAGGTTGCCCTGGCCTCTCTGGAAATACATTATCCCTTTGCAGTGCATAATACCCCGCTGGAGCAGTTCCTGATCGGTACCCTGCTACAGGAGACATAGGAACTCCTGAGTCACCCCCACGAGAAGCCCCACCATATATTGGGCTGTTACCTGCTGTTTGCTGTTGTCCTTCAGGAGACGAGACTGAACCCAGCTGACCCTAAAAATATGAGAATACATATAGAGGATAAAAATCACAAATTTCAGCCAAGAACTAACCACAGATCTGAAATTTCCTCTACAGAATTTCTTATTTCAGGTTCCAATGACATAAAATTTCTTATTTCAGGTTCCAATGATATATTTGTACATATACATTCCATAAGTTTCTTAGACAAACACAACAAGATTCTGTACCATGTAAGTGTTCCAGCTAGGAACCGAGACCATTCCCTGAGGAAGGATCAAGGGAGTGTAGCTTGAAGGGCCTTGCCAGCGAGGGCTAGGTATAAGGGAGGCTCTAGAGAGAGACCAACTCGTCATTCCACCAGGATAAGACTGCTGGCCAGAAGGGTTTGCTGTTGGGGAGTGGACAGGTGGATAAACAGCAGACCCACGCAGAGAGCTCAGGTTTGATGGTTGAGGGTGATGGAATTTACATGTGCCCCCAAATTTACATTGCCCCGTTCTTAAATAATATGCACACTCCGGCTCATTCTATACAACATAGTAAGAACGGACATCTTTGTTTGATAAGTCTCAAACGTATTTCAGTTGTATGGTGCTGTTAGAAAGTAATAAATTCACTGAATCTAAAAATGTATGAGATCAGAATGAGGAGCAATAAAGCATACCGGACGCAGTGGGTAGCCTAACACATTGAGTGGAACCCTTCCAGTGATACCAGCCTTGTCTTTAGGATGATGAAACTTGCAAGTAGGCCCAAATTTGCAGGTGCCAGTTTTCAAATAGTACTACAAAAGTTCAGTTCAGTTTAAACAAATTTTAAGACATCACATCCTACACTAAGACATACAACTCCTTAGTTGAACATGTAAAACTGAATCATGTCTTTAAAATCAATACTCAAAACTTACCCTTATGGGTTTTGAGTTCTGCAACTTACCGATATGGGTTTGATTTCTATTCATGCCTAAATAAGTAATACTTCCACCAATTATTAAGATACACTTAATCATGTCTTCATAAATTCAGAGTCACAACTCTATATAGCCTAGGTTCCATACCACTGTAGCAGACAATATATTTTCACTAGAAACAACGATGGCTATAAGTTATGAACTAAGTGAATTTTAACTGTGTATAATCATGGAAGAACCAGACAAAATTCAAATGCAGGGGCTATACAAGCATTTTGCATTGGTAAGGAATTGAGATAAGTTCATGCCTGGCATTCAGGTTGCCCAATTCTTTCAGGATACTCTCCCTTCATTCTCGCAGCAGCAATAGCCTGTCATACAATCCAACATACCCTATCAAAGTCATGAAGCATATCCGCATTTCATTGATAAAAAATTCAACAGGTGAGTGCTACGTATGTGATGGAGAAAATAGGTACACAACACCACCCTGCAGCCACACAGCAGAGTCATAGTAAGTGAGTGGAATATCACAACTCCATTTCTGATCAACAGGAAATAAATTCAACTAATTCATTGTTCACTATACATACCCAATGTAGATTATACAACTAAAAACTTAAATCATGTGCTCTTACCAACTTCCTGTTAGGAGGATGATTGAAGCGACAAGTTGAACCAAATCTACAGAGCCCTGTTCTGATATAATAGGAGCAATCAGGCTCTCCTTCACGCTCAGGGTAGGGACCTGATGGATAGAGCCCAGCTTCTATTGTTTCATTGGTTCTCAAATTCGTAGACCACATTGAATCTGTGATAACACATATGTCCAGAACATAAATAGTATCAGCTTATCAGGTAAGAAAGAGATGTAAGCGAATAGATTAAAAAAACTCATCTAGTTGCCGCAAAAAAAAGAAAAAGAATGTTCAGCCAATGTTGCAGCGTTGCAAAGCCAACTAATGCATAATTATACAAATACGGAATACTACTAGTAAGGAGAAGAAGTTGAAGACGATGGGAAACAAATACAAGTGCCGTGCTTCTTCCTTACCGAGAATGCACATTTAGTTTTGGAGGGGTGACAAGACCTATCCCCCTGTCACTCACCTATCTGAGTATGATGGTATTCTATTATCCTCCTCATTGGCTTGATTTTCCACAACGCAGATCGTGAAGAAATTTCAGAAAGGCATTGTTGGCTTGCATAATTCCCGAACAGCTCCAACCGTTGATTTCAATCAACGAAATGATTGAAACAGATGCAGTAAATGAAAGAAACCAGAAGCGAGAGCAGAAAGACAGATAGCCGTCGACCGTCATGAATAGACAAGATTAGCGTGGTAATGGCGACTCATTTGAACATGATGGTGATCAAAATTCCGACGAAAGGAAACCGGGTCAATTAATTTCGAAACAGATTATTTTTTGTCAGCACAAATCATTAAGTAAAGAGAGAGAGAGGGTAAATGTATGTGTGTAATAAATAGTATTAGTATAAGGAATAAACAAAATGGGAAATTGGAAGCATTAATTCCCCAATTTACTACCCCGTCTACTTCCCTAATATAACTGATCAACATAATGACTTCCCGGCAAAAGAAAACCAACACGTACAGAAAATGGAATGAAGAACACTAGAAGTGAAGAAGGATGAATATTCAGAAATCACACCGAGACGTACAGCATTTCAGACAATAATTCAGATGACACGTGATCAGATAAAGGGAGGTTTGAGACACAGAGACGAGAAAGAGAAGTGAAAAAAAAAAAAGAGGGAAGAAAAGCTTACCTTCATCTAAAGGCCGAGAAAGAGATGATCCCGTAGTCATACCGGGTCTGGACATCTGAATTCCGGCAGCGTCGATGTCCATCGAATCATCAGCACCTCATCCATCCTCCTCCAACCATTCTCTTTACTTTTGTTTTTAAGTGTTTTATTTCACAGGGAAATTGAATAGTGAGAGAAAGGGACAGGAAGGAAGGACGAAAGAGGGAAAAAGGATGGAAGAAAGAGGGAGGGTGGGTGGGTTGGAGGGGGGAGGGAGGGAAGGAGGGAGGAACTTCTTCTGGTCTCGTTCTCTCCTCTCCACAGAAACTCTCACTCAGTGCTACGAAAAAAGAAAAAATTTGGAAGGGGAAAGAAATTGTTACTAGTAAAAAAAACTAGGGAAAAAAACCAACCATCCACCAGACCAGACAGACAAAAACACTCTCAATTTCCGTTTTTTTCTCTTTTCCCAATTTTATCAAACGATGCGATGTTAAAGAAGCGGCTAAAATGCTCCACGCGCCACGGCATATTCGTATGGCTGTACGCGCTGCGTGATTGGAAAATCGAAACTGGTGTAAAAGAGAAAGTCCGTCATCTGACGTTTTTACTAAGTAAAGTGGAGTGTTGTTATTTTATTTTAAGGTTGACGTTTAGGATGCTTCTTTTTTCAGTTAATGTTAAGTAGGAGTCTTTCATTCAGAGAAATAATTAGTAGTCAGTGGACACGTGTCGATAAACAAGAGTGTTGAGACTGGAGAGTGGACCATGAAGAGAGTGGGGATTCCTCTTAAACTGAACTACCAGTAGTGTATTATAGTTAGGGTGAAAGAACAGAAAATTTTGTTCAGTAGAGCACGATAGTTTAGTTCAGACAGCCCTGACCGGGTTTTTCACTCAACCGTTTTCTTTTTTCTTTCGACCGGTTTGTGCTGACCCGGTTTTATTTCTGTTTTGTTTTTTGGACGGCTTTTCCTTCTTCTTTTGTTGAGGAAACAGGGCTTTTTCCTTGTTCGTGTCATGATACTGGCGTGAAGTGTACTCGGTGACGCAATCGTGCAACGTATTATATATGGGACAAGGAATGATTAAAATTAGAGTTGATTTAAATTTGTTAAGATCATCGTTTTAACAGAGTTTAAATCAATTTTTGGCTCAACATTGAAAATCGAGCAAGTTCTTCAAATGCCTCAAAACTTGTCAACAAATACGATTTTCCCAGTTTATTATAGCTTGTATACTTTCATATATATATGTAAAGAATTTAGATTTACAAATATGTATTTATGCATATATATGATTTTTAGTATATATATATATAAAAAAAAAACAAATGTTAAACGAAAGTCGTCAATTTGTTAGCTAACAATTTTCGGGTAATCTTTGTTTACCACCATAGATGTGTTGATGAGAATAGTCCAACGAATTTAGTCGGGATTTGGTGCTTTGCAGTTAAGATGCAATGTAACTCCTGTTTTGTCCCAAACAGATGGAGCATCTATGTGAGAATATAGGGCTGCCAAACTGAAAACTGCCGAAGCAAATTATTGCATGAATTCTGTCTACAGACTGAGGCATAATTCCTGCAGCAACAACATTTTTTAACAACTCAACAGGTCTGGCTACTTCGATGTAACGGAAGCAAAATAGCAGCGCCACATTTCAATAGTACAATAACTGACCATAATTTAAGCGCAATAACTTAATATTTTAGCATCTAGAACTAGAAGCAAGTTACCTCAACATGTTTAGAGGGTCATTTTGAAAGAATAAACTACTTCTGACCAGCACTACAGAGCTCACTAGTTAGAACAGAAGCTGCTTGTTATCAATTAAGATTTCAGATCACACCAGTTGATAGTTCCAACGGAATGATTGCTGCCTATTTTGAGACAAGCCCAAACCCCATTACTCTTTCCCACGACACTACCTGGTTCAGGTAGTGATGTTCCCCAGACTTGGAGGTGATTGAAGTTCCTACTCCCCTCTTATCGGGGCACAGAAGAGGTCAGTCCTTTAGCTCTTGTTCAACTCGACTGCCATTGGATGCTCCTCTTTCTCTTTCGTATCGTTGGGCAAGCAACTCTGTTCCTGCTATCTGTAACTAGATTGTCATCCCACCATGGTAGGTAGTGAATGTACAAGGCAACAATGAATCTGTATTACTAATATGGCTCACCCTGTTAAATCACTATAAAGGTTTGACACAAATGATCATTTAATCCACCTTTGATTGTACTGTATATTTGCATGTGATATGTTATCTATCAAATACGTAGCAGTGTGAAGATAAGTAAAGGCATGACAAGACACAATTCTTACAACAAAAGGATATGAAATCCCAATCCTGAAAACCTTCCTCAAGGGCATATTCAACAAAACATGTGATGCAACGTTCAAAGGATCAAACCAAAATATATTCCTACTTTAAAGGAAGCACCATCACCACACTGAATCCATCCATAATAACAAATAACTTGATCAATCCTCTTCTAGATTAATGGTGTTTTTGAACTTTGCATAAAGGATCTTTTTCAACTCCTTCATTTGAGCTTCTATTCCACCTTTCTCTTCTTCCAGTTGCTCCAAGTTCTTGCTTGTTTCCGCCTTCATCTTTTCCAACCGACTCTCTACATCTTCTCTTGGTATCTGAGCAAATACTTCTCCTATCTGAAATCGCACAATCTCATCATCTGTCAAAATAAGTTCATTCTCCGCGTCCTCCAAGTTTTCCAATCTCTCCTGATTGAAGAAACAAGCGGAGTATTATTTATTGATAATCAAGAAAGAGATGCGGCATTTTGCATTGCCTTAGCAGAACAAAGGGAGAGATATGAACACTTCAACACAAGCTGTGAGCATTCAACATAACTGCAGGCTGCCATGATCAAGAAAAGAGAGATAAAGACTCTACAGTACAGACTGACATTACTACACCAATCCTTCGCTAACTCATTCCTCACAATGTGGGATTGATGATCCCCAATCATCCAGTATACATAAACAGCCTGAATTTTGAAAACAGCAAATTTGTTATGCCTTTATTTGCAAGATATTAGGACTCAGATTTGTCAGAACAAGATTTATCAATATCCATATGAAAGTTGCAGGTATGAGATACTTGAACTTCGGCCACTGACGCAATGATTTGGCACAGAAGTAGAGAAAAACATTAAAATTGTCGTACTTGCTACATGCATTGATTATAAATTAAGCTTTAAAATAGCTACGATAACCCAATTGTATCTGTATGCAAGGAAGCTAGTGAAGTGTGAGGAAGCTAGTGAAGTGTGAGGAAGCCACTTTTCAGGTGATTCTCAGATAAATTCTTCTATATTTTTACTTTTTTTCTCTGTATTATTTTAGCAAATAGTGTCTGACAATTGACAGAACAGCTATTATCAAACCAACCAATTATGGATGAATGTGGCACCAGCCTTGAAACCTTACTACTAGTAGCAGAAGATCAATCCACCTCAAAATTTTGGTCATCAATGATGAAACAAGAAAAGAATAGGAAATGGAATTCAAATACCTTAGCGGCCTTAATCTCGTCCTGCAGTTCGTGGTATCTGTTGTTCAATCTGTTGAACTTGTTAATGTTCTGCTGGTCCTCCCAAGTAACCTCGGTGTCAGATCCTGTACCCTTTACAAAATCATCAGGAAGATTCAGAATTTATGCAAAACAGTAACCAAAACATTGAAGTGAATTCAAGAATTTAGGGTTAAAGACGTAGGGTTTAGAACTGCATATAGTCTTACCTGTTGCATTTTTGGCTCTGGCAATGAGACAATAACTGCAAATTAGTGCATGAAATATGTCAACAGGCTGAGGCATCATTGCTGTAAACTAAAGCAGCAGCAGCAACATTATTTAACAACTCAACATGTTATATCCTGGCTATTTCATTGTAACAGAAGCAAAAAAAAAAAAAAGCAACAGCATAACATTAACTGACCATCATTTAAGCGCAAGAACAGAATATTTAAGCAAGCAGAAGCAAGTCACTTTCCAGAGCAAAGAGCTTACCTTAACAGCATGTATAGAGGGTCATTTTCAGTTTATATCAATGTCAATTTCGATCTGGTAAGCATGGCAAGTTTAAGCAAGAAAACACTAATCTTTTGAAGCGCAAAAAAAGCTAACAATCTTAACCATAAAAACAGTCTGGACTGCTACACTAATGCTCAAATCTAACCAAAGAGATAGTGCAAAAAGAGTGCAAAAGTTGCATTAAAGCTAACCAAATTCAGCAGTGCAAATCTGGATATTTCAGGTTATAAATTGCAGAATGAAACTGCTCAACGTTTAGCCTCTAACAAATGTTAACATGCTGTTATCAAAGCTATAATATGTAGACTGAAACTGCTCTACATACTTGCTCAGATCTCATTTTACAGCTGCAAAAATCAGAAAACAATCAAGCATATTTGGACAGATCAAAAACTGATAAAACTACGTCGATTCACGTCTATGAAACAGCTACTAAAATCATGAGAGAAATGGGTCATATTAATCTCAGAGGCATAAGCAACTTTCAGGCAATGTCAAAATGTCATACGCATTAAACAATTTTCAGGTTCGAAATAGGTCCCAAACGCAATCTCACAGATCCACCCATAATCGCAAAATAAAACAAGTCATAAAAACAACAACAAACAAACAAACACACAGAAGCAACTAACCTAGAAAATCGCAAATGAACAGACCAAATTTTCAGCCCAGTTTTAAGCTTATGCTCGTTTTGTACTTAATCCACCATTTTTCAAGCAACTGAAGCTAGCTAAAACTGAAGTTAAAAGTTTAAAGAAACGTACCTTAATTCTGAAGAAGAGAAAAGTAGCAGAGAAACGAAAGAGGGGAGCGTGGGCGATTTCCAACGTCGCTCGAACTTCTTCAACCGCGATAGTAATGGCGGGTTGAACGGCGGCGAGGGTGGTGCGAGGCGCGGCGAGCTTCAACGGTGGTCGGTGTGCTTCGCCGGAGCTGATAGACAGCGGTGGAGCAGAGCGATTTTCGGGGCGACTTTGAAGAGCAACTAGAATAGAGAGCGAACGGGAGCCGCCGGACTGAAACTTTAATGAGATATCACTTTTAAAATTTATGAAAAAATATTATAGAAATATAAATATTTACAATATGTGTTTTAAACAAGACAGTCAAACTGGGACGGAGGTAGTAACTAAAATAAAATTAATACCTTTAAGATATTACTACTACGACAACAATTACCCATTTGGTCGGTTTACAACTAATTACTTCTTATATTGGCTGCGTTCGGTATGGTTGTTTTGTGGTTGTTTTGGTCTGGCTGTTTTGTGGTAGTTTTATATGTGGCAGTATATTATTGGAGTAGAACGTAGGACCCACGTGGGACCCACGTGGGGACCACTGCCAAAAATGCCACATTAAGGCGCTGTCCGAACGCAGCCATTAATATGGGGTTGATTTCAGTGATCAACGTACACAACACGACAATACACATCACGTTAGAGCTGATCAAATGGGCGGACGGGTTGGGTTCGGGCCGGGCCGACATTGAATTCTAGGCCCGAACGGGCCTATATTTTTGTCCAAGCCCGTTTTTAAATTTTTCGGGCCGGGCTAGGCCCAGACTTATTTTAATCTTTGTCATTGCCCACACTACAACATATAAGTGCAGTTGGGGCAATAAAAATTGCCCCAATAGATCAAAATTTTGCACCAACAAGATATTCGGTGCAATTTTAATATTGCTCCAAGGTTGCACCCATAGATGCGCACCAACAAGAAATTGGGGCAACTTTTTAGGGTGCACCATTTGAAAATTCTATGGGTGCAAAGATTACTTGCACCAATTGATGTATTCCAAACAGTGCACACAAATATTGCACTAAATGATGCTAGTCTATTAGTGCATGTTCATTGGGTCGCACCATTTGATCAATAGCAAAGGGTGCAAATTATTTTGTTGCACCGTTTGTGCAATATCAAATAGTGCAAGTTATTTTGTTGCCCTGTTTGATCTCCTAGCCTGCATAGCCTACTAGTTAACTATTGGTGCAAAGTCTATTTGTTGCACCATTTGATAGTTACCTATTGGTGCAAATCTTATTTCTTGCACTGTTTGATGTTCACAAATAGGGCATTAAGGACATTGCACCACTTGGTGCATAAATGTTACTACACTAAAAAAGGGCAAACCTTGAAAGTTGCACTAATAAATATTCAACAACAGGAGCAAAATGATATATTGCACTATTTGATATTCTTTCATTAGTGCACTTCACTATAATTACTCTATTTGATATCACATTTGGTGCAAAATTGAGTTGCCCTATTTGATCTTTTAGATTTAAAAAAAAAAAACAAAATAGGCAATTTTCATTTACTAATACAGAAATTCATTTATTATGCCAATCTGAAGTAGTCTTAAATGTCTGAGAGGGAAATCTTGACAAAATAGTGTTTTATATAATGACAGTATTTATTATGCCAGCCCGCCCGGCCCGGTTTTATAATTTTTTTATTATATTATTAGTTTTTTTAAAAAAATATATAGACTATATATAATATTAATATATATTAAATATAATATGAATATATGTTGTATGTAATATTAATAGATATTATATATAATTTAAATAAATAATACAAGGTATTATATAAAATTAATTTAAATATATACTTCCTCCCATTTTCAGTACTTTATTTTCTACCTCTAGGCATAAGAATTAAAGAGGGAAAATTTAGACTATTTTACCCTTATTTTTTGCATTGAGAATTGAAATAATTTGCAAATTAGAGTTGTAAAATAAAAGATTGGAGGGTAGAATTGGAAAGCGGATCAAAAAAAAAGGCTAAAACATCTTCTATTTGAAACTAGTGAAAGAATCAAACAAATTATATACTAAAAAACAGGGGAGTATTATATACATTTATATATTTAAATAATAATAAATCGGGCCGGGCCGGGCTTAGTTGCGAGCCTAAAATTTTGCCGAAGCTCGGCCCAGTTTTTAAATCGGGCTTAATTTGTTGTCCAAACCCGCCCGGAATTTTTTCTGGACGGGTTTTTCGGGCTTTATTTCTGGGTCGGGCCGTGTTGGGCCGCCGGGCTGGGTCAGTGTTGATCAGCTCTACATCACGTAAAACATGTACACAACATAATACCGTTCTTCTTAAAGAACGTACACTTTACTTAAGATGTGTCGGATAAAATATAGGTCCGAACACGCCGTACACATTTACTTTACTTAGATGTGTCGGCCATAATATAGGCCCAATCACACCATACACAATAACTTTACTTAGATGTGTCGGTCTTAATATAGGCCCGTCACACCATACACAAATCCCCCTAGCCCCGAATAATAGTCAAGGTAGGAAAGCCTCTTATTAGGCTTGTGGGTGATTGTAATTCTAGAAGGAAAGACAACCAAACAGAGAGGGAGTTAAATCAACTATAGATATCAACTCTCAAACACACGTGCACGGCCGGGACACCCCGGATTCCTCACCCCCCCCCCCCCCCCACAATATATATATTAGTTAGAAGTTCCCTTATGGAACTCATCACATCATGACACCATATGGTGTTACAAACTTAGTTAAACAAACAAGGGAGGTAACATACCATTCAACATTCATGAACAACAACAACAATCGTTAAATAACGACATACTAAAAGGGCAACACACATCACACACACACAACCACCTTATACAACTAACGCACTGATAGCCGTAGTTAGAACGTTCCCATAGGTTGGGACGTTAAGTCCGAATACCGATCTCTTATGTGATCCTAGAGTCGGTTAGCTACGGTTTAACACATATTCGAGGTCAAACGGTATCGGAACTAAAATACACCACATAAATGAATTACTGTAAACTCGTTACATGCTTTTATCTTATAAGGTGGCAAACACTCAGAAAAACACATTGGCATACAAACTGGTGTAACCCGGTAGGACACAGGTTGCAAGAAAACCATACCTTACACCATGGGTTACTCTACCGTGTCTCCAAGGATTTACTCTTAACGCGTCGCCTCACGCTCCTCGGGTAGGTTCCGAACAACTGGTATTATTTCAAACGTTTTATTAACATCGTGGTTATTCGGTTGTTGCCTCTGTAAACCAAAAAATTGCCTCCGTAGATAATTAGAGGCGAGAAAACAGTTGTCTGTCCTACAGTTGATTATGGAGGCGACTAAAAAGTTTGTCTTTGTTAATTTCACCTACGGAGGCAACTTTAATCGCCCTCATTGATCTTAAACAACTACCTTGCCTCCGTTGCTCTCAAACTACTGAGGCAACTAGCTTATCTCGCCTCCGTTGAGCTGTGGGAAGAATGTCTACCATGATAAGCAAGGGTGGCCACTAGTATTAATTGCCTCCATTGATACTCCACAAACGAGGCAAGGCTAGAAACTCGCCTCACTTGGTCTGTGTAGAGTATAAGCAACGAGGGCAACCTATTGCATCCACAAAAACCTCGACAGGCTTTCCGGTGGCATAGTCTTTGCCATAAATCTCCATCAGTGCATGAAAGTGAGAAAAAGATTGCCCATATAAATTTTTTCAATTTGGATGAGCATACAAGGTTGATAAAATTCACTCATAAGTAGCTGAATTGTAAATAAATGAAGATAATTTGGTGAAAACAATTAGGAATGAAGTAATGTTATACCTTGTAATATTTATGATATACCATCCTCTCGATTGAGATTTGGTGTCTCTCATCATCCAATTTGAACCCACTTGTTCCAAGCATTTGAGCAAAAGCTCTAAACTTTGTAACAAATGTCTTGATCCTAGAATCAATATGTGGTGTAGCTTTCGAACCACAATTGGGTATAGCCTTGCCAATGAGCTCCTATAATTGCACCATGTAGCCATTTCTAAATTCGTTCTCACACTTCCAGTGTGAATCAACAACTAGTTCTGACAAAGCTGCCACAAGAGCCTTGTCCTCTTCAAAAGTCCAGTAACACTTGTTTTTGTGTCTTCCTTATTCAGTAGTGAAATACCCCAAACCTTAATTACATTAATAAATCATGAATTAATTAAATTAAAAAGTTAACCAAAGGTTAATTATTGATTAATAAGGCTAAAGTGTGCCTTAACATTATTAAGAAACAATCCAAGATCACAAACAAGCAAAAATATGCTTTAAGATCACTTAGGGCAAAAATGTGCTCTAAGAAACCTAAGAGATTGTGTAACCTAAATTAGGGTCCAAAGTGGATTCCTAAACCTTATATATATGTTAAGAACAAGATAATACCGTTACCAAAGAAAACCAAACTCTAAAATGAGTTAAAACACAAAATGGAGTCTTAAACTCCTCAAGACACATTTTTATAAAAAGTGTCTACAAATTGACTTTGGATGGTTAATTAGGATTGTATACAACTTAATCAACCTGTGTACTATAATGTATCACATTAGGAAGCCTAATTCAAAGAAATAAAAAAATCAAAAATATGGCACCAATTTGTGAACATTACCCAAATAGTGCCAAACAAGGCCTTAATCTCCTAGCATGGTCTATTGCCAAACTTAAGCCCTAAAATATCTAAGTGAAGGCGAAAATAAGGATGTGAATCACCATATCAAGTCATGACTCCTTCCTTAGATAAGACTAAAATAAGAGATATTTTTCATTTTCTTACTTATCACTTAAGAAAGGAAATATCTCACTTGCTCCCTCCTCTATCCTAGCCATCCAAGATCCCTCTTCATATTCACCTTCCTTAGCTTGTTCTTGAGCTGAAGAACACCAAGAACACCCATGGTGACTTGAACCCACACATCAAATTCCTTCCAAATCTTCTCCTTTCTACATTAAATCAACAAGGAGATCATTACAAACACATTCCTTTCACAACCAAGCTCAAAATCAAGAGTTTTTTTGAGCTAAATTTTCAGCAATCATCATACAAGGAGCAAAGAAGTTACTTTAAAGCTTAAGGTATAAAATGGTGCCTTAAGGTTCATCTCTTCTTTTGTTAAAATTATAGCCAGAATCTACAAGTTTCTTACACTAGTTTTATTCACCTTTTCACACATGAAATGAAGGGTGTTATAGCTCTTTTTGTTGGAAAAAAACTCCATCAAGAAATCAACTTCCAAGAGTGTAGTTTGATATTTGAATGTAGAGACCGTAAGTAATGGATTTGGGAATTGTAAGGAGGAAGAATGTGTGACGTTTGATATTAGACATGTATGAATGAGTAAGTACAGTAATCCTATAACCTCGAACAACTTTGAGGACAAAGTTCTTAAGGGGGGTAGATTGAAATACCCCGAACTTAAATATAGGGATTTAAATTAACTTAATACGTATTTAAGGGCCTAATGGTACCTAATTAATAATTGTAAGGAAAAATAAATCCAAAGAAATAAAGAAAAGCTTAAAAGGCGAAAAACGCTAAATAAGCGTTAAATAACCATAGGAGGTATGAGACCTCGGTTAGCGTATTATATGGATTCCAAAGGTTTAATAAGACCTAAATAATATATGGGAGCAACTCCCGGAGAAAACGGATCCAAATAATGAATTAAAACGCTAATAGAGCTTTAGAGCACGTTTTCGAGAAAACCCGGAAACGTGACTTTAAGTGGTCAAACGGACCCGTAAAAATTATAAATTCAATAATAATTATTAAGCATTTATGGGAGCTTAATAGTAAATAAAATAATTTAACGAGGAAATTCCGGAAAACGGGCCCGGTTAACGAATAGTACCTAAACCGGTAAAATAACGAGCGCTTTCTGTAAAGGACGAAAAACGCTCCAACTAGTATACTCTATGGGGGCCGGTTTTTACTAGCTAAATAACCCCTCACACACACGCATGTAACTAGCTAATTAAATAAGAGAGCTAAAGCAAAAAGCAATAAAGTAAACATTACTTTATTTCCTTCCCCTCTCACCCCACTCTCACATTCACTCATCTCTCCTTCCTCCCCTCTCTCACCGATTCTCTCTCCCTCTCTCTGCTGGTGCTGCGATTTTGGAGCTCCACAAGAAGCCTCCCATGGCTTTTCATCTTCCTCCACATGCTCCACCCTCATGTAAGCTCCAAACTCGAAAATAACTACATATTGGAACTCCCCTCATCTTCCTCTACACTTTCTCTTTTCAAAATCCAAAATGAGGAAGTTCATTTTCGGGGTATACCCCATTCAAAGAGAAAAGCACACCACTATGGAGCTTGGAGTCTCCTCTTTCCAACAAGGTATAAACCTTAAAAGATTCAAGTTTTCTCCATTTTTCTTTGGTGGCCGATTTTTGGCTCTTTGTAATGCCTTGTTTTTCTCTCTCTCTTTTGAGCATAATATCAACCTTGCAATGTGGTGGATTCACCTCTTGAACCAAGGGCTAAACCCCTCTTAAAAGCTTCAAAAGGTAAACCCTAGAAATTGTGTTTAACACTTTAAATGAATTAGCATTAATTTAAGGATTAGTAGATTAATTGCACTTGTTTTATGTGCTTTGGGTGGTGGGAATGGAGTTTGATAACTCCATTCCCCATATGGCCGATTTGGGCAAGAAAGAGAGAAGGAGAAATGAAGAAGAATTGAAGGAAATAAAAGCTCAAGGTAAGAGCTCTTCACTCATGTTAAATTATAGTGCATTGGAGTAATGGGAATGGGTAAGCAAATAAAAGAACCTAAACAATTGTATTGGTATTGTAGTATTGGAAGTTTGAGTAATTGTGAGTAGTAGTTTGAGTATTTGTGCATTAGTATGTGAATTGTAGGCCTTGGAGCCAAATGGTCGTGTATGAGTATTAGTATTGATGTTGAAGGAGTATTGGTGTATTGGGATGGATTTATATTTGTTTAATTGCTGGTAGGACCCTTGTATGGGTGTGGCTAGAATAGGAATGATTTTGGTGATAATGAGTATGTGTGGATAAGTGAGAATTGTAGGTGAACTATGGCAAATTTTTGGTAGGAAATGTACGCTTATGGATGACTTGGTGAATGGGAGAACCAAGGTGTGTATTGGAGTTAGTAGGTATGTTTAGTAGCGATGAAGAGGTAGTTGTGGTAAGAGGAACAAGGAGTGTGAAAATCTGTAGCAAAAGGGTATAAGAATGTATGGAGAAGTTAGGAAAAATTGGGGTGTAAGAATTGGTAAAAAGAGTGTTGGACTTGGGTATAGATGTTGTAGTTGTTGGAGATGTATTTGGGATGTTAGGGGTGACATTGATAGAGGAAGTATTGAGTGGTAGAAGTTGCAACAAAAATCTGTGGCATAGGTAAAACAAAAACTGTTACATTGGTAGGAAAAGAATTGAGGAATTTGTGTAAGATTGATTGATGGATTTAGTAAGGAGTTTGGTGAATGAACTAAGGCGTATTAGGAGGTTTAATTAGTGTTAAAACATGTAGGATTAAGTGTAGGAACAATGGGGAAGTAATGGGTGAAAGAGAGGACTGAAAACAGAAATTAAAATGCAAATACTGGAATCGACCGGACTTGCTACCGGACTTGCAAGTCCGGTCGAGCAGAAAAATTTTCCCGTCAGTATGCTACTGGAATCGACTGGACTTGCGACCGGACTTGCAAGTCCGGTCGAGCAGAAAAATTTTCCGTCAGAATGTTACTGGAATCGACCGGACTTGCGACCGGACATGCAAGTCCGGTCGGACCAAAAAAAATTTTCCCGATGAAACCTACTGGAATGGACCGGACTTGCCAGGGTCGGTCACAAGTCCGGTCCTGACAAAAAAAAAATAAAAAAAAAATTTATTTTAAATAATTAATATATATATTATATATATATATAGTATACACATATACATATATGTATACCCATACATATATATATGTGTGTGTATGTAGGCATGCTAGTAGTAAGTAAGAAAGTAAAACCTAAAGTAATGAAACTAAGTAAGTAAGTAAAGTGTAAGTATAAGAATTTGTGAAGACATAGTAAGTATGAGTTGGGAAACATAGTAAGAGTACAAGTTGAATAATTGTAGATGTTAATCATTCAATTATATGTATATAATAGGATTTGGTTTGTGACACCGGGAGACGTTTGGAAGTACGTACAACGGTGAACGGTATGATTTCTTCATGCCCTGTATCCTAATCTGGTTACCCCGATTTGTGTGCTTACTTGACCACCAATAAGATAAAAGCATGAATCGGACTATATTGCACTTACATGTGTTTGTTTATATTGTTCTCGGTATATTTCTCTTGAACAATAGTTTGTATAATTCATGAAATGTATGGATGATGATATGGTGTAAATGAATCTTGTACTGTACTTGTGTATTGTATTGCATTTCGTATGAACATATATTGGGCATTGTATTTGTGGATGTGGCTTGAGAGTTGACTTCTACTAAATTCCTAACTACCTAACTTCTAACTTAAGTGAGTAAACCGGAATGAGTAGAAGTCCGATATAGCTTCGGCCACGCATGAGGATGAGGAGACACAAGAGGTTGGATCCGATTCCTGACTCTTAAACTGGTCCGCGGCCCAAACCCCTTAAATGGGTAGCATCCCGGATTGGTGAGTCAAGTAAATCCCGGAGGTGGGACGGTGTAGTCCCCAGGGCCGGAGGTCCCGACGACTTAACTTGAGTAAGAGTAAGAGTAAGTAAGTATGGATCCGTAAGTGAGTATGTGTATGAGTATGTATGTGTATGAAGTAACGAGTAAAAGAGTAATCTCCACCCGATTAACCCGGGTGGACCAATGAAGCTAACAAGTATTGTATACTGTGTATGTAATGAGTATGTGTATTCAGGAGAAGGTAAGTACGTATTGAATGGTTTATGTTGTACTCTTGTACGTAATGGAGTGTATGTATGTGTGTATGCCTTGCGTAATGTATTGTAATAAAATGTATGAAAGCATGTATGCATGTATGTGTGAGTGAAATCAACCGCATGTATACGACCAAGTGGTCGGCGTACCCTCACTAGTACGCGGGGTATGCGGTTATCATGCTCGGCGAAAGCTGACCCCTTCGGGGGACATTTTTTTAGTGTGCAGGTACCCGAAGCGAATGTGGTCAAGGAAGAGGCCGGGGGCACACCCTTGTAATTAAGAGTAAGTAGTTGTGAGGAACGGGTAGTAAGTAGACTCGTAGTGAGTACGTATGAACTTTGAAGAGGTAGTATATCTGTATAAGGATCTTAGTAAACTCGGTATGTGGATTATATTGTATGGTATTTAAAGTATTGTATCGAATGGAAGAATGTAGCGTGTATTGATGTATGAAATATAGATGGTAGATATGTAATACTCGGGATTCCGGTCCATCAGACCGATGCTGTATGTAGAATCAGTAGCCTTGTTAGTCACGTGGGTGACTAACGGTAGTGTATCACCCACCGTTGAGTATGTAAGTATTTATCCGCTGCGTGAATCTGGTTTGTATAAGGAGATTGGACAGTAATGACGGTATTAGCGGTAGGGGTGTTACAAGACTTGAAGGGTAAGTCATTTTTAAGGTTTCTAAGTACCTAGATCTACCTTATATCCTTAGATCTATAAGAGATCTAACTCCTAGATATTTTTTTCTAGGAAGCCGATTGAGATTTTGAAGCAAAAATCTCCCTTATATCATCAAGGTAAAACTTATTTCCTTAAAAATCATTTTGATGCTTTAAGTTTCCTTGTCTTGTTAAGCTTCTTAAAAGACCCTAACTTGATTTGCTTCTATGTTCAAATCATGACCGAATGGTCTTTGAAAATTCCTAATTTGACCGTGACCAAGGAGGAGGAAACAAGCTTGAAAAATCAACTTTTGAAGGGTAAGTGACTAAACTAAGTCCTAAAACTCTTTAATCATGGTTTAAGCTTGTAAATTGTACAAAAATCTAACCTAGGCCTATTTTTAATTTAGTGTCGAGAAGATGTGGTGATTAGAGTGGTTTTTGGATCCTTGAACATGTAAGTTTAGCTTAAAACACATTTTAAGCTTTAAGGTAATTTATGTTGTTCAAATAATTAAGGCCGAGAACATGGTGGGTGGAATGGGTTAATATGACCTAAAATGCACATAAAAATTATGGTAACACATTTCGCTAGGTTACCTGTAATACCCTCATCCCACATCGAGACATTAGTAGTAATGTGAATGGTTTATAAAGGATACATATGGGTTGACTACAACAACAAGGCCTTCCACTTTTAAGCCCAAGTGAGGATTAAGGGCCTAAAGTAGTTAGTTTTCAAACCTGAATGGTTTGAGAGCTAGGTTGTTGGACAGTTACCCATATGGGGTGTTACAAATGGTATCAGAGCGGACTCGGGACCGTGTCGGGATGAGCTACCTGACACCTACCGAGAAGGTCCATGGGACTTGGATGTTAGGCTTGCAAAGACGTCACATTCTTTGAGTGGGGGAGTATGTAATACCCTCATCCCACTTCGGGACATTAGTAGTAATGTAAATGGTTTATAAGGATACATATGGGTTGACTACAACAACAAGGACTTCCACTTTTAAGCCCAAGTGAGGATTAAGGGCCTAAAGTGGTTAGATTTCAAGCCTAAATGGTTTAAGAGCTAGGTTGTTGGACAGTTACCCATATGGGGTGTTACATTACCAAAGTGTTTAATGACGTAAAATGTCATAAAAATAAGTTAAAGGGGTGGAAAATGTAATTACCAAAAAGTTCTGGGTAATACATTAAAAAGCCAAGACTAATTGTGCTCTAAAAAAATATTTTATGTCATTTTAATGTTATGTTTGAGGTTTGTAATAAGGCCATGTATTTAGGCCATTTTAATAAGCTATTTAAGGCTTTTATTACATTAAAAGTTAGGTATTTGTTTAGTATAATGTTTGATGAGAAAAACTAGTGTTAAGGGGTTATTTGAAGGAATATAACCACCTAAAAAGATTAAGGTTAAAATACCTACAAATTAAGTGGTAATTGATTTAAGTTTAAGGTTAAAATAAGTTTTCAAAATAATTATAAACTTAAGGGATGTTCTAGTGAACAAATGGGCATAACATGAGAAGTTAAGTGTAAATAAATAATAATTGGAGTTATAAAGTGTAATAGGGTCGAAAGTTGGGATTAGAATGCAAAATATGAATTTTAGAAAAATTAAGGACTTAAATGAAATACCTTAGGAAAACTTGGGGTCAATTTGTAATTTATGAAAAGTTATGGTCAAGGCAGTGTTTAGTGGTCAACCTTAACCATACTAGGGGTGTTGACCAAGTTAGATAAGAGAAATAATTAAAATAAGAATTTTAAAGAAGTTTAGGAGTTAATTGTAAGTTTGGAAACCTACATGGGGCCATAGTGTAAATTCTGGAAATTTAGGGGCAAAATGGAATTAAAAAACAGCCTAGGGTCTGTTTGGAAAATACTAGAATTTTAGGGGTTGAATTGGGAATTAAATTGATAAGATTGTATAATAGATAGTTTAAGGATGATATTGTAAAGTTTAGGAAATAATGTGGGTCATTTGTAAATAAAGGATAGTAGTGGTGAAAGGAATTAAAACTGGACAGACCTTGGGTCTGTTTGGTAATTATAAAATGTGGTGGATACCTTAGGTTAAAATTGAATAAGAGTAGAAATGTTATAATATATAATATTTGGAGTATACTAGTAACATTATAAAATTTAGTGTGGTAAGATGGTAATTTTCAGAAACATATGGGTAAATGCAAGAATATAATAAGGTGGGGGAATGAATTTTAGTATTTGGTGGGAAATGTGATAAGTGTTACAATAAAAATAAAGTCTTAATATTCATTAAGGTGGAAATGAATATAAGTTAAGAAATTTTATAATTCACATAAAATAATGTGAGTATTTGGGAACTAGTGAAATTATAAGATAATGTTTGATCAAAAAAAGAAATTATAAGATAATGTTGAGAACTTAATAAAGTTTAGAGCTTAACATAATGTATGATATAACGTTATATAACACTAAGAATATAGTCTTAATGTTGGTTTGTGAAAGATAGCACAAATAATAAAATTAAGTGCTTCACATGAAATGATAAGGAATATTATTTATATAATGCATTTTGTAATTCATAAAGATTGATAGAAATATATGGAGTGAGGTGAATTATATAATATGATTGAGTGATCATATAAGGTTAAGGTGTAGGATGATATAAAGTGGGGAACTTAATTATAAAAACATTAGGTATAAAGATCGAATGTTAAGGTTTAAAAGATTGAATGAATAATGAATTATATAATTCAAGGCATTGTAATATGAATGATATGAACTTGTTGACTTGGATACATTGACCAAGTCAACCAAATTGACCAAAGAGGGTCAAGTTGATCAACTCATAAATTAAATGAGAACTTTAAAGATTTATAATATTATAAGGTCAATCGTAACATATAGTAGCAACTATATAGATATATATATATATAGTGAACCTATGAATAAAAGAGATAGGTTATAAAGATTAAATCCTAAGTAGTAAATTAATACTACATGTTATTCATAACATAATTAAAGGATGACTTAACTAATCCCGAGCACATTCGGAAACCCGAGTAATAACAACCAACTGATTAAGGGGTTAATTAGCAGGGGATTAATGACTAATCGGGATACCGCCTTAGTTAACATTATAGAGAGCTAATGCTTAGTAGAGGACGTGCGTATAGAGGACAGACGACGGGGTTCGGATGTCTACTCTCTCTCACCGTCGGGTGTACGGTATGTTACTTTGTGGTCTGAACGTCCTGAGGGTCTCCTTGGGTTCAGACATGTTTGTTTATCTGTTACGAGTGATATGTGTGATATATATATATATATGTATATGTATATAAGTGATATATATATATATATATGCTCGACTATCACGCGTTATTAATTGTCCACGGACGTCTTTCGGACTTGTAATACCAATTGTAATTCGAATTAAGTTACAAGAAAGATTATGAGGATCATTACTTACTAAAGTTCAATGAATACCATATTATTCCTAATCAACCTAAGTAAAAGACTTAGGAAAGAGATTTGATAATACCCATCTCTAGAGCATTGCACTCGAACATGAATTATGATCTAGTTGACTTCTAGGTATAGTGTAAGACCTATATGGCAACTAAAATGAAAATATATTCTCTATAACCTAAGAGTAGATCTTAGGTAAATTGATAAAGTTACTTAATCACATGGTGAGAATTGGTATATGATGAGGAGGAAATCCATAGTAGTCTACGGACTAACTGGTCGCGTAGTGTGATCACAAGAGAGGACTTCCAGATTTTGGGTCCCCTCATTGAGGAAATCCGACGAGCCAGATATGATCATTGCTCAGAAGGTACTGCTGTTGGTACACGGATATAGCTACTTGAGATGTCTTCATTTAGGCACAGAGGAACATTAGTAGAAAAAAGGCCTTTTTCGGCCCCCAATTTTCGGCGGTTTTAATATTTTGGCCGAAAAAGAGTGTCGGGTGAGGTCATTTTCGGCGGTTTTAATATTTTGGCCGAAAAAGAGTGTCGGGTGAGGTCATTTTCGGCGGTTCCTATATATAACCGCCGAAAAACGTCTTTTTTTTTAAAAAAAACAACATTTTCGGCGGTTGTATATAGGAACCGCCGAAAAACAAGACTCATTTTCGGCGGTTCCTATATAACCGCTGAAAATGTTTTTTTAAAAAAAAAAACGTTTTTCGGCGGTTCCTAGCCTTACAACCACCGAAAATAGTCCTTTCTAAATAACCCTAACCCCGACGAATTCAGTATCGCGCGTTCTCCTCTCTTCTTCTTCACACAGAAAGCTCCCGACTCCAAAAATCGCCCTGCCGTCGCCGCGCGTCGCCTCCCGTTTCCGGCCACCGTCCACAGCGTCCGACCGCCGTCGCCGTGCCCCGCCGCCTGCGCCACCGTCGCCGTGCCCCGCCTGCGCCACCGTCGAGCTACAACAGTCAATTTTAGGTTAGTTTTTTATTACAAATTTGAAGTTTCGAATTTATGTTAAACTGAGCCTTAATTTGTTGTTTATGTGTAGTTTTTGCTTGATTTATGTTATCTGGTGTGTAGTAGATTGATTGGTTTGATTGGAAATTCTAAATGTGTGTAATTTTACAAAATAATGCATATGCCCGCAAAGTGTTTGATGAAATGGCTGAACCAATTTCAGTGATATTTTTGTGCTTTTCTACCATTTTTTGTGTGAATTGTTGCCAAGTAAGTGTCATTGGTGATTTGTCGTGTGAATTAACATCAAAAATGTTGACTTATAGTTACTTAATTTTATAATTTGATTTACAATAAGTTGTGATTATTGATTAAATATTGACAATGAATTAGATACTTCATAAGTTGGCGGTGTAGCTACACGTGACAATTCATCCTCACTTCTAACAAGTCACCGGTTTAGCGACCTGAAACGAGTCCAAAAAGGAGGAAAACACGTGAGTTGAGGGTTTGTTTTTGTTGATAATTAATTGTGATTTTTTACATAACTACAACTATTATCCTCACTTATTATTAATATGGTTCGTTACAGTTATACCCTTTGACACCATTTGTCGTTGTACTCCGTCCTGTTACCTCCATCTGAGTTCCGTCTGCTCATCTTGTCGTTTCGATTCTGCTACTATTATCCTAGCCCAGTTGAGGTGAGGGTAGTTTTTTGTTGATTAATTGTACGTATTATTTTTATAACTACAACTATTATTCCAACCCTGGGAGATTTACACACCAATAACCAAAGAGAAGTGGCAGGAGTTCTATGATAAGAAGATGGAGACAAAGGTATTTATTAACTATTAAATAATTAATTATTATATAAATATATATTTTTGAGGTACTTATATTTACATATGTATATATTTGGTCATCTTAATTGTGTGTTTATTTGATAACAGGAGTACCGCGAAGCCCAATCCGCGAATGCGAAGAAGAATGAATATCATCACGTGTTGGGTGCGAAAGGGGTTAATAGAAGAGTGCCTGAATGGGTGGCAGAAGGAGAGTTGCCATCAGATATGAGCACTCTTGATGAGCACCAGCTACGGGGTACGTTTTGGAAGCTTTCACGTACTAAGAAAGACCCGAAAACTGGAGAGCGTTTATATCCCTTCGAGAAGACGAAGGAAATTGTTGATAAGATGGTAAGTACTTTTCTTTACTTTCAAATTTTTTGACAAATTTATTTTTATCATCTTAAAAATTATAATTAACTGCTTTCTACATTTAATTATAAAGGATGAGCTGAATGAACAAGTTACCCAAGGGACTTGGGTACCTGATCGACATGATGACCAGTTGTCTCGTGCACTTGGAAAGAAAGATCATCCAGGCCGAGCTGTGGGGTTAGGGGGTGTTAACATAGGGATAAGAAAACTTTTTGGTAACCCCGGGTCAAGGAAAGGGAGTACTCAAGGACAAACAATTTCTTACGAGCAGCATATTCGTGCCATTGATGAAATGAGAGAGCAGTGGAAGAAGGAGGTCTTTGATGAAATACGTCAAGGCAGTCATGCATCCCAGCCATATTCCTCCAAGACATTCTGACCCTACTCCTGGTGGAATGTACACAAGTGTGGATTCCAATGACCAGTATCCTTACGCTTATGTACAGGTAATTTTTTATACCTTTAACTGTTCTATTAGTTGTCATATCTTTTATTACATATTTTTAGTTCAACATCTACTAATATGATGAAATTGTAGGACCCGTGGAACTGTAACCTCATGCTTCCATACAACAATGAAGACATATGTGTCGCGGAAGGAAGGGTGTACCAATCAGGCCCTGATGACGTGACCCATGGAATACCACTGAAGCCGTATCACGGAGAGTCTCTGTGGACGAACCGATTTATACGGTTCCTGATCTACCACTCCCTGTACCTACGGAGGAGTAACACAGTTCGGTCTGCAAAGGGTGCATTCGTTCAGTGGCCCATTCGTCTGATTCGGAAGTGTGTGAAGGTATGTCTAATACTAACCACTAAGCTATTGTAGTTATTATTGTTCATTAGATGAATATAGTATGTGTGGATGCTCAGTTCATGACTAGTATTGATTGTCGGTTGTAAATAGGCATTAAGAAAGAAATCTACATCTCCTGACAAAAAGAAGTCAAAGATTGGATCCTCTGAATACAGAGCATCCACCAATGTTGTGGAAAGAGAAAATTTGGTGGACGATTCGTATATGCACGCTTGGGGCCAAACATGAAATGCTTGCATGATCTAATCCGTGACTTCCCAGATGGCAGAGATTCTATCTTACTTAGTTTGGAAGATGACCTTCTTCACTACGGACGAACTATAGAAATCCAAATGTGGACGACTGATGTTAGGGACATCCTACGATTTGATTGGGTGCTTGTTGCAGTGATGCATTCATTTATTCTGTAAGTATTAGTTTTGTTTTATAATTAAGTTATAAATTGTACTGAAGCAATGTTTATTAATTTTATGTCTTTTTATTTATGAACAGTTTTTGAATGACAAAATGCAATCTTTTGGCCTTACCAAGTATGGATTTATGTGTCCTGAAAGAGCATCATACACTGCTTTGAAGTGCGATACAGAAGCGTGTAAGGTGTACATACAGCGTGCGTTGACTAACAGCATCAGAGTGAAGAAGAAATATGTTATGCTACCTTATCATCAAAGGTATTTACTTCTGTTTATCATTTTAATTTGAATAACTGTTGTAGTTATCTGTGCACACATGCATTATAATGACATGTGAGTGTTTTGGTATTACACAATGGCCATTGGGTTTTATTGGTGTTGTGTCTGGATCGTTCGCGGATACTATTTCTTGATCTGTTGCAAACCGGAAATCCAAGAGAAATCAAGATAAAGCCACACCTTAGCGTGTAAGTACATTATGAAGCAATTCTTTATGCATTTCAACTCCTTTAATTTAATTTTATTATGAATGGATATCCTAATTTAATTAATGTATGTTGATGATAATAATTATGCAGTGTGTATCAAGGTGTTATGCTTTCAGAGCTTAGTATAAGGTCAAAAAATAACGTCCAATGGACTTCAGTGAAGGTGAATGCATCATCATTTACATGTTTATTATTGATTGGTTGTAATCACAAATAAATGTCTTATATAATTAGTTCTGTTCTTCTTGTGTTTAAGTGTTCACGTCAACCCGGAGGTTCAGAGTGTGGGTATTATGTCATGAGGTATATGCATGACATAGTCACCCTATTTGGTGAGATGGATGATCTGTTAGAAAAGGTATATCGAAGTTATATTTATTTTTCAATTACTAATATAATTGTTTGATGATTAACCAATTTTGTATTGTCTTGTTTTGTTTTTCAAAGGTTTTTCCTAGTGTTGGAGAATATAACGCAGAAACCATCAACGGGATGCTAGAGGATTGGGCGGATTTGTCTCCATGACTTTGGTTTGATTTTTTTTTTGTTCTCGAATTGTTATTTAGAACTTTCGTTAGACTTTTATGTTAGATAGATTGTAAAAAATGACCACTATGAGTATAGTAGTGAACATTTGATCAATTGTGTATGTATATGGTCATTTGTGACTATGTGAATTGTGGTGTATGGTCATTTGTGACCATTTTAAATGTGGTGTGTATGGTCATTAATTTGTAAGCCGTGTCATTATTTTTGGGATTTTTTTGACAATTTACTTACAAAGAGTGATGAGATCCTCTACCATGTGATGTAGAGAGATATGTGGATATATTTGGATGCATATTAACAGGTTTTGTGACATATGTGGGATTGTAAACGAAAACGAGAAAAACCAAAAAAAAAATGGAGGATTTTCGGCGGTTTCTACATGGAACCGCCGAAAATCATCCATTTTTTCACGTTAATTTTGCCTCTGAAATAGGTCTTTTTTGGCGGTTTTTGCCTTAGGAACCGCCGAAAATAGATGCTTTTTTCGGCGGTTTAAACCGCCGAAAAAGGCATAAAAAAACCGCCGAAAAAAACCCTTTTTGCACTAGTGGAAGTCCAGAGATCTTCGGATAATTGGCCGGAAGGCACTGCTGTTGGTGCACACAGGATGATTGTCCAATTAAATAAACATTATGAATTATAAAGGGGTTGTCTTAACATGACATCCACCATGAGTTAAGAGTAAATGTGAAACAAATGAGACTACGAGTATTAGATATACCGTAGTACAGGACTTCAATATCCCATGTAAACATGGATAACGAACAATGGGCCTCAAATGCCGAGTAACGAGAACCGTCACAAGAAAATGACTCTAGTTTCCTTATTGTATTTACTTGCTTATCGTTTTGATAATATGTATGAATTATTTGTGAATGATGAAGTTATATTGGATGACTGCTGAGTGTTTAATTATAGCATTTACAGTTTTAATATATACTTGTAAAATGGATCCACATGAAAATGAACCGTGTGTTAAGACGGCTAATTGACTTAAGGAATATAAAGGATCCTAGGATTACTCTTTAGCATATGCAGTGGTTTGTGCTGAGCCCCTTGTGGCATACATATTACAGGAGTTGATCGGGATTGAAGCCGGAGCGCGGGACTTTTGGGTAGTTAGCGGTATTTTGTTATCGCACTTATGGACTTGTATTACGTTATATACTACGACTGTATACACTTTGGGATTATTTAGATTGCTCACTTGTTACGGATTTGGTTATGGATGGATGTATATAAATATTGGGTTTCTATCTCTGTCATCACTGTGGTTATATTTATTGTGGTAATTGAATGCTTCAATACTCTCATGGGTGAGTAATGGCGGTAGCACACGAGTGAGAACGTTTAGCTTTATTTTCCACTGTGACTTGTGTATTTAATTATGCTACGAAATGTCGACTGTACCAGATTAAGAGTAGGGATGTTACAAGTAGCAACACTTTCATCCATTCTATGATAACATCATAAGAACACATAGAAGACTAGACAAAATGATGCTATTATTTAGAGAGAACTCAAAGTTATAATATATATAGAAAGCAATGTGATGATAAAAGTTGATACAAAGAGAATGTAAGACTAGTAACAAAGTATACATGCATAAGCAAACAAACCTGCAAGAAATCAAACAACACTATTTGTCTGTTTAAGACAAACTACAATCTAATACATGTCTACCCTTGGGGGTTTCTAGCCCTCCAATTGTTGAACATGCTCAGAGCTAAAGTATTTCTGAAATTTGTCCATGGATAAGATACATCAATAGAGGTTATATACTCATCATCTTCACTAGCACCATCATCATCTTCTTCAAAATACTCTTTATCGTCAAACGATCCAAGTGACATGTATTTTTTTATCAAGTTATGGAGTAAAGAACATGCAAGGATGACACGACCATGTGTTTGCAAATAACACCAAGAAGGACTTCTAAGAATTGCCCATCGTCCCTTTAATAACCCAAAACATTGTTCAATCACATTTCTTGCTTGTGCATGCTTTAAGTTGAAGTATTCCTTTGCAGTTTGATGTTGACGGGGACCATTGTTTCACTCTCTAAGGTGATATAAATGTCCTCTATAAGGTGAAATGAACCCCTCATCATTACTGTCAGTAGCGGACCTAGAAATTTGTTTAGGGGGGGCGGGGCAAAAAATTTTGTTGGCATTATCATTTTTTAAAACATTATGTTATTTTGTATTTTTTTCAAAATTTTATAAGAGTATTTGACTGAGGGTCGGAGCCCCCCTAGCCCCCGTCTAGATCCGCCCCTGATTATTGTATGCCTCCATCGCATAGATAATAGCAACCTTACAAATAGAGAAACCTATATTGTTAAACTCCCACTAACATAATGAAAGACTAACAAAGAATCTCTCCTAGCTTCAGTCCATTACCTTTTGGTACTTTCAATCCATTTGGTCTAGATATGGCATCTCGTAGAACTCGATCGTCATGTGCTGATCCCTCCCAACCAGGCAGCACATATATAAATTCCATCTCAGGCGAGCACACTCCTAATACATTCATTGCCAAGCTGCCTTTTCTCATTTGCTATTTAGACCGGTCATTAGACGGTACGTTTACATTAATCATTGTGCTATCAAGTGCACCCAAGCAGTTCTACAATGTGTTCATATTCAAGATTTTGTTCACTATACCTTGAAATACTCCACCTATCATCATCACAGTCCTCGGGTAAGGGCGTAGGTTTCTTGAGCAGTAGCATATGTAACTTCAATATTTTCATTAGACAAGCATGAAATTATCTACTTACAGTGTGACAACTTCTATAAAAATAAGCACCTATCATCCTATTTTTTTGGTGAGCTAGAGTATACAAAAATCCTGCAACCCTCATCTCCAAGCTTGCATTGTTTGTGCAACTCAATCCACCCACCTCTTTGATCATCTCAAGAAGTACACTGAATGTGTGACAATTCATACGAAGAAAGCTCCTACATAGAGTGTCATTCTCACCAATCATCCTATTCAAATTACGCATTCTCAGTTGTAGTTTTGTTTGTTTATCTAATTTCAGATGTTGAGAATCACGTAGAGTTTTTCCATGAATTATCCACATCAAATATAACATAAGTACATAAAGTAAAACAATGGTGCATGAAACATATATAGTCCAAATATCTTCTCCTTCTCAAAGAACGGCCAAGTCAAGCCATTCTGTGACAAATAACATCAACACAATAACAATCAACAATTACAAATCTTATTTGTAACAAGACTTAACAATATATAATAAATCAAAATGATTTTCCGCAATTGAAACAACACTGCTAATGAAATACCCCGAACTTAAATATGGTGATTTAATTATTTTAATATGGTATTTAAGGGCCTAATAGTGCCTAAGTAATTTTGGTAAGGAAAATAAATCCAAAAGAAATGAGAAAAACGCTTAGAAAGCGAAAAACGCTAAAATAAGCGTTAAATAACCATAGGAGGTACGAGACCTCGGTTATAGTATCGTAAGGGTTCCTAAGGCTTATTCATGCCTAATTAGTATACGGGAGCGATTCCCGAAGGAAACGGATCCAAGAAATGTATTAAAACGCTAAAAGAGCTTTAGCGCGCGTTTTTCGAGAAAATGTGAAAACGTAATTTTAAGTGGTCAAACGAACCTGTAAAAATTATAGTTCATTAAATAACTATAAATAAACATTAACGGAAGCTTAATGTCCAATAAAAATAAGGAAACGAGAAAATTCCGGAAAACGGGCCCGGTTAGTGAATAGTATCAAAACCGGGTAAAATAACGAGCGTTTCCTGTAAAAGACGAAAAACGCTCCAACTAGCAGTAATGTGTGGGGCCGATTTGTAAGGGGCCAAATAACCCTCTCACACACATGTAACTAGCTAATAAGTAAAGGGAACCAAAAAGCAAATGGAAAAAGTAGAAAAGGTACTTCTTTTTCTCTCTCCCCTCATTTCTCTCTTCTCTCTCCCTTCTTTCTTCCTCACCCAGCCGATTTCCCCCTCCTCTCTCTGCTGGTGGGCGATTTTTGGAGCTTCTCCAACAACAACAATGGCCTCCCTTCTTCATCCTCATGCTCCATCCTCATGTAAGCTCCAAATCGAAAATAAATCACATATTTGAACTCCCCTCCTCAAGCTCTACATTCCTATCTTTTCAAAATTCGAAAATGAGCAACTTCATCTCCATGGGTTTTCCCCATTTGAAGAGAAAAGTACACCATTGTGGAGCTTGGAGTCTCCTCTTTCCAACAAGGTAAAAATCTCCATGAAAGACCTCACTTTTCTCCATCTCTTGGCATGGCCGATTTTTGGTCTCTCTCTCTTACCTTGTTTTTCTCTTGTTTTGGAGCATTGTCTCAACCCTCCAATGGTGGAGTAATCCCCTTCTTGATTCAAGGGTGAGAATCCCTCTCAAAGACCTCCAAAGGTAAACCCTAGAATTTGTATTTTAAACACTTCAATGAATAAGTGTTAATATGAGGGTTAGTAGATTAATTATGCTTGTCTTTGTGTGCTTGGATAATGGGAATGGAGTTTGGCAACTCCATTCCCCATAAAACCGATTTGGACAAGAAAGAGAGCAAGAGGAGAAATGGAAAGGAATGGAGGAAACGATAAGCTCAAGGTAAGAGCTTCTTCTTAATGCTTAATTTTAATGCATTAGAGTAATGATAATGGGTAACCAAATAAAAGAACCTAAACGATTGTATTAGTAGAGTAGTTATGAAGTTTTAAGTATTTGGGAACTAGTAAGTGAATTGTAGGCCTTAGGGCCAAGTATATTGTGAATGAGTATTAGTATTGTTGTTGATGGAGTATTGATGTATTGAGCTGAATTTATATTGTATTGTGTGCTGGTAGAACCCTTGTGGTTTGGCTAGAATAGGGGTGAATGTATTGAGAAAGAATGTGTGTGGATAAGTTAGAATTGTAGGTGAACTATGGCGAAATTTCGTTAGGAATTATGTATTTAAGAATGACTTGGTGAATGGGAGAACCAAGGTATGTGTTGGGATTAGTAGAGATGTTTAGTAGCTATGTAATGGTAATCGTAGTATGAGAAATAAGAAGTGTAAAATCTGTAGCAAAGTGTATAAGAATACATTGGGGAAGTTAGGAGAATTTAATGTGCAAGATTTTGTAAAAATAGTGTTGGACTTGGGTATAGATGGTACAATTACTTGGAAATGAATTGGCATGGTAAGATGAGATATTTGGGATGCTAGTAATGGTATTGGAAGAAGGAGTAATGAATGGTAGAAGCTGGAACAAAATCTGTAGCATGGAGGGATGAAAAACTGTTGTAAGTGTGGAAAAGGAATGAAGGAATTGTGTAAGTTATTTGATGGATTTAGTAGTGGGATTGATGGATGGATTGAGGTATATTAGGAAGCCTAAATGGCACAAAAACATGTGGGATTACATGTAGGAAGATTGGGGAAGTAATGAGTAAAAGAGAGGACTGAAAACAGATTTTAAAACTGAAGTACTGGGCCGGACCGGACTTGCGACCGGACTTGCAAGTTCGGTCGAGCCCAGAATTACAAAGACGGGAAACCTTCTGGAATAGACCGGACTTGCGACCGGACATGCAAGTTCGGTCGGACCAGAAAATTCTCCCGTCTGAAACCTTCTGGAATGGACCGAACTTGCGACCGGACTTGCAAGTTCGGTCGGCCAGAAAAATTCCGCAGATGAAAGCTTCTGGAATGGACCGGACTTGCGACCGGACTTGCAAGTTCGGTCGAGACAGAAAATTTCCATACTGATAGCTACTGGAATGGACCGGACTTGCGACCGACCCTGCAAGTCCGGTCGAGTAAAAAAAAAAGTTTTATTATATGATTATAGTAATCATATGTATATATATATATGCCTATACCCATATATGCATATATATGTAGTAATACACTATTAATGAAGTAGTAATGGTAAGGAAGTAAGTATATGGGTAGGAAACAAGTATAAAGAGTAACCAAGTAAGTTGAGAGTATGAGAACATTAAGTACACCGGGATAACGGGGTAAGTAAGGGAGTAGTAATTATTTGTGTATCGTAAGAGTATAGTATTAATAATAATGTTGAAACATTATCAGTGGAACAAGTGTGAACCAAGGAACAAGGGAACACATGGTAGAGCTAACTCCGGTGAAAGGTATGATTTTCTCATGCCCCGTATGCTAACCGAGTTACGTTGATTTGTGTGCTGTATGCCGGCTAATCAAGACTAAAGCATGAAAACGGTTTATTGCCTTTCATTGTATGCCTTGTTGTATGTTGTGTGAGCTAACCCTTCTTGATTGATTGTGCGGCTCTATTTAATGCGTAGTACGACTCATAGATGAGTCTTGTTGTGTAGCGACTCGTAGTAAGAGTCATGTTGTAAACTAATGATAACATAGCAACGCACTAAACTATCGAATCAATAAACGATAACGTAACCCAATGAACTCACTAGAATGTGAGAGAGTGTACGGGAGTAACAACCTCCCGATAACGGTAGGAGAACCGAAATAAACAACCCACAACTAATAAGTAGTGGAAGTATATAAGTAACCTCTAATAGAGGAATTAATCTTGGTGCAAGACATGAACCATGAGAGTGGTAAGGAATGATGAGGGATCTCCAAACCCCTTAGCAATTAGTCGACCCGTTATGAGAGGACCCGACTGGTGTAAGTATGCCCCGAACAAGAGAGTATTCGATATGTTGGGGAAACCCCTAAATCTGAGGATACTAGACGGTGGTAATTCCCTAAGCTAGCAGAGGTTATCGAGAGGGATACTTCTGGGCTAATCCACGAGATTGTATTATACTCTGAGAGAAGAGTGTTGGGAATTTGAGTAGTCTGGTAAAATGGACATTTGAGTATTTGAGGAGCTAAGCGTATAACCCTCGTATTGTAGGTCCGGTGGCGAGTCTTGTGTATGACTCCGCCCAGAGGCCAAAGTAATGAGTAATGAGTATTGCGTAAGTATGAGCAAAGTAATGAGTACTGAGTAAGAAGTGAGTATGAGTATGTAATGAGTACCGAGTATTGAGAATGTATGAGTAAGTATTGAGTACTGAGTACGTATGAGTAAGTATGGAGTATTGAGTAGCAAGTATACACAAGTATAGTAACGAGTACAGAGTAAGGATCGTGTACGAGTAGGATACCGAACATGGAGTGATGAGTATACAAGAGTAAGGAGTGAGTATGAGTAGAGTAACGAGTAACGCAACGAAAGAGTATTGAACAAATAGCTAGTATGAACGGTTGACTATCGAATTGTCTTCCTTAGTAAGTATTGAACCTTGTATGTGGATGTAGGTATTGTGAATGTATTGTTGTAGCATGAGTATGTATGTATGCATGTAAAATGAACTCCATGTATATCCGACCCAAAGTAGTCGGCGTACCGCGGTTAGCACGCGGTATATGCGAATTTCATGCGCAGCGTAAGCTGACCCCCTCGGGGGACCGTTTTTAGTGTGCAGGTACCCGAAGCTGATCACCGTTCGAGAGAGTAGGACGGGGACTGCTACGTAAGCATGGGTAGTTGTATAGTAGGGATTGGCACTTATATTGTAATGCGAATTTGGAAGCTTAAACTGTATCGGTAATTTAAGGATTGTAGTATACTCGGTATAGTAATGTATTGGAGTTGTAATTGGATTATGGATGAGTATGCAATGGGAAGTATTGTATTGTGTAGAGTACTCGGTATGTTCATGTTCATCAGACCGATCGTATGTAGTATTGTAACTCGCCTTGTTAGTCACGTGGGTGACTAACGGCATTGTACACCCGCCGTTGAGTAAGGAGTATCCGCTGCGAAGGTAAGTATTGTATAGTAATGACGGTATTAGCGGTAGGGGTGTTACAAAAAGTGGTATCAGAGCGAAGTATCGCTCTGATGGATGAAATACCTGAGTTTAGGAAAATACCGAGTTAGGAATTAGGGACTTAGGGCTAAGGGTTGAGTGTTAGCGTGTGAGGACGCTAGATAGGAATTTCCAGTGTGATCTGGATACCTACAGTAACCATACCTGCCCTCCACGTCCCCCGTTGTAAGTTGGGACAAGAACGCCAGAGAGATAGAAAGACCTCTCACACTCGGGTAAACCCGATCTGGCAGTTGCAAAGACAAACCATATTAGAAAAGAACCTGTCATGCGGTAGAGTCCAAGAACTGGAAGTCCCGGAGACGGTTCCCGTTGAATGACAAGGACCGCACTTAATGGCGGAGGATTGAAAATCCTAAATAAGGATAGTGGAATTTATGGCACCATGGGGCGACATGCTTCGCAGTCGCGAGAACCATGTAGCCAGCAAGAAGAGAAGCACAAAAGTGCGATGAAGCAAGGAAGATGGAGTAACAAGCCGAGACAAGAGAGTCTACAGACTGTAATGTTTGATAATACCAACAACGGTATGCAAACCGACTAAGGAATTAGTCGAGATTGGATTAACACCAAACCTACCCGCCAATAGGCAGTAATAACCGAACAACATAGTCCAGACGACTATGAAAGTATCCATAAACATACACCTATAGGACCACAATATGGTTCCTAAGGATAAGTCAAGCCTCGTTAACCACACCGAAGGTGTGAGACACCCGGATGGACGACAACCATGTCAAGTACCTCAGAAACGACTCAAGAGATGGATCACCAAGATCAAAAGATCAAAGGAAGATCCGACAAAACCACCAATTATGGATGGAAACGATACCGCAATCGGTATATGTTAACCAAAAAACAACCTACCCGCGCACTTGCCCAGGGCAAGTGCAGCAACTGCAAGACGGTTGGGAGACTTTCAACAACCCGCAAATACTTGATAAAGTACCGCTATGACGAATGGAGCAGATATAGGATCACCAATCCTAAGTACTTAAATAATGAAACCTCGGAAAGGCCTAACGGCCCGACCATTGTATTAAGAGTATACCGGTCAGCAAGAAGCTGAACCTGGTTAAGACCTGAATCATGGCAACGCCATGAAGAATTTCTTTTAACACCGAACCGTTATTTCAAAACCCAAAACTTTACTTTCAAAACTACGAACCCTTCTTTTAAACCCTGGATTTTTAAAAACCAAACCAACGGAATTACGGTGAGTGTCATAGAAAGATACAAGAGGAGTTGACAATAGAATACTTCACCTAGGCGTGTGACGAACGCTACGAGTGTACCCAAATACGGGATGTGGGACGACCGCACTCCGAAGGGGCTTGCGGGCCTGACATGTAGTTAGGTAAGTGGTAACGTGCCAAGACGGTACCCCACGTATGTATACATGTAGTGTACGAAACACGGGAAGTAGTCAACTCTGTTCTACGGACCATAAGTAAATTTGAAACAGAATAGTTGGTTACCTCAACCGAACAAGGGAAACTCAGACAAGCTACAAGCTAAGGAGTCAGAAACTCACTTCAGGAGAACCATTAAGAGTTGAAAGTGCAAGAAGCACTAACAATGGGATAAGACATTGGATATGTATCGAAGATATCTAAGTAAAGTATGATAACTGGAAAGAATACCCAGTCTAAACACTGTAAGGCAAATGCCTAACATTGACTCATCAGTGTGCAATGAACGGGATGAGAATCCCAGAACAACTACCACAAACACACAGGGTGATGTTATAAGGGGCCGGAAATACCGTTCATCACCGGAAGGAATATCAAATCCGTTATAACATAAGGAAAAACCCAATGGTCTACCCTAAGAATGGGAGACTTTATAACCCTTAACGGGATAACTCAGATCCAGAACCGCAAGGTAGGACAATAAACTGAACATACCCATAAGTGTCAGATACTACCGTATAATCGGTACTACCCAGGAGCAATCCATAAAGGGTATCCAGTCAACACAGTCGAACGAGATGTCGTGGTAACAACACCACAATTGGAATGAACATCCGGTTAGGACACCGAAGGGATCCCACTTGGCAGGGGATACCCCAAATTAATAAATGGTATCGATCAATATCAAGATACAAAAAGGGTCTCCAACAAACGGAAGCGTGATGTGACGATCTTATCATGGAGCCCAGTATCACCTCCAAGCCATTCTATGGTATACGGAGAAGTAACCAATTTGGAACAGCCTATGAGGAGCAGAGCTCTAGGCAATATGGCTAGTAGGCCATGAAACTATTACCACAAACAACCCAACGGTTGCAAAACCTTTGTGAACCATATGGAAGGTTGTCAAGGACGACACCGATAAAAGAGTAACAACCGATGAATGTGGACGCCCCTCATAATGTGAGACCACAAGAGTGGAACACATGGATCCCAAGAAGGGGATACCACCAGTAACTGTCGGAAAATATATTCCTTTCAGAACTACTGATGTAGCCAAGCTTGAGCATACAATTATTGCCAAGCAATGTGAAATAAGCTTCAACAGCAATCGTTGACAACTAAGGAGTAACCGGTTATAAAACCAATGATGCTCAGGGAGCTCAAAAAATAAAGGGTACTATATTCTGTATTTGCCAAGTACATGGGGAATCATTGTATAAATGATGGAGATGCATGAGCTGAAGCTAGCAACAGTGGATGCCATGTAAACCAATACTGTGGAATCAGTAAGAACATGGTGCGCAGCAGGCGACCAACGTATGCGAATAATCACCCAATACTATGGAGTTGTTAATACGAGATAGTGGACAGACCGGGCAGCAAGCCAGAAGTCTGCACGAAACGATGAAGCACCACCTGAAAGAGTAACGATCAGTCCTATTGCGATCTCATAAGAGAGTTACTGCCAAGAGTTTAGGCCTCTGCACTCTGTAGGACTGAGTGTTTTGGTATTGCACTTGCGCAGTTAATGATCGAGTGGGATAGCTAGGAATATGAGAAAATGTAAATCGTGGTAAAGTCTTCCTTTCACCAGTAAACAGGGCGTAAGCCAGTTGAGCAAAAACTTGGAAACAAACCGTGCGGCCTAAGGCCAAGGAGCACGAAGAGTGTGAAACACACCAACAATCACAAGATGTGAATTCCATTGGAATAAAAGCGAAAGGAAACTTAAGAAAGTCACAAGGACCGACGCATCGAAAATGCAAGGTCATACAAGTAAAGAGCACTTGTAATGAACCAGAGAAACTAGTATAATTCAGAAGCTACTAACAGTAGAGGAAGCACTACAACTAAGTAGTGACTTAACCTCAACCGACAATAGGTCGGAGGAACCAAGTGAAAGATCACTACAAACACAACAGTAGGTATATAGACTGCCAGAGATCTGGTCATAATCTAAAACTCATTGAGTTCACGCACGGTAAAAGAATACCTCGCGAGATGGAACAGACCTTATTCCCACAATAAGAGGGATAAAAAGGTGTTGTATAGCACATCTAAGATAACAAGAAGGGCGAATAACCCAAGTTATCAGGGTCGCGCAGCAGAAGCTTGTGGGCCCAGAATTCTAAGTGAAATACACCTAGAACCGAACCCGGTTAAGAGTTAAATAACTCCGATGAAAATTCTTGATGTAGGGACTAACCGGTACTACCGTTAAGACCCGTTGATCAAGGAACATTGTATAATAGACCGCATGGAAACTGAACCACTCCATGACGGCTGAATGCCTTCAACCAATGTCCAATGTTGACACATGGTAGATTACGTGGGCGTAATCCCTTTTAAGGGGGGTAGAGCGAAAACCGCGAAATGTATGTTTTACGTGATAAGTGCGTAAACTACAATGCGCACAACGCAAAAGAATTTGTTTTGATGATCGATACTTATGTTACATAAACATTTGTATTCACTCATCGTGTAATTGTGTGCTAGCGTATATAACTGTACTGTTAAACATCAAATATTTGTATTCACTCCAGGGGAATGAGGACCCCGATCGGTAGTAGTATGAGGAATGAGTATGTACGGGAGACTTGAGGAGTATAAATCGGTATGGAACCGATGTATGTAACGAGTATAAATCGGTGTACAACCGATGTATTTTATGAGTATAAATTTGGTATAGCAATTAATGGGATACTGTACCCACGAACTTCCTAAGTATGGTAGTTGGAGAGGATGTAGTAATGATTGATGAGATGATTAGTAAGTAAGTAAGCGAATCATATAAATTGGAAAATGTATGTGTATGATTATGAGTAGCAAGATTAAAAAGATAGAAAATGGAATGATGTTTGACGAGATGTCTGTTTGTATTGAGGTGGGAAGTGGAACTTGATTTGCTAGCGATCAAGGGAAGCCGAACACAAATTGGGGTGGAAGGATAATTCAACACCAATGCTGATCACATTGGGGTTGAAGGACTCTAGAAGCTCCCTTAAGTGGTCACAGTAATAACACTAGTATTAGGAATAATCATCATAAATGGTATTTGGGAGATGTATGCAAGTTTTCAAAATGAATTTCCAAAACTAATTTGGGTACAATGTTTTCTTCAAACTTAAGAATGAGGATCGGTTTTGAAACCGCTCCCACGGGTGCTAGTGGATCTTCCATGCCTAGGCACGGGTATCCGGTCGAAACCATAGGAGGTGAAGCTAGTTTTGAGTCTGTGGAAGTGTAGAGTAGTTTGAAACCACTACACCGTTTGTATGGTGACAGTGTGTGTTTTGTATTTTTCCAAAGGCACTAGGGCAGCGTAGTCCCGAGTAAGTATGAGTAAGTATGAGTAAAGTATGAGTAAGTAAGTATGAGTAAGTGCCTGGGGATCTCTATATGTGCAAATGAATTTGATCAGAACCAAAGGACCGTAGAGCCAGAAAGCGTAAGTGCTCAAGTCATGACGGCCGTGAACCAGAAAGCGTAAGTGTTCAAACGTGACTGGTACCTGAGGGATCACTCGCCATTGGGGGAGGATTGTACCTAATTGTCTGCGGATGGACCCCCTTGGAGAGAAGTAAAACGGATATTCTTGATTGCTATGCATGCAGTGACATGCTGTTTGGATGCGTAGTATGCATCAGGTCAGACGTTTGGAGTTTGACAAGTTCTATGTAGAGGTCATCACCTTAGCGTAGAGTATTTATACGAGTAACAATATTAGATTCACCAACTTTGAGGGCAAAGTTCTTTAAGGGGGGTTGATTGAAATACCCGAACTTAAATATGGTGATTTAATTATTTTTATATGGTATTTAAGGGCCTAATAGTGCCTAAGTAATTTTGGTAAGGAAAATAAATCCAAAAGAAATGTGAAAAACGCTTAGAAAGCGGAAAACGCTAAAATAAGCGTTAAATAACCATAGGAGGTACGAGACCTCAGTTATAGTATCGTAAGGGTTCCTAAGGCTTATTCATGCCTAATTAGTATACGGGAGCGATTCCCGAAGGAAACGGATCCAAGAAATGTATTAAAACGCTAAAAGAGCTTTAGCGTGTGTTTTTCGAGAAAACGTGAAAACGTAATTTTAAGTGGTCAAACGAACCTGTAAAAATTATAGTTCATTAAATAACTATAAATAAACATTAACGGAAGCTTAATGTCCAATAAAAATAAGGAAACGAGAAAATTCCGGAAAACGGGCCCGGTTAGTGAATAGTATCAAAACCGGGTAAAATAACGAGCGTTTCCTGTAAAAGACGAAAAACGCTCCAACTATCAGTAATGTGTGGGGCCGATTTGTAAGGGGCCAAATAACCCTCTCACACACATGTAACTAGCTAATAAGTAAAGGGAACCAAAAAGCAAATGGAAAAAGTAGAAAAGGTACTTTCTTTTTCTCTCTCCCCTCATTTCTCTCTTCTCTCTCCCTTCTTTCTTCCTCACCCAGCCGATTTCCCCCTCCTCTCTCTGCTGGTGGGCGATTTTTGGAGCTTCTCCAACAACAACAATGGCCTCCCTTCTTCATCCTCATGCTCCATCCTCATGTAAGCTCCAAATCGAAAATAAATCACATATTTGAACTCCCCTCCTCAAGCTCTACATTCCTATCTTTTCAAAATTCGAAAATGAGCAACTTCATCTCCATGGGTTTTCCCCATTTGAAGAGAAAAGTACACCATTGTGGAGCTTGGAGTCTCCTCTTTCCAACAAGGTAAAAATCTCCATGAAAGACCTCACTTTTCTCCATCTTTTGGCATGGCCGATTTTTGGTCTCTCTCTCTTACCTTGTTTTTCTCTTGTTTTGGAGCATTGTCTCAACCCTCCAATGGTGGAGTAATCCCCTTCTTGATTCAAGGGTGAGAATCCCTCTCAAAGACCTCCAAAGGTAAACCCTAGAATTTGTATTTTAAACACTTCAATGAATAAGTGTTAATATGAGGGTTAGTAGATTAATTATGCTTGTCTTTGTGTGCTTGGATAATGGGAATGGAGTTTGGCAACTCCATTCCCCATAAAACCGATTTGGACAAGAAAGAGAGCAAGAGAAATGGAAAGGAATGGAGGAAACGATAAGCTCAAGGTAAGAGCTTCTTCTTAATGCTTAATTTTAATGCATTAGAGTAATGAGAATGGGTAACCAAATAAAAGAACCTAAACGATTGTATTAGTAGAGTAGTTATGAAGTTTTAAGTATTTGGGAACTAGTAAGTGAATTGTAGGCCTTAGGGCCAAGTATATTGTGAATGAGTATTAGTATTGTTGTTGATGGAGTATTGATGTATTGAGCTGAATTTATATTGTATTGTGTGCTGGTAGAACCCTTGTGGTTTGGCTAGAATAGGGGTGAATGTATTGAGAAAGAATGTGTGTGGATAAGTTAGAATTGTAGGTGAACTATGGCGAAATTTCGTTAGGAATTATGTATTTAAGAATGACTTGGTGAATGGGAGAACCAAGGTATGTGTTGGGATTAGTAGAGATGTTTAGTAGCTATGTAATGGTAATCGTAGTATGAGAAATAAGAAGTGTAAAATCTGTAGCAAAGTGTATAAGAATACATTGGGGAAGTTAGGAGAATTTAATGTGCAAGATTTTGTAAAAATAGTGTTGGACTTGGGTATAGATGGTACAATTACTTGGAAATGAATTGGCATGGTAAGATGAGATATTTGGGATGCTAGTAATGGTATTGGAAGAAGGAGTAATGAATGGTAGAAGCTGGAACAAAATCTGTAGCATTGAGGGATGAAAAACTGTTGTAAGTGTGGAAAAGGAATGAAGGAATTGTGTAAGTTATTTGATGGATTTAGTAGTGGGATTGATGGATGGATGAGGGGTATATTAGGAAGCCTAAATGGCACAAAAACATGTGGGATTACATGTAGGAAGATTGGGGAAGTAATGAGTAAAAGAGAACTGAAAACAGATTTTAAAACTGAAGTACTGGGCCGGACCGGACTTGCGACCGGACTTGCAATTCGGTCGAGCCCAGAATTACAAAGACGGGAAACCTTCTGGAATAGACCGGACTTGCGACCGGACATGCAAGTTTGGTCGGACCAGAAAATTCTCCCGTCTGAAACCTTCTGGAATGGACCGAACTTGCGACCGGACTTGCAAGTTCATCGGCCAGAAAAATTCCGCAGATGAAAGCTTCTGGAATGGACCGGACTTGCGACCGGACTTGCAAGTTCGGTCGAGACAGAAAATTTCCATACTGATAGCTACTGGAATGGACCGGACTTGCGACCGACCCTGCAAGTCCGGTCGAGTAAAAAAAAAAAATGTTTTATTATATGATTATAGTAATCATATGTATATATATATGCCTATACCCATATATGCATATATATGTAGTAATACACTATTAATGAAGTAGTAATGGTAAGGAAGTAAGTATATGGGTAGGAAACAAGTATAAAGAGTAGCCAAGTAAGTTGAGAGTATGAGAACATTAAGTACACCGGGATAACGGGGTAAGTAGGGAGTAGTAATTATTTGTGTATCGTAAGAGTATAGTATTAATAATAATGTTGAAACATTATCAGTGGAACAAGTGTGAACCAAGGAACAAGGGAACACACGGTAGAGCTAACTCCGGTGAAAGGTATGATTTTCTCATGCCCCGTATGCTAACCGAGTTACGTTGATTTGTGTGCTGTATGCCGGCTAATCAAGACTAAAGCATGAAAACGGTTTATTGCCTTTCATTGTATGCCTTGTTGTATGTTGTGTGAGCTAACCCTTCTTGATTGATTGTGCGGCTCTATTTAATGCGTAGTACGACTCATAGATGAGTCTTGTTGTGTAGCGACTCGTAGTAAGAGTCATGTTGTAAACTAATGATACATATCAACGCACTAAACTATCGAATCAATAAACGATAACGTAACCCAATGAACTCACTAGAATGTGAGAGAGTGTACGGGAGTAACAACCTCCCGATAACGGTAGGAGAACGAAATGAACAACCCACAACTAATAAGTAGTGGAAGTATATAAGTAACCTCTAATAGAGGAATTAATCTTGGTGCAAGACATGAACCATGAGAGTGGTAAGGAATGATGAGGGATCTCCAAACCCCTTAGCAATTAGTCGACCCGTTATAAGAGGACCCGACTGGTGTAAGTATGCCCCGAACAAGAGAGTATTCGATATGTTGGGGAAACCCCTAAATCTGAGGATACTAGACGGTGGTAATTCCCTAAGCTAGCAGAGGTTATCGAGAGGGATACTTCTGGGCTAATCCACGAGATTGTATTATACTCTGAGAGAAGAGTGTTGGGAATTTGAGTAGTCCGGTAAAATGGACATTTGAGTATTTGAGGAGCTAAGCGTATAGCCCTCGTATTGTAGGTCCGGTGGCGAGTCTTGTGTATGACTCCGCCCAGAGGCCAAAGTAATGAGTAATGAGTATTGCATAAGTATGAGCAAAGTAATGAGTACTGAGTAAGAATGAGTATGAGTATGTAATGAGTACCGAGTATTGAGAATGTATGAGTAAGTATTGAGTACTGAGTACGTATGAGTAAGTATGGAGTATTGAGTAGCAAGTATACACAAGTATAGTAACGAGTACAGAGTAAGGATCGTGTACGAGTAGGATACCGAACATGGAGTGATGAGTATACAAGAGTAAGGAGTGAGTATGAGTAGAGTAACGAGTAACGCAACGAAAGAGTATTGAACAAATAGCTAGTATGAACGGTTGACTATCGAATTGTCTTCCTTAGTAAGTATTGAACCTTGTATGTGGATGTAGGTATTGTGAATGTATTGTTGTAGCATGAGTATGTATGTATGCATGTAAAATGAACTCCATGTATATCCGACCCAAAGTAGTCGGCGTACCGCGGTTAGCACGCGGTATATGCGAATTTCATGCGCAGCGTAAGCTGACCCCCTCGGGGACCGTTTTTAGTGTGCAGGTACCCGAAGCTGATCACCGTTCGAGAGAGTAGGACGGGGACTGCTACGTAAGCATGGGTAGTTGTATAGTAGGGATTGGCACTTATATTGTAATGCGAATTTGGAAGCTTAAACTGTATCAGTAATTTAAGGATTGTAGTATACTCGGTATAGTAATGTATTGGAGTTGTAATTGGATTATGGATGAGTATGCAATGGGAAGTATTGTATTGTGTAGAGTACTCGGTATGTTCATGTTCATCAGACCGATCGTATGTAGTATTGTAACTCGCCTTGTTAGTCACGTGGGTGACTAACGGCATTGTACACCCGCCGTTGAGTAAGGAGTGTCCGCTGTGAAATTAAGTATTGTATAGTAATGACGGTATTAGCGGTAGGGGTGTTACAGCTAACTTGAAGAACACAACCACAATGTCATTAATAAATCAGCTACATAATGGTTGTATGATTGTATCAATTAAGTAAGGCAACCAATAGATAAAAACCCAATACATAAATGGTTGTATTTCTATTCCTCTTTTTATATACTATATTCATTTAAATTCTATGTTGGAGTGTTCTAGTTATTTCATAAAAACATGTGAATAAAAAAACAGAGTATATATACTCTGTTATGTCCGTGTTGAGATTATGAAAACATGGGGGAAGTCCTATTTCTTTATACTAGTGCGGCTCTCTCTTTTTTTACTTCAAAACAGATCATACTGTGATTCATTCTAAGACGAGCTGACCAAAAACAATTATTGAACAAGCAGTACAAAGATGCTTAAGAGGAAACCATAACTTCAACATTGTAGTTGAACCACAACAATTAAAAGAAACTTCTAAAAAACAATGCCACAAAACTACGGATATTTTGACTTATCAATTAACTTACAAATGCAGATAAGTATTACTGGGCATTTGCCCCTGAAAATGATGTGTAAACCAAATGTTAATCTTCCCCAAGTGCATTCGTCTACAAAGGCTACATATGCCTAGAGACCGCATGAAATACCCGGGAATTTCCGAGTCAAGAATGATATAGTATATAGTATGAATAATATATCCGAGGTTAGTATTAGGGTGGCCCAGGGAATTAAACGACATCCTTTTTCCGGATTAATCCTTCTCCTTAAAATGTTTACAATTAATTGTGATGTTTGCTTTAATTAACTTTAGCTATATTTCGAATGTTATACCATTTAAATATTAAATCATCTCTCTAACTTCGTTGTGTTATTTAAATCCCAAAATACCATTCTAGAACCTTCTTTTCCAAACTTATTAATTTTAAATATTTACAGTCAAAATTCAATTTGACTTTCTCCTTGTAGTTACTTGATTTCAAGAGTTCAGATTCTATTTGGCTACTTAATGTTTTGTTTGTTAACTCTCCTCCTTCTTCTCTCGATAATTATATTATTATCATTTGACTTATCTCTTTGATGTACTTGTTTCCCTTCTGTTGAACCTTTAGATTATTTACAATATACTGATTTATTTCTAGCTTACTTCCTTATCAACAAATGTGATTATTTAACTTCCTGGATATTTTACTTCTCATCCTTATCTTTTACAACAACCAAATGAATCCCTTTTTCCATTTTATTTCAAATTAAAGGATTATTCTTTACTTTCTGATGGGCAAGTTTATTAGAAATTTTGATTTCTTCTCCCGATGTTTCCCAACGTCAATATATCTTCTAAAATAATTACATCAAGAATTATTTAAATTCTCTTTCTAAATTATTTATCTTATTTAATTGATTCCTCTAATTAACTTAATTTATAGTAATAATCTTTTTATTCCCTAATTTACTTATTTAAACCACAAGCTTATTGATCGTTCTTCATCTTCTTCACGCCGCCACTAGATTCTCCTTCCCAACTCTCAATTCACGTTCCTGCTTGCGTTTTGGTCAAAACCCTTCCCTGGTGCCAACTAGAGTTATATCTGGTAAAGTAGTCGCATAGTTAGTGTGTTAATTTATTCAATTGAGTTCGATGACTTCTGATTGTGAACTGTTCTAACCTAGACGTTGGCGTCGACGACGAACGTTATTGGTGAATCTGTTGGTTGTCATCCTGAATCGAGGGAACGATCAGGTAAATTCTGTGCTCATTGTTGGTTTTGGTTGTGGATTGTTTTCAGTCACAAATTGTGTTTTGAGGAACCTCGCTGTGCATTTGGTAATGGTTTTGTTTTGGGAGTTCTTCACTGGTTTATAATTACTCTGGGGTTCGTGGTGCTCCTTGATTCCCCATGTTGGTTCTCTGCACCGTGAGCATGATTTATCTACACTGTTATATACATTATTGCGCTGCATACAATGACTGCAGTTAAGCTCTATGATCTACTCTATGAACTGATGATTCATAGGGGGTGTGCACACTTAAGGACTTAGGGTGAGGGTATTTGGTATTTCAGTCCGTTTGTGACTGTTTGGTTGTTCTGTGGATACTCATGTTGAAGGCTCCCCAAATTTGTTTTACTGGTTGTTGGTTAATGAATTACGAAAATGGTTTATTGAATTACAGCTTGAACGTTTTGTTAATTCAACCTCAAAGGAATTTTTAAAATGTATTTTACGTAATGAGATGGAATTTACTCAGTTTCACTGATTTGCGTGATCCCTTCGTGCTTTTATTGTTGTTTTCTGATCGCAGGTACAAATTGCTGACTTGTGAAATGGGGAACGCGCTATCACTTAGTTTAGTAGGATTAAGATTGTTTTGAGACATTAATTGAATTACGGATTTCGGGAACACAATGTTTTAGTTACTTTGATGATGTTATATTGTTGATTTCAGTTCGAGCTTCCGCATATTTTGGATTTACAATGTTAAGATGATATTTTGGAATGTTTTGTGGTTTAATAGCCTGAGCATCCAAGGGTTTGGATGTGGCGGTAGCACCTTGGATTGCAAGAAAGTCTTCCGCTGTATTTCATGGTACAAGTGTTGTTTCAATTCGTGTTTTCTCTGTGTTATTCTTATTATGGTTTTGTATAAGTTTTGGCTTGCTTTTGGTATTTGTTTTTCACTTTAAAACGCATACAGGGACCTGTCCGAACGTCCGTCCGGACATCCATGTTCGGACAGGCCCCGAGAGTTATATATATTTTCGCAGTTTAACCGTGTCCAGACTTCTATCCGAACATCAAAGTTCGGACAGCATGCGAGGACGGGTCCGAGATGAAAGTCTCGACTTAGGTCCGAACTTGCAAGTTCAGACCAACGTTCGGACGCGCGCGTAAGGATTTCCGGGATTTGAAACCCGCCTTGTGTCCGAACTTTTAAGTCCGGACACAAGTTCAGACGTCAACGTTTTTGGTTTTTCTCAACTCTCGACTTGTGTCCGAACATCAATGTCCGGACACAAGTTCGGACAATTGGTATTTCTCGGTTCAATCTTCTTGACTTGTGTCCGAACGTCCAATATCCGGACACAAGTTCGGACCAACACTGTTTTTCACTTCTAGGACTCGTTTGAAGCCCGTTTTTAATTTCACTTACACCGTTAGATTTGTATTTCCATAAGCTATCTTTTGTGGTAAAATCCAGGGTGTTACAAGGTGGTATCAGAGCTGAGTTTTCGAAATAAGATAAAAATGTGATTTAACTGGATTAAAAATGTGGGGATAAGCCGATTGGGGAATCTATAATATATTGTATTGTGTGTTGAAATTGTGGAGCTACCTTGGTTGATATGTGTGATATTTCGATGGTTATACTAACCGATGGAAATTCCTTGATAAGTCATATATGTCTGTGTAAATGTGTGTATACTAAGTACACGAAATGTTTATTTGGATGTTACTGCATATGTATATGATAACTTGAACCGTATACTTGGTAGTGTATCTGGTATAGATTGGTAAAACTTGTAGTATGTGCTCGAAGGTGGTTATAGAAATGGAGATCATTATTTATCTACGTCGTAATCAGGAGACCACCTGAACTCAAGCTCGTAGGACTGGAAGACCAACTTAATTTCTCCTATAACACCAGAAGCCGAAGGACTACGATGGCCGCCAACAACCCAATGAGACAACTCCAGGAGCTTGCTTTGAACTTGGGGCAGATTGTGCAGCGACAGGAACTGCGAGACAATGCGCCTGAAGATTATACCAAGAGGATCACGCACCTGAAGCCGACCATTTTTGCTGGAGAAGAGAACCCGGTCCTACTTGAAGACTGGATCCGGGAGTTTGACAAGATTTTTGACGCGGTCAACTGCCCAGAGGACAGGAAGGTCAATGGAGCAGTGTACTACTTCAAGGGGGAGGCTGATATCTTGTGGACGGCCAACCGAGATGTGCTGTGAGCTGAGCCCAATTTTGGATGGGAGGCGCTAAAGCAAGCTATGAGGAGGCGTTTTTACCCCGAGCATGTGCGCATGCAGAAGTATTTGGAGTTTTCTGAGTTGAAGCAACTGTCCAAGAGTGTGAAAGATTACCACTCAAAATTCTGGAGCTAGCAAGATTCGCACCTACCATGGTTCCTGACGAAGCCTCGAAGGTGCAATGGTTTGTGGGGGGCTCAACTAGAGTCTCCAAGAGGCCCTGAGTGTCTTGACCATCCCAACTCTCCAGGACGCCTATGGGAAGGCTGCCAATCTTTACAGAGTACAGCAGAAGATAAGAGAGGTTCAAGCGGGCCAGAAGCGGAAGGCGGAGGATGGGGAGGACTCTCGGGGACGTGATGATAGACCCCAGAAGCCGGACCAGGAGAAGAGATGGAGGCCCCATCCTGACGAGAGGCGAAGGTTTGAGGGGAACCAAAGACAAACCCAGAGATGGGGTGACCGACCCCAGAATCAGGCCCAAAAGGTGGAACATGGGCCAGAGAGGCACTTCCATTGTAATATGTGCCGTAAGGACCACCCAGGAAAAGACTGTGAGAGGAATTTTGTCACATGCTTCTGGTGTGGCAAGAAGGGCCACAGGGTATTTGAGTGCTTCAAGAACCCTCCCGGGGATAATCAGAGGAGAGGAGGCGGCGGAGATCGGACCTACGGCAGGAAGACTCCCAGTCTAGAGGCAGAGAGCAGTACCAGGGTCAGAACCAGCGCGGGGACGCTCCCCAGCTTGGTAATGGCGGGGGTGGAAATGGAGGCAACCGGGGCTAAGGAGAGAACTGAGACACCCACAGGACCCCTGGAAAGATTAACGTCATGAGCCGAGCTGAGGCCGAGGCTGAAGCTGACGTGCTAGCAGGTACCTTTTCTAGTTTGTGGTACCCGTGCTCGTATTTTGTTTGATACTGGAGCTTCGTACTCCTTTATTTCTGAGAATTTTGTTAAGAAATTGGGGCTAGTAGCTAGTAAAACTTCTACCATAGCAGTATCTATACCCTCAGGGCGAGTTATCTCTTGTAATAATGTATTGAAAGATGTGGGGGTAGACATAAGAGAGGAAACCTTTGTAATTGATCTCATCCAGTTCGTCCTCCCCGACTTCGACATCATCTTGGGGATGGACTGGCTGAGTAAGTATAAGGGGAAGATTGACTGTGGAGAGTAGAAGATTACCCTGAAGGGACCGTCAGGGCAGAGAATGTCCTACCGGAACGTGGAGAAAAGGGCCGGGGTGAAGATCGTCTCAGCTATGTCGATCCTCTCCCAGGTGAGGAAGGGACAGCAAGCGTACCTTTGCCACGTCCAGGACCTGAGCCGGGAGCCAAGCAAACTAGAAGAGATCCGGGTGGTGAATGAAATTCCGGACGTCTTCCCTGAGGAGATCTCAGGCATGCCGCCAGACAGGGAAGTAGAGTTCAGCGTCGATCTAGTGCCAGGAGCAGCGCCTATCTCCAAAGCTCCATACCGTATGGCGCCGTCAGAACTGAAGGAATTGAAGGTTCAGTTGGAGGACCTCTTGGAGAAAGGGTATATCCGACCGAGTGTATCGCCGTGGGGAGCTCCTGTCCTATTTGTAAAGAAGAAGGACGGGAGTATGAGGCTGTGCATAGATTACCGGGAGTTGAACCTGATCACGGTGAAGAACCGGTACCCACTACCCAGAATTGATGACCTCTTTGACCAACTCCATGGTGCAGGAGTTTTCTCCAAAATAGATTTGAGATCGGGATACCATCAGCTTCGAGTTGCAGAGAAGGACATCCCGAAGACTGCTTTCCGGACCCGATATGGGCATTTTGAATTTTTGGTAATGCCTTTCGGACTGACGAACGCACCAGCCATTTTCATGGACCTCATGAACCGGATCTTCAATCCCTATCTAGACCGGTTTGTACTGGTGTTTATCGACGATATCCTCATCTACTCCAAGGATGAGGAAGAGCACGAGGAGCACTTGAGATTAGTTCTGCAGATTCTGAGAGAGCAACAATTGTATGCAAAATTGTCCAAGTGTGACTTTTGATTGGACCGGTTGGCGTTTCTTGGTCACATAGTCACCAAGGAAGGAATCTCAGTAGACCCAGCCAAAATCCAAGCGGTGAAGGAGTGGCCAAGACCGAGTAACCTGACAGAGGTTCGTTGTTTCTTGGGCTTGGCAGGATACTATAGAAGATTTGTGAAGGATTTCTTGAAGATCGCCAGACCTCTCACGAATCTCATGAAGAAGGTGGTCAAATTCCTGTGGAGCGACGAGTGTGAAGCAGCATTCCAGGAACTGAAGGAAAGGTTAACCACATCCCCAGTGTTAACCCTACCTTCAGGGACGGAGGGCTTTGAGGTATTCAGTGACGCTTCCAAGTATGGCCTGAGATGTGTTCTGATGCAGAAGGGGAATGTGATTGCTTATGCGTCGAGGCAGCTGAAGGAGTACGAGACTCGATATCCGACGCACGACCTGGACCTGGCAGCAGTGGTGTTCGCCCTTAAGATTTGGAGGCACTACCTGTATGGTGTTTCCTGCAAAATCTACACCGACCACAAGAGCCTCAAGTACATCTTCACGCCGAAGGAACTCAATATGAGACAGAGGAGGTGGTTGGAACTGATCAAGGACTATGACCTAGAGATTCTGTACCACGAGGGGAAGTCCAACCTAGTAGCAGACGCTCTGAGCAGAAAGAGGAGCCACTTAGTAAATTCAATGTGGGTCCTCCCTGATGAGCTAGTTCGTGAGTTCCAGAGATTAAATTTGGAGGTGATGGAATCTGGAGGGGTAGAGCAAGAGGTAAAGCTATTCAAGATGAGTGTCGCTTCCGACATCTATGGGGAGATACTCAAAGGGCAGCTTGGTGACGTGAAGCTAGAGCGTATCAAGGAGAAGATGAAGGAAGGGAAAGCTAAGGGGTTCGAGATCCACAGTTATGGTAGCTTGCGATTCAGAGGCTGATGGTGTGTGCCTCAGGAGTGCGCAGAAGTGAAGGAGAGACTGATGAAGGAGGCTCATAACACTCCCTATTCAGTCCATCCTGGTGGTGATAAATTGTACAAAGACCTGAAGAGGATGTTTTGGTGGCCAAAGATGAAGAGAGAAGTGGCAGAATTCGTGTCGAAGTGTCTTACCTGCCAGAAGGTCAAATTCGAGCACAGGAGATGGGAGGTTTGCTGCAGCCGCTGGATGTCCCGAAGTGGAAGTGGGACTCCATTTCCATGGATTTCGTGATGGGTTTACCACCGGCGAGAGGAGGAGTTGGTCAGATTTGGGTGATTGTGGACCGACTTACTAAGTCTGCACGGTTCATACCCATGAAAAAGACATGGTTTATGAGTCAGCTGGTGGACGCCTACATCAAGAACGTGGTAAATATCATGGGGTGCCTGAGACTATCATTTCAGACCGAGACTCGAGATTTCTAGCTCACTTTTGGTAGCAATTTCAGAAGGCGATGGGCACTAAGCTGAATTTGAGCATCGCCTTCCACCATGCTACTGATGGTCAGACTAAGAGAACCATCCAGACCTTGGAGGGCATGCTTCGAGCATGTGTGATGGACTTCCAGGGTTCATGGGCTGATATGCTGCACTTGGTGGAATTCTCGTACAGCAACAGCTATCACGCCAGTATCAAGATGGCTCCCTACGAGGCTCTGTATGGGAGAAAATGTAGGACCCCACTATGTTGGAGTGACATCAGCGAGACAGTGGTGTTGGGACCACAGCTGATAGAGGAGACCATGGAGCAGGTCCAGGTGATTCAAAGCCGGATGAAGGCAGCTCAAGACAGGCATAAGTCCTATGCCGATCTCAAGCGTAGGCCGGTTGAGTTCGAGGTGGGAGACAAAGTTTTTCTGAAGGTATCTCCTGTGAGAGGGGTAACCAGATTTGGAAAGAAGGGGAAGCTCAGTCCCAAGTTCGTGGGACCCTATGAGATTTTAGAGAGGATTGGGAAGGGCGCTATGCTTGGCACTCCCTTGTGAACTGGAGAAAGTTCACAACGTGTTTCACGTGTCCCAGTTGAAGAAGTACATTCCCGACCCTTCGCATGTGCTTCAGCCGGAGGTTCTGGAGCTGGAGCAGAATCTATCTTACGAGGAGTATCCCATCAGAGTGATGAACACCAAGACCAGGGAGACGCGATCGAAGTCAACCCGAATGGTCAAGGTTCTGTGGTCCAATCATGGAACAGAAGAGGCTACTTGGGAAGTAGAAGAGGAGATGAGGAAGAAGTACCCACAGCTCTTCGATCAGGTAACCACTCAAGTCAGTACCTAGTTTGGTAGTTTTTTCACCTTATGGACGAGTCTTAGCTTCGAGGGCGAAGCTTTCTTTTAAGGGGGATGAGATGAAATACCCGGGAATTTCCGAGTCAAGAATGATATAGTATATAGTATGAATAATATATCCGAGGTTAGTATTAGGGTGGCCCAGGGAATTAAACGACATCCTTTTTCCGGATTAATCCTTCTCCTTAAAATGTTTACAATTAATTGTGACGTTTGCTTTAATTAACTTTAGCTATATTTCGAATGTTATACCATTTAAATATTAAATCATCTCTCTAACTTCGTTATGTTATTTAAATCCCAAAATACCATTCTAGAACCTTCTTTTCCAAACTTATTAATTTTAAACATTTAGAGTCCAAATTCAATTTGACTTTCTCCTTATAGTTATTTGATTTCAAGAGTTCAGATTCTATTTGGCTACTTAATGTGTTGTTTATTAACTCTCCTCTTCTTCTCTCGATAATTATATTATTATCATTTGACTTATCTCTTTGGCGTAATTGTTTCCCTTCTGTTGAACCTTTAGATTATTTACAATATACTGATTTATTTCTAGCTTACTTTCTTATCGACAAATGTGATTATTTAACTTCCTAGATATTTTACTTCTCACTCTTATCTTTTACAACAACCAAATGAATCCCTTTTTCCATTTTATTTCAAATTAAAGGATTATTCTTTACTTTCTGATGGGCAATTTTATTAGAAATTTTGATTTCTTCACCCGATGTTTCCCAACGTCAATATATCTTCTAAAATAATTACATCAGGAATTATTTAAATTCTCTTTCTAAATTATTTATCTTATTTAATTGATTCCTCTAATTCACTTAATTTATAGTAATAATCTTTTTATTCCCTAATTTACTTATTTAAACCACGAGCTTATTGATAGTTCTTCATCTTCTTCACTCCGCCACTACATTCTCCTTCCCAACTCTCAATTCACGTTCCTGCTTGCGTTTTGGTCAAAACCCTTCCCTGGTGCCAACTAGAGTTATATCGGGTAAAGTAGTCGCATAGTTAGTGTGTTAATTTATTCAATTGAGTTCGATGACTTCTGATTGTGAACTGTTCTAACCTAGACGTTGGCGTCGACGATGAACGTTATTGGTGAATCTGTTGGTTGTCTTCCTGAATCGAGGGAACGATCAGGTAAATTCTGTGCTCATTGTTGGTTTTGGTTGTGGATTGTTTTCTGTCACAAATTGTGTTTTAAGGAACCTCGGTGTGGATTTGGTAATGGTTTTGTTTTGGCAGTTCTTCACGGGTTTATAATTACTATGGGGTTCGTGGTGCTCCCTGATTCACCATGTTGGTTCTCTGCACCGTGAGCATGAATTATCTACACTGTTATATACATTATTGCGCTGCATACAATGACTGTAGTTAAGCTCCATGATCTATCTATGGACTGATGATTCATAGGGGGTGTGCACACTTAAGGACTTAGGGTGAGGGTATCTGGTATTTCTGTCCGTTTGTGACTGTTCGGTTGTTCTGTGGATATTCCTGTTGAAGGCTCCCCAAATTTGTTTTACTGGTTGTTGGTAATGAAGTACGGAAATGGTTATTGAATTACAGGCTTGAACGTTTTGTTAATTCAACCTCAAAGGAATTTCTAAAATGTATTTTACGTAATGAGATGGAATTTACTCAGTTTCACTGATTTGCGCGATCCCTTCGTTCTTTTATTGTTGTTTTCTGATCGTAGGTACAAATTGCTGACTTGGAAATGGGGAACGCGCTATCACTTAGTTTAGTAGGATTGAGATTGTTTTGAGACATTAATTGAATTACGGATTTCGGGAACACAATGTTTTAGTTACTTTGATGATGTTATATTGTTGATTTCAGTTCGAGCTTCCGCATATTTTGGATTTACAATGTTAAGATGATATTTTGGAATGTTTTGTGGTTTAATAGCCTGAGCATCCAAGGGTTTGGATGTGGCGGTAGCACCTTGGATTGCAAGAAAGTCTTCCGCTGTATTTCATGGTACAAGTGTTGTTTCAATTCGTGTTTTCTCTGTGTTATTCTTATTATGGTTTTGTATAAGTTTTGGCTTGCTTTTGGTCTCTGTTTTTCACTTTAAAACGCATACAGGGACCTGTCCGAATGTCGTCCGGACATCCATGTTCGGACAGGCCCCGAGAGTTATATATATTTTCGTAGTTTAGCCGTGTCCAGACTTCTGTTCGAACATCAAAGTTCGGACAGCATGCGAGGACGGGTCCGAGATGAAAGTCTCAACTTAGGTCCGAACTTGCAAGTTCGGACCAACGTTCGGACGCGCGCGTAAGGATTTCCGAGATTTGAAACCCGTCTTGTGTCCGAACTTTTAAGTCCGGACACAAGTTCGGACGTCGTCGTTTTTGGTTTTTCTCAACTCTCGACTTGTGTCCGAACATCAATGTCCGGACACAAGTTCGGACAAATGGTATTTCTCAGTTCAATCTTCTCGACTTGTGTCCGAACGTCCAATGTCCGGACACAAGTTCGGACCAACACTGTTTTTCACTTCTAGGACTCGTTTGAAGCCCGTTTTTAATTTCGTTTGCACCGTTAGATTTGTATTTCCATAAGCTATCTTTTGAGGTAAAATCCAGGGTGTTACACCGCATCAGATAAAGAGATATATAATTTTAATATCGCACAACTATTGAGCTTTACAGGCCTCTAGATTAGCACCATAAAGTCTTCGATGTATGCTACAAATTGAACGCAAATAAATAACATAAAGAACAATAGAGTGATGGCCAATCATGATAAAACCAAAATATGAACACAAAGCCTCTCGTAAGATACGGTCAACTGAAAGAAATAAAACAAACTACAGTAGAGTGATGGTCAATCAATGATAAAACCAAAATAATGAATTTTAAACCAAGTAATAAGATAGATCAATCTAATGGAGTTACAGAACACTAAAAGCACAAACTTCACAGCTAATCGAGTTGTAAATGAAACACTGGAGTTGTTGGCATTACAGGATAATAGATACTAGAATCCTGAATGTGACTGAAGCTAGAAGGATTATGATCGAGCTTAATATACATCAAGCTATATGTTCATTGTGTCAACTCGTATCTTCTCGGTCACTCATGATCGAATAGAGTAGACATACAAGATACCTAGTTCCCATTACAAAATAAGGAAATAAATAAACAACGAAATAAATAAGCCACAAATGCTCTCAGAAATACTACTGCGGCTCTCTTGGATCATCATAGGAATAAAAATATACTAGTAATACAATCATAAATGGTGGCTAAAATGAAAGAGATTAATCTATTCTAATTTCATACACAAATTCATTCCATTTTCTTTTCGAGTTTGCACCTCGAGATCAGTTTTTTTTTCCACAGTTAAGAGCACAAACACTTAAATTAGTAAGGCAATTAATACTCTTTAGTTGGTCAACTAGTGGCATCCTTGGATCAAGCGCAACATGTCTAAATTATTGTGATCAATGAATTTAATCTTATAACCAGAAAGGGACTTAGCAGTATCGACATACAGGATATGCCCAATCTATTTTTGTTGCCACTGATGCTGGACTTTGTTAGTGGTTGATTGTACTGAATGTAATAAGAGAGCAGAAATATCTTGTAATCACCGTGCCTTGACTGCCGGTCTATCATTGTATTTATATTAGAGTTTTACATACAACCATATTGGACTGACTATTGTAAAAATAGAGATATGGGCCCGAGATATAAAGTGGGCCGTTACAATAGGCTAGCATCCCCCCGCGAGCCCAACTCGGTTACTGGAGGGGGAGTTTGGCTCGATTTTGCAAGAAAACGGAAGTAGGGTTAGGTTTTGTGAGAACATCTACAATTTGGGAATTGCTTGGTAAATGAGCAATCTTCAAGCTTCCCTGTGCAACCCGCTCTCTCACAAAAAAATAATCAATGGAGACATGCTTAATACGACTTTGTAGAGCTGGATTGGACGCAAGGAATGTAGCACCAAGATTGTCACAGAACAACTGTGGCGGGTCACGAAGGTGAAGGCCGAGTTCAATGAGCAAGTTTTGGATCCAGATGGTTTCAGCGGCGGCGCTGGCAACAGCCTTATACCTAGCCTCCGTCGAAGAGCGGGCTACAGTCTTCTGTTTCCTAGAAGACCAAGAAATCAGATGGGAACCGAAGAACACCATATATGCGGCGGTGGAGCGACGTCCAAGGGAGAACCAGCCCAGTCTGCATCCGAATACACATGAAGATCCAGACTTGAAGAAGCACTGAAGAACAAACCCAGATTCTGGGTTCCAGAGAGGTAACGTAATATTCTCTTGACCGCTTTCCAATTGTTTTCTCTGGGAGCATGCATGTGTTGACAGACTTTGTTGACAGCGAAAGAAATGTCTGGACGTGTTATAGATAGGTACTGTAAACTGCCAACAACCTGACGATATTGTGTAGGGTTTGAAAATGGTTTCGAATATGTAGAATCTTGGGTAGAAGTGGGAGACATAGGTGTGGGTGTTGGGGTAGAATTGAGCATTTCAGTAGCTTGCAATAGATCCTAAATATATTTGGTCTGAGAGAGAAGAACCCCAGATTTAGTGTGGGATACTGAAACACCCGAGAAATAATGAAGTGGGTCAGTAGCTGAGATAGGAAATGTTTAAGAGAGAGATGTAACAAAATTGTTTATCAAAGCTTGGCTAAAGGCTGTGAATAGAATGTCATCAACATATATCAAAACAAACATGTGTTTTATGTTGTGTTGGTAAACAAAGAGGGAAGTGTCAGAAACAGAAGCTGTGAATCCAATGGAAATAAGGAACGAGCTTAACTGGGAGAACCAAGCACGGGGGACTGTTTTAAGCCATAAAGTGATTTCCTTAACCGACAAACATAATTAGGAAACCTTGTGTCCACAAAAACTTTAGGTTGCTGAGTGTAAACAGCCTCCTCCAGATCACCATGGAGGAAGGCATTCTCGTTGTCTGCCTGATGCAGAGGCCAATTGTGTGAGGTGGCAATAGAAATGACCAGTCTAATGGTAGAGATTTTGACAACAGGACTGTAAGTGAGATTGTAGTCCACACCATAGGATTGTGAGAATCCCTGAGCAACAAGGCGTGCTTTACGCCTCTGTAATGTACCATCTGCATTGAACTTAGACTTTAGGATCCATTTGGTCCCTAAAATATTCATAGATGGGTGAAAGGGGACAAGTTCCCAAGTGCCTGTGGTCAAGAGAGGATTGTGTTTCTTTTGTATAGCCTCCCTCCATTCGGGGTATAATTGAGCCTGTTTAAATGTGGGAGTATCAGGGACCGACGGTGTAGAATTTGTGGTGGAATTGATCTGAGGCCAGTAAGTAGTACCATCAGTTAGAGTTTTGGGTTTGAGGGAGTGTGTTTTGGATCTGGTGGTCATGGGGTGGACATTGGTTTGGGAATCACTTGGTACAGAAGGCTCAGCAGCAAAGGTGGTTTGAGGGCGTGGGTTTATAGGAGTGGGTGAATATGTGGTGACATCTGGTGTAGTAACTGTGTGTGTAACAGATTTTGTGATGGAAGGTGAGTGGTGAATAGAGAGGTCAGGAGGAGGATAATAGGCATGTGTCTGTGAGAAGGGTGAGGAAGGATTAGAGGACCTGTCCTTAAGACTGAGAGATAAGTAAGGGAAGCAGTCCTCATTAAACGTGACATCTCTGGAAATGATGAGTTTATTTGTGCTGGGATTAAGGCATAGATAGCCTGTGTAGGATGGAGGATAACCAACAAAAACATGCTCCTCAGATCTGAAAGATAATTTGTGTGATTGGGTAGGTCGGAGATTAGGCCAACATGATGAACCAAAAACACGCAGTTTTTGATAGTCAAGAGCTTGGTGAAAGAGGATGTGATATGGGGATTGATTGTGGAGCACATGGAAGGGTGTGCGGTTAATGAGATATGTGGCTGTGCTGACAGCAAATAACCATAGGGATAAGGGCAAGGAGGCCCAAGCAATGAGACAGAGGGCTTTATCCATGACTTGGCGATGTCTGGATTCAACCATACCATTTTGAGGGTATGAGTAGGGACATGAAAAACTGTGGAGGATCCCTTTGGCATTAAAGAAGGATTTGAGAGCTGTAAACTCCCCTCCCCCATCGGTTTGAACAGACTGAATATGGTCTGGGAACTGGTTGCAAATCATGTTATAAAATATTGGAAAAACCAATGAGACATCAGATTTTAGAGCAATAGGATAGCACCACATGTACCTAGTACAGTCATCAACAATTAACAAGTAATGTCGTTTCCCATCAAGGGATGTAGAGTGTGCTGGGCCCAAAAGGTCCATATACAAAAGCTTAAAAGGTTTCATAGATCTGGTAGTAGTAGGGGGATGGGGTAGAGCATGAGTTTTACCCTTACAGCAAGCAGAACAAAATGTAACAGTAGAGTTACTAGAGACTGGGAGGGCAAATTTATTGATAGTAAAACTAGTTTGTGTTAAGGAGGGATGCCCAAGGCGGCGATGCCAAGTTGTGTGTCTGGTCTTGACACCATGAGAGAGGGTAGTGGCTTGTATTTGATGCGATGTGGTGGCTGGAAAGGTATAGAGACCATCCCTAACCTGACCTTGAAGAAGAATTCTCCCAGATGGACGATCCTTCAAAAGAAAATAATCGGGGTGAAATTCAAAGAAAGTATTAGTTTCTTGAGTGAAGTTTCGAATAGAAATCAGGTTTTGTGTAGACCAGGGGCATGAAACACATCAGATAGAGTGAAATAGTGAGAAGCACTAGGAATAGTACTCTTACCACAATGGGATATAGATAGAGATGTACCATCTCCCAAATGAACCATATTTGTGCCTTGGTATTCAGTTGCTCCAATGTTCAGGCGACTGAAGTCACCAGTAAAATGGTGTGTGACACCAGTGTCAGGGATCCAAGCACCAGCATTAGAGGAAGGATTCTGAGATGTGATATTAGCCTGAAAACTCCGGGGGGGAGGAGCCTGATAGGACTAAGTAAATCTGTGATAGCAATTCTTTGCAACATGTCCTTTCTTATCACAAATTTGACATTAAGGGTGAGTGTCAATGTGACCAGCAAAGTTTGTGCACCATAATTGTTGTTGTTTCCTTGATAACTGTATGATATACCACCATTATAAGATCCTCTGCCATGAGATCTTTGAGAACTGTTTCTGTTTGAACCGCCACCAGATCTGGTGGAATCATAGCTAGATTTAGAAGAATATGACTCAGGCTTAGATGTGGAATTGACAGAAATATTTGTGGAGGTGTTTTTGACAGTCTCTATGATTCGGACTTCTTGATGAAGGAGATGGCCGTATAATTGATGTGAGGACATAGCTTTGGGTTGTGTTTGGATATAGGTAATCATAGCATCATATTCTGTGCGAAGACCATTGAGAATGTAAGATTGAAATTGTCTATCTGAAACTGACAGATCGGCAAATGCAAGTGCTGAAACTAAATGTTGAGCTCGATTAAAGAACTCGGTTACTGTTTCATTGCCTTGTTTCTTAATGCTTGCTAACTGTTTGTGATATTGACCAGCATATGCAATGGATTGTGCATCAAATATATCTTCCAAAGTAGACCACATAGACGCTGATGTAGTACATCGAGAAGTCTGTGTAATGATAGATTCTGTTAACGAAGAGAGAATGATACTCATTACCAGCTGATCTTGAGTCTGCCATTTCAACAGATTTGATTTCTCCTTGTTGGTGTTGTTTGCAGAGGGGCAAGGGTAACTGCCATCAATATAACGAAACAAGTTGTTGCCGCGAAGAAATGGTTGAATCAGACTCCTCCATTTATGGTAATTAACTTGATGAGGTGTGAGGCAGCAGCCAGAATCGAGTAAGAAGGTGGAGCTTGGGTGACGACAGTGGTAGGGGTGCCCGATGATGTTTCATCGGTGTTATCTGTTTCTCCAGAATTTGAAATGCTTGCCATCGGAATTTTTTTTTTTGGGAATTAACCCTTGAAGGGCTCTGATACCATACTGAATGTAATAAGAGAGCAGAAATATCTAGTAATCAACGTGCCTTGACTTCCGGTCTATCATTGTATTTATATTAGAGTTTTGCATACAACCCTATTGGACTACCTATTGTAAAACTAGAGATATGGGCCCGAGATATAAAGTGGGTCGTTACAATAGGCTAGCAGATTGACCTTGGTGATTGTCGGCTTCTCTTCAGAGGTCACAATAATAACTTGTTGTCTGGGGTGAGAGAGTAGGAATGCTCGATAGTATGTGGGCAGGGGGGAATGAATGGTGTTTTATTTTGCATAATATTTGAATTATTTTGCTGGCTTTACTTGTTACTAAACTAGAAAGTTTCCGTAAAATACCGCGGCACTGGATTCGCCATTATAGTGGTATCCTTGTGTAAAACGGTGAGAGATAGAGTGTAAAGTGCTTCAAAAGAAGACCGAACGGGCTTTAATTCATCTGAAGTTGTTACGTTTTGTTTGCAGAATATGATTGGAGACAAGAGCGAAATATTCTGGAGACTGATAGATTAATTGGTGATTTAGAAAGATAACTTTGGACTCAAAATGAGAGAGCAAAATTGAGATTTATAAAGAGAACCTTAATTGAATTTTAGTGGACATAAAGTTTAATCGGTTCTGTTTCATCGTCAGAGGATTTTTTTTTTCAGAAAAATTTCACCGTCAATGGTAGGTAGGTTGAAGATCCATAGGAATGGTGACTCTAATGTTGAAGGCTTCCCCTTCCACTATCGTTGTTTATACGAGCGTGAACTAGCATCTTCTTTACAGACTTACGGTATTTTCTGGAAAAATTATTCGCGTAGAGGGAAGAGATGACAAGCCGAAGGAAACAGAATACTTTTCCACCGGGGTATGCGAGGATAGGGTAGAGGGTTTTGGGGGGGGGTTTACATTAGGAAACAAAATTATTAAAAAGTCTAAACACACAAAAACAAACGGAATGAAACCGTTTCCGTCTTCTAGTTACCCCAAAGTGAACAACCCTTAAGTACTTTCATCCTACGCAAGTCCGAGACAATAGTCTAATTATACTAGTTCCAAGTAGAGCGGTTAAAATTAAGGAATGTTATTTGTAGTCACCATTTTACTTTGATGCAAATTTTTTATGTAGAGGAGGCAACAAAAAACAGGCTGGGACTACCACTGCTATAGCTGACTAGCGGGTGGAAGCCACATAGCCGACTAGTGGCTATCATATGGATAGCCGGTGAGCGGCCCAAAAGTTGTAAACAAAGAAACTCCATCATCATTACCAAGAGTTTGGCCGCTAGTTGGTTGAAGGGCTTGTAGCCTGTTGTCGGCTGTCTGTGTTCTCGTGAAGTAATTTGATGACTGCAAATAGAGTTTTAGGTCAAAATTTGTCTCAACCCAAAAACCTGTTCATTTGACCAGAATATGAAACCTGACCGAAACACAAAAATATTTAAATATAATAAACCTGAAACCCGATTGGGTTAAACTAAAAAAAAATGATCCGTACCCAAAATGACCTGAAAATTTATAACCCAGAATCGACATACACCTAAAATGATCCAAAATGACAATATACCAAAACCTAACATAATGTTGAAGCCAAAAATAATTAAATATGAAAATTGAAGACGGTGCCATGGGGTAGGTGGTGTGCTGGGAAATATTCTGAAATGGATGTTTCGAGAAAAGAAGAAGATAGAGACGTGCGCGCGGAACTCGGGAAGAGAGAAGTCACAAAATAATTGGTGTTTGTGTACAAAGAATTAAGAGAAGTAAAATGAGATGACGTGTATACTTGTTGATCTCAAAACATAATCAAATATACTAACAAAAAGAAAGGTAAAATAATTTTCTCATCCAACATGTTAGATTTGGTTGTGAGAGTTGAGACATGAGAGTTTATTGTACTATATGTTAATTCAATATTGTAAAGAATAAAAATTATTATAAAATTATTTTTAAGTACTAGTCTAAAATATTATCGATTAACCCAAACTAACCAAAACCCAATTTTGATATTTTTGGGGCCTAGTACTAGCATGTGAGCCGGCAGCTAAGAGCTCAGAAGGAGGAATTAGCTAGTCAATCTGAAATACCCCAAACCTTAATATGTTAATTAATTATGTAATTATGATATTTTGAGGCTAATCAAGTCCTTAAGATCATGGTGAAGAAATAAAACCAAAAGAAAAGAAAATGCGTAAAAGTCACAATACGCAAAAACGTGTGTTAAATGATTATAGCGAGTATATAACCTTAGCTGGAGTCCTAAAAGGATTCCTATGACTTATTTAGTCATTAAGAACATGTGGGGAAAATTCCCGAAGGAAACGGATCCAAATAGGGGATTAAAAATGCAAAACGGGCTTTAAAGCACGTTTTTCGAGAAACCCAGGAAATGTAATTTTAAACGGGTTTAAAGGACTAATAAAAATTTATGGTCAATCATATGGCTATAATTAAATATGAGTCAAGGTCTAGGACCATAAAAATAAATAAAACAAAAAATCCGGAAACCGGACCCGGACTGTTAAAACTGACAGTTCGGGAATTAACGGGTGTTATCTGCTAATGACCAAGTGCCACTCTCTCACATTGTAAAATAAAAATCAAATTCTTCCCTCTCTCTTTTGTGTCTCACGATTTGGTCCCCCCTTTCTCTTTTATTTTACCTCACTCTATTAGCTACAAGACAAAAATAATAAAGTACATTTACTTTATTCTCTCTCTCACACCATACTCTCTCCCTCATTTCTCTTGTGTCTCACGATTGGTTTCCCCCTCTCTCAGCCCTTCTTCTTCATTTTGCTCCTCTAATGGCGATTTCACAAGCCAAAGAACAACCCCAACTTCACCTCCTTGTTACTTCATCATCCTAGCTCCAAATCAAGAAATTTTTACACCAAAATACTCCTCTCATCTTGGGGATTATTTTCCACCTTTTAAAATCTCAAAACTCCATACTTCATTTCCATGGGTATACCACATTTTGAAGAGAAAGCTTCATATTCTTGAAGCCAAACGTCTTCTTGTTGTTCTAAGGTAAGAAAGGAAATCAAACTCCACTTATTCCTCCATTTTCTTCTTGTAGTCGATTTTTCCCATTTTGAACACTATGCTTGTTCTCCATGTTAGCTTGTTCAATCTTCTAGAAGTGTTGGAGCTAGCCCTAATCTCATTGCCAAACACTTCACTTTGAAGTAGAAGGTAATTCCCTCTTATGGTATTTCAAATAATCACTAAGTTCTAGGGTTAATGGAATAGTGTGCACGAACTCCCCTTACTCATTGTGATTATCTTGGCATGGTCATTAGTGTAGCAATTAATTCCGTGGGATACCGATTGTGGAGCAAGAAGTTAAGAGAAAGAGTTTTTGAAAAGAAAAACCCAAGGTAATTAACTTACCTTAAACTAATGTGGGATCTATGAATGTGTTTATGCTTGAGCAATATAAATGTTCAGTGATGTGCAGGTGTTGCGAATAATATGAGGAAATTCAGTGTTTAATTTGATGTTGATTAAGGGCCTAAGAGCCAAGCTTTTAAGGGTTATGTATATTGGGTGCTATTGTTGTGGAAATGATAAGATTTAAGTATGGTTTAGCGTTTTTGGATGAGTTGTGGATTGGAGTGTTTTTGAGGGTTAAATAATGCGTGGGAACATGTTAAAATTATGGGGAGATCATGTCAAAATTTGTGTAGGAATTTAATGGTTTAAATGTATTTCTAGGTGGGAGCAAACTAGAGAACTAAAAGTGTTTTGAGAGGAAAAACTTAGTAAGAAAATCGGTTGGTAACTAGGTATATGGAGATGGGGAGATGAGTGAACTCTAAGGAGGGAATGTTGCATTATTCGTGAACTAGTAAGTGGGTGAGAGTGGTGAGAAAAATCTGTAGCATAACATTTAACAAACTAAGCTCTAGCTCTTGTAAGAGGAGAGTGAGAAATTTGGGTGAATTTGATTAAGAATTGAGTAACAAGCGTAGGTGATGAGTTAGATGAGTTTAAGAGGTTGTAATGGTGTTAGAAAATGCCTAAATACATGTAGGAACCTTGGAGCAACAATGGGAAGAAGTTTGGAGTTAAATGGGCATTTAGAAACAAGGGTCTGGAGCCGACCGACCTTGGGGACCGGACTTACAAGGTCGGTCGAGCCCAGTTTAACCAGCCGGAAACCTATCTGGAATCGACCGACCTTGGGGACCGGACTAGCAAGGTCGGTCGGACTTAAATTTTGTGCGCGGAAATCTTTCTGGAATGGACCGACCTTGGGGACCGGACTTACAAGGTCGGTCGAGCCCAGTTTAACCAGCCGGAAACCTTTCGGAATCGACCGACCTTGGGGACGGACTAGCAAGGTCGGTCGGACTTAAATTTTGTGCGCGGAAATCTTTTGGAATGGACCGACCTTGGGGACCGGACTTGCAAGGTCGGTCGGGGTAAAATTTTCAAACGGGAAGTCTTCTGGAATGGACCGACCTTGGGACCGGACTTGGCAAGGTCGGTCGAAGGGAAAAATTTCGAACCCGGACGCTACTGGAATGGACAGACCTTGGGTAAGGTCGGTCGGCCAAAAATCTACAAAAAAAAAAACAAACAAGTGTGGCTTAGGTAGTAAACCCTAGTAGGTATAATAAAGATAATCAAGTGTAAGTTTAAGTCTAAAAAACCTGCCATATAACATGTAAAGTGTTTAGTAAATTCGGATGTCAAATAAGTTAATTAACCGACGTTATCAATCATGTTTAGGAACAACGTACGGTGGAACACTATAGCGCAGGACCAAGGTATGGTTTTCTTGCAGTCTGTTGCCTACCGGTTTACACCGGCTTGTGTGTTGTTTGCTTTTCGTGTGTTTATGACCTTGTAAGACTTAAGTCATGAAATGAGTTTACAGTTGTTCATATTTTGTGCTGTGGATGCGACTCATTTTCCTTGTGTGTGTGTCTAACAAGACTTAACCACTGCTTGTGATTATTTATTGAGTACTATGTTGAACTTCTAACAAGTGCTAACCGGGGAAGTGAGGAGTCCGGTAGTTCCGGCACGTTGTGAGTATGGGAGTCGATGTCATATCCGGTTCGATTCTCTTGTATTTATGGTTGTTTTCCATTTTGGTTTCAACCTTCCCTTTAGCTTATCCAAGGCTATTTTACTAAATCACGTCGGGCCCACAGGGGCATACTATTTTGTTTTGGTGTGATTGGATCACTATCCGACGCACTTTGGGTTATCATCCGTTCATTTAACAGGACGGTGACGAGTTAATGTAACGAGCTTAGCATGAGTTGGCAACATTCTCTAGGCTCTCCAAGTGATCTAACTAGTTGGTTGCTACTTAAGTGAATGTTCTCACTATGTGTGTGATGTTATTGGATGTTATTGTGTTGTGATAATGCTTGTTATGTAATATGTATGTTTGTGTGATTAATCAATGCCATGTTATCATGACAAATAGTTGCGTGTTCCCGTAGTCAGCGGGCTGCACGTTAACCATGTCAGCCAAGGTTGCTGACCCCCCTTTGGGGGCACATTATTTTTCAGGAGAATGATCGAGGAAGCTGAGTGGTTGTAGCATGGAGCCCGTGGAATACTTTTGTTATTTTTGGATGTTAAACCCGAGTAGTGTTTGTACACTCGAGGTAGTATGTTTTGGTGGATGTAGGATTAACTGGGTGATTTTTTGTACATTAACACTCGGTATATCGTGATTCTTTTTGGGTTTGAAATTTTGAAGATTGTAATTAGCTCCATTCTTGTATCAGACCGATACATTGTAAGTAACCTCCTTGTTAGCCACATGGGTGGCTAACGGCGTGTAACACCGCCCCTTTTGTTAATGTCAAGTTGTGTTTTTTCTTGTGCGATTATTGGTTATGTGAAGATTACGGTTTTGGGGTGTTACAAAAAGTGGTATCAAGCGAAGTATCGCTCTGATTACGATTACCGAGCTTAGAATATACCGAGTTAGGAAATTTAAACCTTGTCGTCCAATGGACGTTATAAACATTTGACCTGACAAGTTGTAAGCACAATACTGATGAGAGTTCATGTAAATTCAGATGGCAGGGAGACCGCGAGGAGGAGGCCGCGGGGGGCGCGGTTCAGGAGACCCAGGGGAGAACCCTACCGCTCAGATGATGGCAGAGGCAATGGCGGCCGCCCTAGCTCAGGTGGTACCACATTAGTTGCTGCGGTGCAGCAAGGGCAGCAACAGCCCGGTGGTTAGAATCATCCGGAACCACAACCACCACAGTCGTGAGAGACCAACTGGATCAAGGCGTTGGCAGACTTGAGGCCACCGTCATTTCATGGGGAGACAGACCCTAGTAAGTTGGAGGCGTACATCCCGAGATGGACCGCCTAGATACCTTGAATGTGCCGAGGAGATCAAGGTCCGTCTTGCCGCTTATACCTGAAGGGTTCGGCACAGAGTGGTGGAAGCTAGTAAGGGAGGGCAGTGGCTGATCCCACCTTTCAGTGGAAGGAGTACAACGGCTCTGCTGCGAGCCAAGTACTACCCGATACACGTGCAAGAGGCCAAGCGCCTAGAGTTAGACAATCTGAGACAAGGGGATAAGATGACGGTAGATGAGTCCTCCGCTTTCATCGACTTATCCACCTGCTACCGGATCTGGGTTACTCGGACCGGATACTAGTGAACCGTTTCTACAAGGGACTGAGCTACCGCCTACGCTATGGTATGGGCCAAGCGGGATACTACTTTAAGGTAATGAACCACAGTGTGTGTGAATAAGTACATACATGTATGAATGTAATTGTGAGTTTGATTTGCGGGGCATAACTAACACCCTAAATATGGAGTGCTATCATGCCGCGCTATTGTAGAGATCACCGTCCGTCTGAGGGATGAGGAGAATGCGCTCAAGCGCCAAGGCCACGAGCGAGGGTCAAAGCACGCAAGGGTACGGGAGAGAAAGAAGAAAAGCATACCCCAGTTCCAAAAGGACAGCCACAGGGTGGCAAGGGCCAAGCCCAGACCACCACCGCTGAGGAGCCGTTGCAGCTCACTATGCTTATGCGGCTAAGCCCCTACGCTCTCAACCATTCCAAGGGTAACTAGTTAATTCTGAAATGCCGAGTTTAAGTGTGTGATGATATAGTATGAGTTGTACTGAATGTGTGATTGTTAGCAGCTAGCACGGGCTCTGGATCCGACGCCACTACTACTGCAATGGTGCAAGGGACCACCCCGGCAAGGACTGCAAGGGATATGATGTGCCGTGCTGCTACTGGCAAGAAGATGGGGCATCGTGATACGAGTGCTTCCAGAACCCGAATGGTATGAACTACAGGCCCAAGGGGCAGTGGAAGGGTAAGGCCGCGACCACCGATGCCCGAAGACGGCAAACCAGCCCATCCTCAGATCAGAGGAACACTGATTCCCAGAAGGGAAGGGGTCGGGAGCTGGAAAGGCCACCCTGAATATGGTGGACCGGTCTATGTACCAGGATCCTCTTCTAGACCAGGTACCACTTAAACCGTTAGTAAATAAAGTGATTGCATACCGCATCATGCATGTGTGTTAGTGAGTCTAAGTGTACAAATACATGAGTAAAGGTTGAAGTATAATGTGAAAGTCACCTAAATTAGGTAATTCTAAACCTTAGGAACCTTCTATATTTGCTATACAATCCCTCCCACACCAACCCCTGAAGAGACCACCATCGACATCGCCGAGTATTCGACAGAACAGTGTCAGGTATCCAACCAGGATGATATATTAAGAGGATACACCCGAAGCAAAACCATATCATTCGACGATGCAACGAGCTTGGAACAGCACTGAGGGTTCTACACACCTAAATACCCAAGTGGGGCGAAAATTAATTTAAGATGATGGCATGGGTAAGGATTGAACCCCTACACCAAGACATATCAGGACACATGAGCTTGAAAGAGGAGCTACATACCGAGCATACCTGAGGAGTTCCTTGCGGTTGTTAACCACACCGTGGGAATTGCTCAGCAAGTTGAATCGGAACCACTTCCGAGTATTAAGGCAGATTTGTGTATTGTCAATTTCTACCAGAAAGGTGGAAGATTGGGTTTACACCATGAAGGACGAAACACCCGAGTCTCTAAGTAGGGAGTACCCGTGGTGTCTTGGTCATTGGTGATACCGCTGAATTTATTTATGGCGAGCAGAAGCGTGCGGACCTCGCAAGGAAGTTGGTGTTGAAGTCAGGAGATGTGTTAATCATGGGTGGCCAGTCGAGGATGCTGTATCATGGTATCAAGAAGATCAAGTTGAATACGGCGCCTCTGACAATAATCAATGCCACACACATGAAACTGGACGTTTGAATTTAACCTTTAGGCAATTCTGAAGTCATGTGTAATCGTGTAAGTGTGAAGTCAGTGTATGTTAAGTATGTGATGAATTAAGTATGCTAAGTATTAAGCGATGTAGTCAAATGTAATACCATCAGGTGGTAAGGATGAGTTTATGGAATAAAACAGTGTTGATTCTTAAGTATTCCACCCGTGTTGTTTACCATACACTTATCCAAGTTTATGAAATAAACTAGGCGCTGCACTCAGAATGGAAGGTACACTGAGTGTGTGTACAGAGGCAGAGGCGGCAAAAGCGGCACTATCTCACCGTACCTTCCCAGTGAATGGCGGGATGCGTCGATCCTGTTCGACTCTGGAGCCTCACTATACATTTGTCTCACTCTCGTTTGCGAGGAGACTGGGTTAGACGCAGAGGAGATGTCTGACTTCCTAGTCACTCCCGTCTAAGGAGCGGATCAGATGCACCTTTATTACCGAGATGCCACCGTTCGAATTAGAATGAGGAGTTCCCGATCGACATGATAGAGTTCGAGGGACTCGGATTTGATGTGATTGTGGGGATGAACTGGTTGGAGCGGCACAAGGGCCAAATCATATGTGCCGAGCACCGACTGCTTCTTCGGAGTCCGTCTAGGGTTACCATTTCATACCGCCAGAGGCCAGGGAGCCTTCGACACAGATCATCTCCGCCATGGCTATGTATCATGAAATCAGAAGAAAGAATGATGTATACCTCTGCTATGTCTAGGACATGGAGAGAGACCCTGAGTTTAGCCCAGAAGTGCCGGTTGTGTCGGAGTTTCCTGATGTCTTTCCTAAGGAGCTCCCAGGCATGCCGCCTACACGGGCAGTTGAGTTTGAGATTGATTTGGTGCCGGGCACCGGACCGATAGCGAAGGCGCCCTACCGTATGGCTCCAGCTGAGATGACAGAGCTCAAGGAACAGCTGAGAGACCTACTCGACAAGGGATTCATTCGCCCGAGTGTTTCACCATGGGGAGCACCAGTCCTTTTTGTGAAGAAAAAGGATGGTAGTCTCCGCCTCTGCATCGATTACAGGGAGCTGAATGCTGTTACGGTGAAGAACCGTTATCCATTGCCGCGTATCGATGATTTGTTTGATCAGCTGAAAGATGCATCTGTGTTCTCTAAGATCGACCTGCGATCGGGTTACCATCAGATAGCTATCAGAGACAGTGACATTGAGAAGACCGCATTCCGAACTAGATATGGGCACTATGAATTCACGGTCATGCCGTTTGGTTTATCTAATGCACCGGCGAAGTTTATGGACTTGATGAATCGTTTGTTTCGAGATCAGTTGGATAAGTCAGTGGTTGTCTTCATTGATGATATTCTTATTTATTCTAAGTCCAAGGTTGAGCATGAAGATCACTTGAGGAGGGTATTGCAGACATTGAGAGAGAACCAACTATATGCAAAGTTCTCGAAGTGTGAATTTTGGCTAGACCAAGTCTCTTTTCTTGGTCATGTTATTTCGGGCCGGGATCGCCGTGGATCCGGCCAAGATTGATGCTGTGCGCACCTGGCCTAGACCGAAGACGGTTACCGACATCCGGAGCTTCCTCGGTCTAGCAGGGTATTATAGGAGGTTTGTAAAGAATTTTTCCAGTGTTTCGAAACCAATGACATCCTTAATGAAGAAGGATGCACCATTCGAGTGGACAGTTGACTGTGAGAGTTCATTTCAGAGTCTCAAGGATGCTTTGACTTCTGCACCAGTTCTGACGATACCAGATGGTACTGATGCTTTGAGGTGTACTTGTGACGCGTCAGGTAAAGGTATGGGCTGTGTTTTGATGCAACACGGGAAGGTCATGGCCTACGCCTCCCGACAGTTGAAACGACATGAAGAAAACTATCCTACACATGATCTAGAATTGGGTGCCATTGTCTTCGCCTTGAAGATATGGCGACACCATTTGTATGGAGTGAATGTGACGATTTATTCAGATCACAAGAGTTTGAAATACCTGTTCACTCAGAAGGAGTTGAACATGAGGCAAAGAAGATGGGTTGAATTTCTTACTGATTACGACATTAACCTTCAGTACAAGGAAGGTAAAGCAAACGTTGTAGCTGATGCATTGAGTCGCCGAGCACACTCTCTCCATTCGCTAATCTCTCACTCTAGCTTGGTTGATGAGTGCGGAGTGCTCAGATGTCCGATCAGTACATGCAAGAGATCAAACAGAAGCTTACTGACGGCACATTCGAAAGCCAGAAGTATGATTTTCGACTTCATGATGATGACTTGATCAGACTGAATGGCCGACTTTGTATCCCATGAAGTAGCGCTGAGCTGAAGGAGCGCATACTGAGTGAATCACACTGTTCTACCACTTCGATTCACCCCAGCTTCAAAGATGTATAAGAACATGAAACGATACTTTTGGTGGACGGGAATGAAAGGGATGTGAATGACTATGTTGTGAGGTGTCTCACTTGCCAGAAGGTCAAGTTTGAGCACCGACGGCCTAGTGGTATGGTGCAGCCAATGCCAGTGCCTGAGTGGAAGTTCCATGATATTTCCATGGACTTCGTTGTTGGGCTTCCGCCTACTCGGGGAGGCTTGAATATGATATGGGTCGTTGTTGACCGACTGACCAAGGTGGCCCGATTCATTCCGATGAAGGACACTTGGAAGGTGGCGAAGCTAGCAGAGCTCTTCGACCATGAGATTGTACGGCATCATGGGGTACCGAAGACTATCGTGTCTGATAGGGATACCAGATTCCTCTTGAGGTATTGGCGATCTACGCGGGAAGCGCTTGGTACCGAGCTGAAGCTGAGTACAGCGTTCCATCCTCAGACAGATGGTCAGAGTGAGCGCACCATACAGACGCTTGAGGATATGTTACGTGCATGTGCACTTGACTTTCAGACCAGCTGGATTGATAAGTTACATCTGATCGAGTTTAGCTACAACAACAGTTACCATGCTTCGATCAAGATGTCTCCCTTCCAGGCTTTGTACGGTAGACCATGCCGCACACCATTATGCTGGGATGAGTCGAGTGAGACGGTCATTATAGGACCTGAGTACCTAGAGCAAGTACAAGCAGAAGTACGCCAGATCCGGGCTAACATGAAGGCAGCCCAGGATAGGCAGAAAGCATACGCCGATGTGCGCAGACGTGACCTGGAGTTCGCCGTGCGATCAGGTATTTCTTAGAGTATCCCCCATGAAGGTTGTTTTCGTTTTGGCCAGAAAGGCAAGTTGAGCCCGAAATATGTGGGGCCTTATGTTGTGACGGAGCGGATAGGCCCGGTAGCCTACAGGCTTGATTTACCTGCTGAGCTGGGCAAGGTACATGACGTATTTCATGTGTCCCAGTTGAAGAAATATATGTCCCATCCGTCTCATGTGCTTCAGCCCGAAAGGCTAACCTTAGAGCCGACCATCCGATCAGTGGAGACTCCCGTACGGATCCTGGATACTATGACTCGAGACACTCGCCACAAGTTGGTTCGACTGGTGAAGGTTCTCTGGTCTAACCAGGAGGTCGAGGAGGCCACCTGGGAGCTGAAGAGATATGAGGGTGAAGTACCCGTCGTTGTTTACTTCTTAGTATTTGTATGTATAGGGTACGGCGTACCCCTATTTTAAGGGGGTAGAGCCGTTTCGGTTATGTATGTACGGCATGTATTGAAATACATGTCTATGCTGTTATGTTATAGACTCCTAAGTCTAAGTGATGTTTTGTTATGGGGACCTTGAGTCCGATGTTATGTAAAGTATGTTTGTTATGAAAGTGTTGTTTTAAAAGTAATCCCCGTGTTCTAATATTTAGATGTGTGGGAAGTGTGAACTTTGGGGACAAGTTCTTTTAAGGGGGGTAGATTGAAATACCCCAAACCTTAATATGTTAATTAATTATGTAATTATGATATTTTGAGGCTAATCAAGTCCTTAAGATCATTGGTGAAGAAATAAAACCAAAAAGAAAAGAAATGCGTAAAAGTCACAATACGCAAAAACGTGTGTTAAATGATTATAGCGAGTATATAACCTTAGCTGGAGTCCTAAAAGGATTCCTATGACTTATTTAGTCATTAAGAACATGTGGGAAAATTCCCGAAGGAAACAGACCCAAAGGGGATTAAAATGCAAAACGGGCTTTAAAGCACGTTTTTCGAGAAACCCGGGAAATGTAATTTTAAACGGGTTTAAAGGACTAATAAAAATTTATGGTCAATCATATGGATATAATTAAATATTAGTCAAGGTCTAGGACCATAAAAATAAATAAAACAAAAATCCGGAAACCGGACCCGGACTGTTAAAACTGACAGTTCGGGAATTAACGGGTGTTATCTGCTAATGACCAAGTGCCACTCTCTCACATTGTAAAATAAAAATCAAATTCTTCCCTCTCTCTTTTGTGTCTCACGATTTGGTCCCCCTTTCTCTTTTTTTTACCTCACTCTATTAGCTACAAGACAAAAATAATAAAGTACATTTACTTTATTCTCTCTCTCACACCATACTCTCTCCCTCATTTCTCTTGTGTCTCACGATTGGTTTCCCCCTCTCTCAGCCCTTCTTCTTCATTTTGCTCCTCTAATGGCGATTTCACAAGCCAAAGATCAACCCCAACTTCACCTCCTTGTTACTTCATCATCCTAGCTCCAAATCAAGAAATTTTACACCAAAATACTCCTCTCATCTTAGGGATTATTTTCCACCTTTTAAAATCTCAAAACTCCATACTTCATTTCCATGGGTATACCACATTTTGAAGAGAAAGCTTCATATTCTTGAAGCCAAACGTCTTCTTGTTGTTCTAAGGTAAGAAAGGAAATCAAACTCCACTTATTCCTCCATTTTCTTCTTGTAGTCGATTTTTCCCATTTTGAACACTATGCTTGTTCTCCATGTTAGCTTGTTCAATCTTCTAGAAGTGTTGGAGCTAGCCCTAATCTCATTGCCAAACACTTCACTTTGAAGTAGAAGGTAATTCCCTCTTATGGTATTTCAAATAATCACTAAGTTCTAGGGTTAATGGAATAGTGTGCACGAACTCCCCTTACTCATTGTGATTATCTTGGCATGGTCATTAGCGTAGCAATTAATTCCGTGGGATACCGATTGTGGAGCAAGAAGTTAAGAGAAAGAGTTTTTGAAAAGAAAAACCAAGGTAATTAACTTACCTTAAACTAATGTGGGATCTATGAATGTGTTTATGTTTGAGCAATATAAATGTTCAGTGAAGTGCAGGTGTTGCGAATAATATGAGGAAATTCAGTGTTTAATTTGATGTTGATTAAGGGCCTAAGAGCCAAGCTTTTAAGGGTTATGTATATTGGGTGCTATTGTTGTGGAAATGATAAGATTTAAGTATGGTTTAGCGTTTTTGGATGAGTTGTGGATTGGAGTGTTTTTGAGGGTTAAATAATGCGTGGGAACATGTTAAAATTATGGGGAGATCATGTCAAAATTTGTGTAGGAATTTAATGGTTTAAATGTATTTCTAGGTGGGAGCAAACTAGAGAACTAAAAGTGTTTGAGAGGAAAACTTAGTAAGAAAATCGGTTGGTAACTAGGTATATGGAGATGGGGAATGAGTGAACTCTAAGGAGGGAATGTTGCATTATTCGTGAACTAGTAAGTGGGTGAGAGTGGTGAGAAAAATCTGTAGCATAACATTTAACAAACTAAGCTCTAGCTCTTGTAAGAGGAGAGTGAGAAATTTGGGTGAATTTGATTAAGAATTGAGTAGCAAGCGTAGGTGATGAGTTAGATGAGTTTAAGAGGTTGTAATGGTGTTAGAAATGCCTAAATACATGTAGGAACCTTGGAGCAACAATGGGAAGAAGTTTGGAGTTAAATGGGCATTTAGAAACAAGGGTCTGGAGCCGACCGACCTTGGGACCGGACTTACAAGGTCGGTCGAGCCCAGTTTAACCACCGGAAACCTTTCTGGAATCGACCGACCTTGGGGACCGGACTTGCAAGGTCGGTCGGACTTAAATTTTGTGCGCGGAAATCTTTCTGGAATGGACCGACCTTGGGGACCGGACTTGCAAGGTCGGTCGGGGTAAAATTTTCAAACGGGAAGTCTTCTGGAATGGACCGACCTTGGGACCGGACTTGGCAAGGTCGGTCGAAGGGAAAAATTTCAACCCGGACGCTACTGGAATGGACAGACCTTGGGTAAGGTCGGTCGGCCCAAATCTACAAAAAAAAACAAACAAAGTGTGGCTTAGGTAGTAAACCCTAGTAGGTATAATAAAGATAATCAAGTGTAAGTTTAAGTATAAAAACATGCCATATAAACATGTAAAGTGTTTAGTAAATTCGGAGGTCAAATAAGTAATTAACCGACGTTATCAATCATGTTTAGGAACAACGTACGGTGGAAACCTAGAGCGGCAAGGACCAAGGTATGGTTTTCTTGCAGTCTGTTGCCTACCGGTTTACACCGGCTTGTGTGTTGTTTGCTTTTCGGTGTGTTTTATGACCTTGTAAGACTTAAGTCATGAAATGAGTTTACAGTTGTTCATATTATTGTGCTGTTGAGATGCGACTCATTTTCCCTTGTGTGTGTGTCTAACAAGACTTAACCACTTGCTTGTGATTTGTTTATTGAGTACTATGTTGAACTTCTAACAAGTGCTAACCGGGGAAGTGAGGAGTCCGGTAGTTCCGGCCACGCGTGTGAGTATGGGAGTCGATGTCATATCCGGTTCGATTCTCTTTGTATGTTATGGTTGTTTTCCATTTTGGTTTCAACCTTCCCTTTAGCTTATCCAAGGCTATTTTACTGACTCACGTCGGGCCACAGGGGCATACTATATTTGTTTGGTGTGATTGGATCACTATATCCGACGCACTTTGGGGTTAAGTCATCCGTTCATTTTAACAGGACGGTGACGAGTTGATGTAACGAGCTTAGCATGAGTTTGGCAACATTCTCTAGGCTCTCCAAGTGATCTAACTATGTTGGTTGCTACTTAAGTGAAATGTTCTCACTATGTGTGTGATGTTATTGTGATGTTATTGTGTTGTGATAATGCTTGTTATGTAATATGTATGTTGTGTGATTAAAATCAATGCCATGTTATCATGACAAATAGTTGCGTGTATCCCGGTAGTCAGCGGGCTGCACGTTAACCATGCCAGCCAAGGGTTGCTGACCACCCCCTTTGGGGGCACATATTATTTTTCAGGAGAATGATCGAGGAAGCTGAGGGGTTGTAGCATGGAGCCAGGGGGAATACTTTTGTTATTTTGGATGTTAAACCCGAGTAGTGTTTGTACACTCGAGGTAGTAGTTTTTGGTGGATGTAGGATTAAATGGGTGATTTTTGTACATTAACACTCGGTATATCGTGATTCTTTTTGGGATAGAAATTTTGAAGGTGTAATTATGCTCGGCATTCTTGTAATCAGACCGATACATTGTAAGTAACAGCCTTGTTAGCCACGTGGGTGGCTAACGGCGTGTAACACCGCCCCTTTGGTTAATGTTAAGTTGTGTTTTTCCGCTGCGATTATTGGTTAAGTGTGAAGATTACGGTTGGGGTGTTACAAAAAGTGGTATCAGAGCGAAGTATCGCTCTGATTACCGATTACCGAGCTTAGGATATACCGAGTTAGGAAATTTAAACCTTGTCGTCCAATGGACGTTATAAAACATTTGACCTGACAAGTTGTAAGCACAATACTGATGAGAGTTCATGTAAATTCAGATGGCAGGGCGACTGCGAGGAGAGGCCGCGAGGGGCGCGGTTCAGGAGACCCAGGGGAGAACCCTACCGCTCAGATGATGGCAGAGGCAATGGCGGCCGCCCTAGCTCAGGTGGTACCACAATTAGTAGCTGCGGTGCAGCAAGGGCAGCAACAGCCCGGTGGTAGAATCATCCGGAACCACCACCAACACCCCACAGCCGCGAGAGACCAACTGGGTCAAGGCGTTGGCAGACTTGAGGGCCACCGTCATTTCATGGGGAGACAGACCCTAGTAAGTTGGAGGGTACATCTCCGAGATGGAGACCGCCTATGAGACCTTGAATGTGCCCGAGGAGATCAAGGTCCGTCTTGCCGCTTATTACCTGAAGGGTTCGGCACAGAGGTGGTGGAAGCTAGTAGGGGAGGGCAGAGTGGCTGATCCCACCTTTCAGTGGAAGGAGTACACGGCTCTACTGCGAGCCAAGTACTACCCGATACACGTGCAAGAGGCCAAGCGCCTAGAGTTAGACAATCTGAGACAAGGGGATAAGATGACGGTAGATGAGTACTACTCCGCTTTCATCGGACTTATCCACCTGCTACCGGATCTGGGTTACTCGGACCGGATACTAGTGAACCGTTTCTACAACGGACTGAGCTACCGCCTACGCTATGGTATGGGGCCAAGCGGATATACTACTTTGCAGGTAATGAACCACAGTGTGATGTGAATAAGTACATACAGGTATGAATGTAATTGTGAGTTTCATTTGCGGGGCATAACTAACACCCTAAATATAGGAGTACTATCATGCCGCTGCTATCGTAGAGATCACCGTCCGTCTGAGGGACGAGGAGAATGCGCTCAAGCGCAAGGCCCCGAGTGAGGGTCAAAGCACGCAAGGGTACGGGGGAGGAAAGAAGAAAAAAGCCATACCCCCAGTCCCAGAAAGGGCAGCCACAGGGTGGCAAGGGCCAAGCCCAGACACCACCGCTGAGGAGCCGTTGCAGCTCACCTATGCTTATGCGGCTAAGCCCCTACGCTCTCAACCATTCAAGGGTAACTAGTTAATTCTGAATGTCGAGTTTAAGTGTGTGATATATAGTATGAAGCGTGTACTGAATGTGTGATGTGTTAGAAGCTAGCACGGGCTCTGGATCCGATCGCCACTACTACTGCAAGTGGTGCAAAGGAGACCACCCCGGCAAGGACTGCAAGGAGAGATGATGTGTAGTGCCGCTACTGCAAGAAGATGGGGCATCGTGACTACGAGTGCTTCAGAACCCGAATGGTAGGAACTACAGGCCCAGGGGCAGTGGAAGGGTAAGGCAGCCGCGACCACTGATGGCCCGAAGACGGCAAACCAGCCATCCTCAGATCCGAGGAACACTGATTCCCAGAAAGGGAAGGGGTCGGGAGCTGGCAAGGCCACCCTGAATATGGTGGACCGGTCTGAGGCACCAGGATCCTCTTCTAGACCAGGTACCACTTAAACCATTTAATGAAATAAAGTGATTGCATACCGCATTCCATGCATGTGTGTTAGTGAGTCTGAAGTGTAACCACATAAGTGAGAGTTAAAGTATAATGTGAAAGTCACCTAAATTAGGTAATTCTAAACCTTAGGAACCTTCAATATTTGCTATCCAATCCCTCCCACACCAACCCCTGGAGAGATTACCATCGACATCGCCGACTACCCGACAGAACAGTGTCAGGTTATCCAACCAGGTATGATATTATTAAGAGAATACCTGACACCCGAAGCACAAATCCATATCATTCGACGATGCAACGAGCTTGGAGCAGCACCTGGAGGTTTCTACACACCCGAATACCAAGTGGAGCGAAAATGATTTAAAGATGATGTGCATGGGTAAGGATTGGAACCCCTACACCAAGACATATCAAGACACACGAGCTGAAGATGGAGCTACCATACCGAGTATACCTGAGGAGTTCCTTGCGGTGGTTAACCACACCGTAGGAATTTCTCAGCAAGTTGAATCAAGCCACTTCCGAGTATCAAGGCAGATTTGTGTATTGTCAACTTCTACCAAAAGGGTGGAGATTGGGTTTACACCAAGATAAGGACGAAACACCCGAGTCTCTAAGTAAGGGAGTACCCGTGGTGTCTTGGTCCATTGGTGATACCGCAGTATTATGTATGGCGAGCAGAAGCGTGCGGACCTCGCAAGGAAGTTAGTATTGAATTCTGGAGATGTGTTAATCATGGGTGGGCAGTCGAGGATGCTGTATCATGGTATCAAGAAGATCAAACTGAATACGGCGCCTCCGACAATAATCAATGCCACACACATGAAACCTGGACGTTTGAACTTAACCTTTAGGCAGTTCTGAAGTTATGTGTAATCATGTAAGTGTGAAGTCAGTTGTATGTTAAGTATGCGATGCATTAAGTATGCTAAGTAGTAGGCGATGTATCCAAATGTAATACCATCATGGTGTAAGAATGAGTTTTATGAATAAAGCAGAGTTGATTCCTTAAGTATTCCACCCGTGTTGTTACCAATATACTTATCAAGTTCATGAAATAAATTAGGCGCTGCACTCAGAACGGAAGGTACACTGAGTGTGTGTACAGAGGCAGAGGCCGGCAGAAGCGGCACTATCCTCACCGGTACCTTCCCAGTGAACGGCGTGGATGCGTCGATCCTGTTCGACTCTGGAGCCTCACACACATTTGTCTCACTCTCGTTTGCGAGGAGACTGGGGTTAGACGGTGAGGAGATGCTGACTTCCTAGTCACTCTCCCGTCTAAGGAGCGGATCAGATGCACCCGTTATTACCGAGATGCCACCGTTCGAATTAAGAATGAAGAGTTCCGATCGACATGATAGAGTTCGAGGGACTCGGATTTGATGTGATTGTGGGGATGAACTGGTTGGAGCGGCACAAGGGCCGAATTATATGTGCCGAGCACCGTCTGCTTCTTCGGAGTCCGTCTGGGGTTACCATTTCATACCGCCACTAGCAAGAGGCCCAGGGAGCCTTCGACAAAGATCATCTCCGCCATGGCCATGTATCATGAATCAGAAGAAAGAATGATGTATACCTCTGCGATGTCCAGGAGGCATAGAGAGAGACCCTGAGTTTAGCCCAGATGTGCCGGTTGTGTCGGAGTTTCCTGAGTGTTCTTCCTAAGGATCTCCCAGGCATGCCGCCTACACGGGCAGTTGGTTTGAGATTGATTTTGGTGTCAGGCACCGGACCGATAGCGACGGCGCCCTACCGTATGGCTCCAGCTGAGATGACAGAGCTCACAGAGTAGTTGAGAGACCTACTTGACAAGGGATTATTCGCCCTAGCGTTTCACCATTGGGAGCACCAGTCCTTTCGTGAAGAAAAAGGATGGTAGTCTCCGCCTCTGCATCGACTACAGAGAGCTAAAGAAGTTACGGTAAAGAAGCGTTACCCATTGCCGCATATCGATGATTTGTTTGACCAGCTGAAAGGTGCATCTGGTTCTCTAAAATGACTTGCGATCGGGTTACCATCAAATAGCTATTAAAGACAGTGAACATTGAGAAAAACCCGCATTCCGAACCCGATATGGACACTATGAATTTACGATCATGCCGTTTGGTTGGTCTAATGCACCGGTGAAATTTATGGACTTGATGAATCGTTTGTTCCGAGATCAGTTGGATAACTCAGTGGTTGTCTTCATCGACGATATTCTTATTTATTCTAAGTCCAAGGTTGAGCATGAAGATCACTTGAGGAGTGTATTGTAGACATTAAGAGAGAACCAACTATATGCAAAGTTCTCGAAGTGTGATTTTGGCTAGACCAAGTCTCTTTTCTTGGTCATGTTATTTCGGGGCCGGGATCGCCGTGGATCCGGCCAAGATTGATGCTGTGCGCACCGTGGCTAGACCGAAGACGGTTACCGACATCCAGAGCTTCCTCGGTCTAGCAGGGTATATAGGAGGTTTGTAAAGAATTTTTCCAGTGTTTCGAAACAATGACATCCTTAATGAAGAAGGATGCACCATTTGAGTGGACAATTGACTGTGAGAGTTCATTTCAGAGTCTCAAGGATGCTTTGACTTCTGCACCAGTCTGACGATACCAGATGGTACTGATGGCTTTGAGGTGTACTGTGACGCGTCAGGTAAAGGTATGGGCTGTGTTTTGATGTGTTTTGATGCAGCACGGGAAGGTCGGCCTACGCCTCCCGACAGTTTGAAACGACATGAAGAAAAAACTATCCTACACATGATCTAGAATTGGGTGCCGTGGTCTTCGCCTTGAAGATATGGCGACACCATTTGTATGGAGTGAATGTGACGATTTATTCAGATCACAAGAGTTTGAAATACCTGTTCACTCAGAAGGAGTTGAACATGAGGCAAAGAAGATGGTTGAATTTCTTACTGATTACGACATTAAACCTTCAGTACAAGAAGGTAAAGCAAACGTGTGTAGCTGATGCATTGAGTCACCGAGCACACTCTCTCCATTCGCTAATCTCTCACTCTAGCTTGGTTGATGAGGTGCGGAGTGCTCAGATGTCCGTTCAGTACATGCAAGAGATCAAACAGAAGCTTAGTGACGGCACATTCGAGAGGCCAGAAGTATGATTTTCGACTTCATGATGATGACTTGATCAGACTGAATGGCCGACTTTGTATCCCACGAAGTAGCGCTGAGCTGAAGGAGCGAATACTGAGTGAATCACACTGTTCTACCACTTCGATTCACCCGGAGCTTCAAAGATGTATAAGGACATGAAACGATACTTTTGGTGGACGGGAAGATGAAAAAGGATGTGAATGACTATGTTGTGAGGTGTCTCACTTGCCAGAAGGTCAAGTTTGAGCACCGACGGCCTGGTGGTATGGTGCAGCCAATGCCAGTGCCTGAGTGGAGTTCCATGATATTTCCATGGACTTCGTTGTTGGGCTTCCGCTACCCTACTCGGGGAGGCTTGAATATGATATGGGTCGTTGTTGACCGACTGACCAAGGTGGCCCGATTCATTTCCGATGAAGGACACTTGGAAGGTGGCGAAGCTAGCAGAGCTCTTCGACGTGAGATTGTACGGCATCATGGGGTGGGGTCGAAGAAGATCGTGTCTGATAGGGATCAGAGTTACCAGATCTCTCGAGGTATTGGAGATCTACACGGGAAGCGCTTGGTACCGAGTTGAAACTGAGTACAGCGTTCCATCCTCAGACAGATGGTCAGAGTGAGCGCACCATACAGACGCTTGAGGACATGTTACGTGCATGTGCACTCAACTTTCAGACCAGCTGGATTGATAAGTTACATCTAATCGAGTTTAGCTACAACAACAGTTACCATGCTTCGATCAAGATGTCTCCCTTCCAGGCTTTGTACGGTAGACCATGCCGCATACCATTATGCTGGGATGAGTCGAGTGAGACGGTCATTATAGGACCTGAGTACCTAGAGCAAGTACAAGCAGAAGTACGCCAGATCCGGGCTAACATGAAGGCAGCCCAGGATAAGCAGAAAGCATACGCCGATGTGTGCAGACGTGACCTGGAGTTCGCCGTGGGCGATCAAGTATTTCTTAGAGTATCCCCCATGAAGGTGTGTTTCGTTTTGGCCAGAAAGGCAAGTTGAGCCCGAAATATGTGGGGCCTTATGTTGTGACGGAGCGGATAGGCCGGTAGCCTACAGGATTGATTTACCTGCTGAGCTGGGCAAGGTACATGACGTATTTCATGTGTCCCAGTTGAAGAAATATATGTCCATCCGTCTCATGTGCTTCAGCCCGAAAGGCTAACCTTAGAGCCGACCATGCGATCAGTGGAGACTCCCGTACGGATCTGGATACTAAGACTCGAGACACTCGCCACAAGTCTGTTCGACTGGTGAAGGTTCTCTGGTCTAACCAGGAGGTCGAGGAGGCCACCTGGGAGCTGGAAGATGATATGAGGGCGAAGTACCCGTCATTGTTTACTTCTTAGTATTTGTATGTATAGGGTACGGGGCGTACCCCTATTTTAAGGGGGGTAGAGCCGTTTCGGTTATGTATGTATGTACGGCATGTATTGAAATACATGTCTATGTTGTTATGTTATAGACTTCTAAGTCTAAGTGATGTTTTGTTATGGGGACCTTGAGTCCGATGTTATGTAAAGTATGTGTGTTATGAAAGTGTTGTTTTAAAAGTAATCCCCGTGTTCTAATATTAAGATGCGTGGGAAGCGTGAACTTTGGGGACAAAGTTCTTTTAAGGGGGTAGATTGAAATACCCCAAACCTTAATATGTTAATAATTATGTAATTATGATATTTTGAGGCTAATCAAGTCCTTAAGATCATGGTGAAGAAAATAAAACCAAAAAGAAAAGAAAATGCGTAAAAGTCACAATACGCAAAAACATGTGTTAAATGATTATAGCGAGTATATAAAAAGATTCCTATGACTTATTTAGTCATTAAGAACATGTGGGGAAATTCCCGAAGGAAACGGATCCAAATGGTAGATTAAAAATGCAAACGGGCTTTAAAGCACGTTTTTCGAGAAACCCGGGAAATGTAATTTTAAACGGGTTTAAAGGACTAATAAAAATTTATGGTCAATCATATGGCTTAATTAAATATTAGTCAAGGCCTAGGACCCATAAAAATAAATAAAACAAAAATCCGGAAACCGGACCCGGACTGTTAAAACTGACAGTTCGGGAATTAACGGGTGTTATCTGCTAATGACCAAGTGCCACTCTCTCACATTGAAATAAAAATCAAATTCTTCCCTCTCTCTTTTGTGTCTCACGATTTGGTCCCCCCTTTTCTCTTTATTTTACCTCACTCTATTAGCTACAAGACAAAAAAATAATAAAGTACATTTACTTTACTCTCTCTCTCACACCATACTCTCTTCCACACACTCTCTCTCCCTCATTTTTCTTGTGTCTCACGATTGGTTTCCCCCTCTCTCAGCCCCTCTTCTTCATTTTACTCCTCTAATGGCGATTTCACAAGCCAAAGAACAACCCCAACTTCACCTCCCTGTTACTTCATCATCCTAGCTCCAAATCAAGAAAGTTTTACACCAAAATACCCCTCTCATCTTGGGGATTATTTTCCACTTTTAAAATCTCAAAACTCCATACTTTCATTTCCATGGGTATACCACATTTTGAAGAGAAAGCTTCATATTCTTGAAGCCAAACGTCTTCTTGTTGTTCTAAGGTAAGAAAGGAAATCAAACTCCACTTATTCCTCCATTTTCTTCTTGTAGTCGATTTTTCCCATTTTGAACACTTGTTGTTCTCCATGTTAGCTTGTTCAATCTTCTAGAAGTTTTGGAGCTAGCCCTAATCTCATTGCCAAACACTTCACTTTGAAGTAGAAGGTAATTCCCTCTTATGGTATTTCAAATAATCACTAAGTTCTAGGGTAATGGAATAGTGTGCACGAACTCCCCTTACTCATTGTGATTATCTTGGCATGGTCATTAGTGTAGCAATTAATTCCGTTGAATACCGATTGAGGAGCAAGAAGCTAAGAGAAAGAGTTTTTGAAAAGAAAAACCCAAGGTAATTAACTTACCTTAACTAATGTGGGATATATGAATGTGTTTATGTTTGAGCAATATAAATGTTCAGTGAAGTGCAGTGTCGCGAATAATATGAGGAAATTCAGTGTTTAATTTGATGTTGATTAAGGGCCTAAGAGCCAAGCTTTTAAGGGTTATGTATATTGGGTGCTATTGTTGTGGAAATGATAAGATTTAAGTATGGTTTAGCGTTTTTGGATGAGTTGTGAATTGGAGTGTTTTTGAGGGTTAAATAATGCGTGGGAAAAAGTTAAAATTATGGGGAGATCATGTCAAAATTTGTGTAGGAATTTAATGGTTTAAATGTATTTCTAGGTGGGAGCAAACTAGAGAACTAAAAGTGTTTTGAGAGGAAAAACTTAGTAAGAAAATCGGTTGGTAACTAGGTATGGAGATGGGGAGATGAGTGAACTCTAAGGAGAGAATGTTGCATTATTCGTGAACTAGTAAGTGGGTGAGAGTGGTGAGAAAAATCTGTAGCATAACATTTAACAAACTAAGCTCTAGCTCTTGTAAGAGGAGAGTGAGAAATTTGGGTGAATTGATTAAGAATTGAGTAACAAGCGTAGGTGATGAGTTAGATGAGTTTAAGAGGTTGTAATGGTGTTAGAAAATGCCTAAATACATGTAGGAACCTTGGAGCAACATGAGAAGAAGTTTGGAGTTAAATGGGCATTTAGAAACAAGGGTCTAGAGCCGACCAACCTTGGGGACCGGACTTACAAGGTCGTTCGAGCCCAGTTTAACCAGCCGGAAACCTTTCTGGATTCGACCGACCTTGGGGACCGGACTTGCAAGGTCGGTTGGGCTTAAAATTTGTGCGCGGAAATCTTTCTGGAATGGACCGACCTTGGGGACCGGACTTGCAAGGTCAGTCGGGGTAAAATGTTCAAACGGGAAGTCTTCTGGAATGGACCGACCTTGGGACCGGACTTGGCAAGGTCGGTCGAAGGGAAACATTTCGAACCCGGACGCTACTGGAATGGACCGACCTTGGGTAAGGTCGGTCGGGGTAAGGTCGGTCGGCCCAAAATCTACAAAAAAACCAAACAAAGTGTGGCTTAGGTAGTAAACCCTAGTGGGTATAATAAAGATAATCAAGTGTAAGTTTAAGCATAAAACATGCCATATAAACATGTAAAGTGTTTAGTAAATTCGGAAGTCAAATAAGTTAATTAACCGACGTTATAAATCATGTTTAGGAAGAACGTACGGTGGAACACTAGAGCGGCAAGGACCAAGGTATGGTTTTCTTGCAGTCTGTTGCCTACCGGTTTACACCGGCTTGTGTTGTTTATGACCTTGTAAGACTTAAGTCATGAAATGAGTTTACAGTTGTTCATATTATTGTGCTGGTGTGGAGATGCGACTCATTTTCCCTTGTGTGTGTCTAACAAGACTTAACCACTGCTTGTGATTTGTTTATTGAGTACTATGTTGAACTTCTAACAAGTGCTAACCGGGAAGTGAGGAGTCCGGCAGTTCTGCACGCGTCGTGTGAGTATGGGAGTCGATGTCATATCTGGTTCGATTCTCTTTGTATGTTATGGTTGTTTTCCATTTTGGTTTCAACCTTCCCTTTAGCTTATCCAAGGCTATTTTACTGACTCACGTCGGGCCACAGGGGCATACTATATTTGTTTGGTGTGCTTGATCACTATATCCGACGCACTTTGGGGTTAAGTTATCCGTTCATTTTAACAAGACGATGACGAGTTGATGTAACGAGCTTAGCATGAGTTTGGCAACATTCTCTAGGCTCTCCAAGTGATCTAACTATGTTAGTCGCTACTTAAGTGAAATGTTCTCACTATGTGTGTGATGTTATTGTGATGTTATTTGTTTGTGATAATGCTTGTTATGTAATATGTATGTTGTGTGATAAAATCAATGCCATGTTAACATGACAAATAGTTGCGTGTATCCGGTAATCAGCGGGCTGCACGTTAACCATGCCAGCCAAGGGTTGCTGCCGCTTTGGGGGCACATATTATTTTTCAGGAGAATGATCGAGGAAGCTGAGTGGTGTAGCATGGAGCCCAGTGGAATACTTTTTTTTTGTTTTTGGATGTTAAACCCGAGTAGTGTTTGTACACTCGAGGTAGTATGTTTTGGTGGATGTAGGATTAAATGGGTGATTTTTGTACATTAACACTCGGTATATCGTTATTCTTTTTTGGATAGAAATTTTGAAGGTTGTAATTATGCTCGGCATTCTTGTAATCAGACCGATACATTGTAAGTAACAGCCTTGTTAGCCACGTGGGTGGCTAACGGCGTGTAACACCGCCCCTTTTGGTTAATGTTAAGTTGTGTTTTTCCGCTGCGATTATTGGTTAAGTGTGAAGATTACGGTTGGGGGGTTACAATGGGCTTCAGCAATAAGAAAAGAAGAGGAAGTAAAGTGAAAAAGACTATTTACCTTATTAAAGCAAATATCTTACTTTACCTCTTCTCTGTCCTCTCTTCTTCATTTCTCCCTTTCCCCACCGGTTTCTTCTTCATCCCTCTTCTACATTCACGCAAAACCAGAACCATCATCATTCTCCATCTTGACTTGCTCACCAAATACACAATATTGCTCTAAATAAAAAACTAAGCTTAGATTATTCTTAGTTGGAGCAAGCCCTTTAATTCTGTCTTTTCAAAACTTCAAAAGCTCAAGTTCGATGCCATGGAAAAACTCCATTGAAGAGGGAAAATTCAGTTTTAAGAGCTCCATCACATATCCTTTCATTCAAGGTAAGAAAAGTGAAAGAAAAATCAAGTTTCCTTCACTTTTGTGCATTACCGAAAATTGTCTTCTCATGGAGTCTTGTTTTTACTCCTTGAACTAGCTTGTTTTAATCTCCAAGGACTAGTGGGGGTCCTCTTTGATTCATTACCAAAGTCTATCTTGAGACTTCAAAGGTAATCATCCACTTTTAAGGCTTAAAGCACCCTTTTTAATCTAAGAGTAAAATCAAGAGTTTAGGCATGTTCCTTAGTACTCATTACATTAATTTAATGTTGATTAGAAGTTTAGCAAAGGAACTAAGGTCCTTGGCCGATTTTCCATCAAGAAACCAAAGGAGGAAATTGAGAGAAAAGCTTGAAAAATAAGGTAAATGTCTTACCTTAGGGTGGTTTAATGTTTTTAGGGTATGGCTTAGATAGGTACAAATATAGCTTAGAGCTTACTTGATATAAGGAGCTATATAACCTAGGAAAAAACAACATGATGATATTTGTGGACTTGTGACTAATGAGCAAATGAGAACGAGTTAGTAAGACAATCATAAGGTGAACTACAAGAATACTTATATTGCTATGGGAGCATTGATGTGTGTAATTGAAGGTTGAAAGCTTTTATATGTGGGAAATTCAGTGTTCAAGTTTAAGTCATTAATGGCCTAAGAGCCATATCATTTAAGGGCCTTAATGCTATGCAATTTAAGATTATTGCACTATATTGTGTTGTTAAGAATGGTTTGAATTGGGTAAGAGACATCATGAGAAAAGGATTTGATGAGTGTGAGATGATTGATTGAGAAAAAAATATGCTTTTGGGTATAATAACATAGTAGGGAAGCTATGTCAAAATTTGGCTAAGAAACTAGGTGTTAAAAGTGTTTTAAGGAGATATTAGGACCTAGAAAGTACTAGGAATCATTTAAGAAGATTTTGGTAGAAATGACCAAGCTAAGGTGTTTTGGGAGGATTAGAATGGCCTAGAGTTGTCTAGGAGGAATTAGAGGTTAGGGGTGTATTAAAACACACCAAGATCATGGTATGTGGAATGTTAAGACTTGAGCAAAAATCTGTAGGAAAGGATGTGTAGTGTCTTGTGGTGATTTAGGTATGAACTAGTGTGCGTAATCTGATGGTAATGAGTGGACTTGGGTGATGGAGGTGAAAACTATAAGAGAAGTAGTAGCTTGTCAAGGGAATGACTAGGAATGGATAAGAGTGTATAACCATGTTAATGTTAAGTAAATTGAGTAAAGGAGGTGGAAATGTTTAAGAGGAATTCAGAATGGTCAACTTGAAGGAGTAAGGTGTGTATAAGGCTAAGTGATTGTGTAGTTGGGTGAGGAACAATGTTAAAATATTAAGAGGATGGCTAGAAATGCATAAGTAAGTACAAGTTTAGGAATGATGAGTAGCAAGCAAGTGTAAGGAGAAAAAGTTGTGCATGGAGATGCAATATGACCTTGAGAACTTTGAGAAGTTTGAGTTAAGGAAATGAGGATGATTGATAAAGCTTGAGAAGTAGTCAAAATGGTTGAGAGAAAAACCATGGTTAGTTGAGATTTTAGGCAAAGTTCATATGTTGGAAGTGTAAGAAACTAAGATTATGTGTTAAGGATTTAGTAAGAATTTGAGTAAATGATCAAGGAGCTTGATGGTGGGTAAATTAAGGAGTTTGGTGGGTGATTTAAGAGTGTATTAAAGTGCCAAAATAATGTTAGAACATACTAGGACACTTATGGAAAGGTTTGGAGTAAAATAAGCACTTAGAAACAAGGGTCTGACTTCGACCTACCTTAGGACCGACCTTGGCAAGGTTGGTCGGGCTAAAATTATCCATCCAGGAAGCTTTCTGACTTCGACCTCCCTTAGGACCGACCTTGGCAGGTCGGTCGGGCTAGAATTTTCAAGCGGAAATGTCTTCTGACTTGGACCGACCTTAGGACCGACCTTGGCAAGGTCGATCGGGTTAAAATTTTCAAACGGGAAGTGCAATGGTTTCGACCGACCTTGGGACCTCCCTTGCAAGGTCGATCGGCCTTATAAAAAAAGAAAAAAGAAAAAGAAAAGAAAGAGTGGCATTAGTAGTCCACCATTAGGAGGATAATGATGATTAGAAAGATAAGCATATAAGGACTTAAGAGATTAAGTTAAGTAAAAGTATTTAAGTGTTAAGGTTAGTTTATAAGGACTTAGTGGTTATTAGTTGGGGATTGTTAGTGGCTAAGTAAGCTAAGTAAATTGGAAATAATTAACAATCTAAATTGGATGAATGTTTTAGGACTTGAGAATTGAGACTCGGAAGGAGAATAGGCAACCGAAACGACCGACGTTGTACGTTATGGTTTTCTTGTAGCCTTCTTGCTAACGAGGAGTACCTTGGCTTGTGTGCTATTTGTTTATGTGTTCCGACTAAACAAGATAAAGCATGCAACCGGTTTATTGTATGTGTGTGTGTTGTATGAAACTAACACAACCTACCTTTGAGAAACTTACTAACTAATCTTTAGTAAACAATTGTGTGAGAATTAAGGAACACTGTAAAACCCCAACCGCTAATCCTTCCATTATCCTCTAATCGTCTCCATAATTGCTCTACACGCAGCGGATACTTACATACTCCGGCGGGTGATACAACGCCGTTAGCCATCCCAAGACTAACAAGGCTCCTACTACTTACTATAACGGTCTGAAGATTAAGATATACCGAGCAACTTAAATACTTACATTACAATTCCAATTACTTGCTTACACTCTTGATTAACGAGAATCCAAAGATATATGAATTACATTCCAACTCTACAAGTCTATTAAAAATTATGAGTTTATACAACTACTCATTCATACAAAGTTCACAATTCTCAAAATCCCAAAAGGGTGTACCACATGGTACACCGGATACTCAAAAAGGCATAAGCTGTGTGTACAACTCGGTACACCATTCATATCCGACCAACTGCACAAAAAGAATTCATCACGGTCTTATCATGACCTTCAATTCTCACGGGTACCTGCGGAGATAAAAACAGTGCCCCAAGGGGCTCAGCAAAATGCTGCATATGAAATTCGCATACCCCGCGTGCTAATGGGGTACGCCGACTACTTGGTCGAATACATGCGGTTCATTTTATTCATACATACATACATGCTTTGATAAGATACAATACATTCACATCATAGAGCATACATACATTCCATTCAATACATACAAGGAAGACAATTCAAGTCAACCGTGCATACTTACCGAATACGGAGATACACTTCTCCAATACATACACAATACTTGTTAGCTTCTTTACTCACCCGGGTTAATCGGGTGTACTTTACTCTTTTACTCGTGGGAAATGACTTACACTAGTCATGACCGTTACTCATACAATCACTTTTCTTACTTACTTACTCAAGTCAAGTCTGTATGACCTCCGGGCAGGGGCTACGATATCCCACCACTGGGCTTTAGGGTGGCTCACTAATCCAGGATGCTACCCAACTAAGAGATTTGGTACATGGAAAAGATTAAGGCCAGGATTCTGATCCAACCTCTTGTGTCTCCTTATCCTCACGCGTGGCCGAAACTATATTGGACTTCTACTCATTCCATTTTACCAATTACTCAAGTTAGAAGGTTAGGTAGTTAGGAATTAGTTAGAAGTCCTTCCTTCCATACCATGGGTTAATACACTACACATCAAGGCCACACAACACTTCATTCTCATTCATACATTTCATGAATTATACAAACTAAGAGTTCAAGAGATATTATAACAAGGACAATATAATACAAGCACAAGTCAGTGCATTAAAAATCCAATTCGTGCATTTATCTTATTTAGGTGATCACATAAACACACAAATCAGATTAGCCAAGGTAGCATATGGGGCATGAGAAAAGCATACCGTTCACCGTCGTACTCGAACTCCGACTTTCCTTCGGTGTTCAACTATTCGGTTTCTATAACATACATGGAGTTGTACGGTCAATGATCTAGTATTGACCTAACTCTTTCTTCCATTGCTACTTCCTATGTACACTTACTATTTCTTACAATTCATACTTGATTATGATAATCATCCTTTTCTCATTATTTCTTAAACTTGCTTTCTTACTCATGTGCATACTTTCTTACCTTTATTACTTCGTTAATGGTGTACTACTACATATATATGCATATATATATATATACATGTGACTACTATTATATTATTATTATTTATTTTTTGTATGACTCGACCGACCTTACCTAGGGTTGGCCCCAAGGTCGGTCGAATTCAGTGAGTTACGTTCCTGAAAAATTCAGACCCGACCGACCTTGCAAGGTAGGTCCCAAGGTCGGTCCAAGTCAGTAAGTTTCTGGTTCTGAAAATTCATGACTCGACCCACCTTGCATGGAGGTCCTAAGGTCGGTTGAAGTCAGTTACTTCTGGCTTTACATTTTTATGACTCGACCGACCTTGCCAAGTTCGGTCCCAAGTCGGTGTAAGTCAGTAGACTTCCGCTCTTGCAATTTCAGGCTCGACCGACCTTGCCAAGGGCGGTCCCAAGGTCGGTCCAGCCCAGTATTTTCATTTTACTTTGTTTTTCTGCTTCATTCTTCACCCATTACTTTCCTAATCTTTCCCAAAGCATTCCTAACATGTTTACACTCATTTTGATGCTCTAAACTCCCCTAAACCATCTACTAAACTCAATACTTATTTCTAAGTTAACTTACACAATTTTCTCACTTTCATTTCAGCACTTATGCTAGTTTTCTTTCTTCAATGTTACAGATTTTGCTCTAACTTTTACCATCCAATACTCCCTCTACCAACACCATTACTAGCATTCAAAATGCATTACCTTCCACCCTAATTCTTCCTATTACTTAGCTCCTTTCAAATTTGTTTTCAAAATGATAAAACTACCCACAACAAACACCAAAACACACCTAGTTACTACCTTGGTTATTCCCTCTTCTTACACATCTAAGTCTTCTAATTTCTAGACTAATTTTGGCAGAGTTCCCTTATAATTTTTACTTTGCCCACATACAATTTCAGCTCACAACTCATTCCAAATTCCACATTGATCTAAACACCAACAACACATAAATTTTTCCTGCACATATACATTATTTCCCAAGGTTCTCCCAAGCTTTTATTAATTTTTTAAAAGTTCCAAAAAATTTGGTTCTCTTTCTTATCATACTCCAACATAACTACTACTCGAAACAATATACAATACTCATTTCAAGCCTTTGAAATCTGTTACACTAAGCATACAAAACTAGCTCAAGGTAAAAGCATTTACCTTGTCTTTCTAGTTTTTCTTTCTTTTCCTTCTTCTTCTTTCATTCTTTCTTGCTCTCGGTTTCTTGTTCAAGCCCCACCAAAACGATAATGCTACAACAACCCATACATACCAATGCCAGTTTAGAAACTCATTCTTAAACTAACCCTAAAATTTTGGACATGTTCTTAGAGTTTATAATAGGCATTACCTTCCAATGGATGAGTGGAGTTCTTGGCTAGCAAAAGAACAAGATTTCTAGCCCAAGAGTGAAGTCAAAAACCGGATGGAGAACAAGGCACAAGGAGTTCAAAATCTATAAATTCTTATAATGCAAATGAGAGCTAGAAATGGTGGATTTTCGAATTTCTTTTTACCTCAAAGCAACAAGGAGATGAATGTGCTTCCAATGGTGGTCTTAAAGCTCCAAAATGCAGTACACCCATGGAGATGAAAGTGGTGTTTTCTGATTTTTGAAAAGAGAGGAATACTCTCCTTGACAAGGGGAATCCAATGGTGCAGTTTTTGTAAGATTTGGAGATGGTTTAAGCCTTGAACAAGAGGAGAGAAGGAGAGAGCTGAATGGGGCTTACAAGATTGCCATTGTCATGCTGAGAGGGAGGAGAAAATTCAGAAGGAAGGAGGAGGGAATTACGTGAGAGAGAGGAGGGATAGGAGAGAGAGTGAGTTACTTTTGCTTTATTTATTTGTCATTTTGTTACTAAAAGCAAATAAAGAGGAGGGGGAGAAGTGTGTGAGTCGGCCACACTATACACACACACAACTTCTGATTTTTATTTTCAAATGGGACACATAGTTTAGCTTTATTACATTTATCACCCCACAACTTCTAGTTTTTACATTACTCACAAACCGGAACCCGTTTTCCGGAATTTTCTCGTTTATTTGATTTAATTGGTTCTAGACCTTCATTAATGTTTATTAAAGACAATTTGGTTAATCAAAATTATTATGGGTCTATTTAAACCGCTTAAAGTCGCGTTTTCCCGGTTTCCTCGAAAAACGTGCTTTAAGGTTCGTTTGTGCTTTTAATCCGTTTTAAGGATCCGTTTCCTTTGAGATTTGTTCCCTCATGTTTATTTAGATGTAATTAAGCCTTTAAAACCATCATTAGCCTATTTAATCACTATTTTTAATTTCGGGGAATTTCAAACACTTCCTAATATTGGTTGTTAGTTACCGAAAGAGGTTTAACTAACAAAAATTGTCGTTGAGACTTCTACTAACTGTAACTTGGGGGTGAGGAATCTGGGACTGACTCGGTCATGTATGTTGAGTTAGGAGGTCGATATCCTTATCAGGTCCGTCCTCCATTGAGCTTGTCTTCGGACTTGTCGCCTAGAGTCGACAAATAGACTTGACCACCTTGGATTATAGTTCAAGGTGGGAGGCAAGATTAAGATGGTGCGGTGGGATCTCCTAAATCCCAAATTTAAGAAATGTTGTTTATTTAACCAATGGAGTTGATAGCTCATTGGCTAGGGTTTCTTTTGACCCGACAAAGATAAACATTGAGTTAAGAAACAACCAATTCTAATTAAAGAACGGTTGAAACACTGAGATAAAAATGGATATGAGGATAAGAGGAAATATGAGAACTAAATGTTTCTCGAACTTAAGGAGTTAAAACTAACTCGTTTACTTAAGGAACGCTTATTAAGTCGTTCACTGTGATTGAACTATGAGTTGCTTCATATATTTGTGTGGTGTTTATTGTACCTCCTATTAGTGTTGTATAAATAATCAATCGCAGTATACGACAAAGTAGTCGTGCGTAGCCCCGTTAGCTTGGGGGATACACATTAATCATACGAGGGTGATGTAGTAATCATTCAGAAAAGGGGGGAGGGGCTGACCATTGAGGGTATCAAGGACCAATAGCATAACTTGATTGCCTATGATGCCCCCAAAAGTGTTTGAAGAACTTTCCATTAAAACATCAGGACCTGGGGTTTTGTCTGATCCTAAATTTTTACAGCCCTAAGAATATTAGATTGGGTATATTCCTAGGACAAAGCAGATATGTGATCAGGATTGAGGATGTTCTCGACTAGGTGATAAAAAGGATCTGGGTTGTCAATAGTATTGGCACTGAAAAGATTTTGGAAGTGGTCTCTCGAGATTTGTTCCATCTCTTCCCACTTGAAAGCCATATTACCATTCTCTTGTTCCAGCCCAAAGATTGAGTTCCTCCTTCTATTAGCAGTATCCTTTGAATGAAAATAGGCCGTGTTCTTATCACCTTCCTGAATCCATTTATCCCTAGCTCTCTGTTTCCACCAAATCTCCTCTTTGAGCTGAAGGAGTTCAATTTCTGCTAACAGTCTTTTCCTATTGGATATACTACCCATAGTTTGTCTAGTTAGGGATATTTTGTGGAGCTCATTGGTTTTACTCTTGATTTTGTTTTTGACTTTGTGCATATTCCTACCATCCCAAGATTGTATTTTTTCTTGCATCTTTCCATTTTTTCCATCAGATTCTGGTTGTTAGGGTTCCAGCAATCCTCTACAATCTTTCTGCATTTATCCTCCAGAAAGCCACATATCCTCAAATCTAAAAATACTACCAGGATTTTTGTGGGTACCAAGAAACTTAATAAGAATAGGGCAGTGGTCAGAGTTTTCTTAGGAGGTGTTGATTGAAAGAGAGGGGAAAAGATACTGGGTTTCAGAGAGATAAACACACGATCTAATCTACTGATAGAAAAGTAAGGCTCTGGTTGACAGTTGGTATATGTATAAGGGGAACCAATATAACCAGCATCTATAAGTCATGCTTTATAAACTGCATTTCTAAAGGGGGCCATGTGGGAGTCTTGTCTAATCCTACCTCCTTCTCTTTCTCTTCCTCTGATTTCCAAACAGGATTTGGCTAAAAATTCCCCGGCATTACCCAAGGGATAGAGACTTGTCTTCGAAGAGCTAACTAAAAGCAGTGCAGTTTCCAAGATAAGTACTTAAGATTCAGTTTGCCACCCATAAAACCCAGTAAAGTGAAAAGGAAAAGTATTCATGTGGGAGCGAGGACTTCCACTGCAATGTGATGTATAGAAGAATTGATAACAGTAATATTAGTTACTTTTTCCACACCAGCGCCAAGCCGCCACTTCTCCCCACTCTAGGCACACAGATTCCATCAACATGCTCCATTTTGTATTATCAGATCCATCTTATCAGATGATTTGTGGGTCTCCATCAAAACAAAAGCTCAGCGTTTTTGCTTCTTTTTAACAGCCCCGAAACCCAAGAAACTGTCTGGGGTCGACCCAATCCCCGACAGTTAAAGCTAATGCAACTCATTTGGGCAGGCAGCCTGCTGATCAGCAAGGTCTTCCTTTTCTAGGTCAGTATCAAAACAATCAGACTCCTCTATATCTTCCTCCACCAGTGGGGTAGATCTAATCATCAGAGGCTGGGTTTGGGATACTTCCTTTTTTAAATAGTGGTTTGGTAGGTCCAAGAGAACAAAAAGGAATGGGCTTTTGTTTCCCTGGTCGTTGACAGGGAGGTGGTGATGGTTTTCTTTTGGATTAAGGAGGGTATGAGGTTGGTTGGATGATTCACTCTCTGCCAGCTTCTTTAAGCACATCTGAAACTGTTTATGGGGTATCTTGATTGCTGGAGTCAGGACTGTTAGCTCTTTTGTAAGCATCAGAACCAAAGTAGGGGAGTGAGAGTTCCAAGAATAGGATGAAACTGGGTGGGGGATATTGGTATGGGCCAGAGGTCTAATGAGTTGAATTGACTTGAGAAGGATGGGGATTACTTTGGGAGGGTTGAAGAGGGTGATGACTCAGGGGGTTAGGTAGAGACATACTTACTTCTGGAACAACTCTAGTGAAGTGCATACGGGGAGGTTGGGGGGGATTGCTTTTAAGGAGTAGGGTTGTGAAGGGTTTCATGAGTGGTTAATATGGGCCGAAGAGGAATCGTACTGATGATGATACCATAAGGGGTAAACATGGCCAGGGAAAGATCTACATAACTTGATGACAAGGGTTCCAACTACTGGGGGAGTTTGGGAGACTGAGAAGAACTCATCCCTAATTAAGCCTTCATCCCTCCATGTTGCATCAGGATATCTTCTGTTACCGGTGCATAATACTCGCATTCTCGACTCTAATCCAGGACCAATCTCTCCCCCACATCATTTGGGTTATCTTTGACAATCTTACACTCATCATGGTATGGGTAAGTTATCCACACCTATAGTAGAAGTTGGGCAAGGTTTTCATAAGAAACTCGACAGATTCTCTTAGTTTGTCAGTGGTTACCATCAGAACTCGACACAGGGGATCTTCAATATTAACCTCAATTCTAAATCTAAGAAATCTTGACAGAAGAGGATTACCTTGTCTGGAAACTCGATGAAGGTTCCTAGTCTTTGAGTTAAAAGAAGGGTCGTTGGTCTGTTGCAGTAGCCAATGGGTAGCCCATGAATACCCAACCCAGACTTTAATGGTCTAAATTCATGTTCCACAAAACTCAACGCTAGATTTAGGGTTTGATACTAGGAGTCTATTTTGAAAAATGCCAGGGGCCATTGGCTAGAATTTGTTTAGCTTCAGTCTCAGACGACAGGAGGAAGGAGAAGGTATTGTATCCTACTTCATTGACTCAGAAGATGAGGTTTTGGTTTCCATATTGATTAATGAAATTCTGCATGAGTCTCGGGTGCACTCTGCTAGGATGCCAGACTCTACCTACCAAGGCTCTTTTGTAATCAGGGTTTGAGGGTTCAATGACCAGGGGTTCTGAATTAGAAGCTTCGGATTCAGCTGATGAAGCTTCAGATTGCTCCAATTTGAAGCATGTTTTCCATGGCGGAGGTCGAGGAGATCAGAGGATGTGTTTCGGTTTCTAGAGTTGAGTTGGGTATGAATTGAGAATGGATCATAGTCATAGATTAGAATATATCTATCCCTAATTTCTAATCTACTATTACACGAAATCATAATTACAACTGCAAACCCTAGATTATCTACAGATACTCTTTCTAAAAAACCGTAGCTAGAATCAGATAATAGATGGTTAGATCTACCTCCACTGTTGAATCCAACCGGGTCGAGAGTCCTCTGCGTCGTCTTCCCCTTGCACGTCGCGCCGATTCTGCTTCTTCACAAAACCACCTCCATTGATTCCGATGCGACATGCTATAGATCCGCACGGTTTGCTCCTTCGTCTTCCCCCACTCTCTTTACAACTGCATTCAATTTTCTCTCTTTCCTTCTCATTTTCCTTCGATTCTCGGTCTGCTCCTCTAACTGAGCTAGCACAGATCTGTGCTGATAGCTCATGATGAGCTATAATTCTCTCGTTGGCGATACTGGCACAACGAAGAATAAAGGTTGGGAATTTTCCCACGCGTGTCCGCGCGTACCTATATTTACTTCTCTCTCTCTTTTTTTGTCATATTAACGGCCTCTGATTGAACAATTGATGAAAGAGAAAGGATGAAGGAGAAGAACTCTAGCCTCGGGAGAGAATACTTTTTTTTGTACATAAGAAAAGTTGGCACACGATACTTGAGCAACACGTATGTTATAGCAAGTTAGAGATAAGGGTGTTTGATAAAATTCACTTAAAAATTAGAGCAAATTACAAGACCCCTTGAGGAATGGGCATAATACAGTTAACCCCCTTGTGTTATCATAATTATTGGTAACCACCTGAGGTAGGTTATCTTTGACTATGAACCCCCAAACTATAATTTTATTATCCAAAACGTTAACAATGTGCTGACCCATCAACTTATTCACATTATTAATGACATGCTGGACAAAGAACACTACTTAATCAGCATTCTTATTATCCGAAAAACGTCAACCCTGCCTCAAAAATGCATCTGATTAGGATGAGGGAGAGTTAAACATGTTGTTATAAGCAGTTTTGTTGTCCTGGTTCGCATTAATAATGTGATTAAGCTGACGGGTCAACATGTAGTTATCGTTTTGATAACAAAATTATAGTTCAGGGGCTCATAGTCAGTGATACCGTAACCTCAAGGTGGTTACCAATAATTATGATAAACACAAGGGGGTTAACTGTATTATGCTCATTCCTCAAGGGGGTTCTGAGTATTTACTGTAACAAAATTAAATATATTAGATGAAATTCCTTGAATTTTTAATGATTAAAACTTACTAAAGCAAAAGAATATTTCAACTTATTATCATATTTATGTCTAAAGATTGGCAAAAAATTGTAAACACATTGATGAATTATTGAAGTTTAAGGATCAGGAAAAACGATACTTGTTTATAACCCAACCCTAATTCTATAAGACCCTAAATCAGTAGTTGGTTATATTTCACTTGATTAACGGTCTACATACAGCAGATTGAAGATTGAAACGTCCCCTTTCTTTTACTTTTGAGCAGGATAAATAATAGAAATAAAAAACGATTACTTGTTGCCCCATCACTTTCTCTTCCAAAGCGTCCAAGCCAGAAAATGTTGCTTACAGATATACAACAACAACAAAAATAATTAACCAAACTTGTCAAGATCAATTAAAGTGATCGTACGTACCAGTACAATCAATAATGAAAATATATATTATAAATAAGAAAAAACAATAATATTAAACAATAATAAAATATTATCACATGTATGATCAACCCTATGGGATACAGGGCGCTATGAAACGACAATATGATTGGGATATGGATCAGTGACGGTTTGGATACCAACAATTCAGTTTTACCCCTTTCACTTTAACACCTCCCTCCACCCACACACCACTACCAGTGTACCACACATCTGGCAAATTATTGCTATAGTAATAGTACCACCAATAATCACTGATAAAAAAAAAAAACAGTACCACCAATAAACTCAAACAACACAATCTAATTCGATCCCGCAACAATAATTCTTCACACTATATAGAAGAAAAAAATCATCTCTCACAAACGAAGAGTACTCTCTAAAGGCTGTCAAATTATATTTCATTTCCAATGGTTAAAAAAGTTTAATTGGCTACACTTTCTCTGTGAGAAGCAATATGATATCAGAGTTGCCGAAGGAAATTAAACAGTAATTTTGTAATTTATGTGCTAATTGTCACATGAGCGAATTTCAGATAAAAGATCACGTTATTGCTCTTTATAAGTATGGATTTCCATCTATTGCGATACTAGTATATAATTGAGTTCATAACCACAGGTCGTCCATCACTCATAACATATAATGCAAGTGGCCTTTTCTTTCACTTCCCAATTTCGTAAATAACCCATCCGTCCTTCCACTGAAAATATATACAGAAGCAACGATTTTTTTCATTTGATTACTGAGTTGGTGAGAATTTTGAAACTACGTAGATCAGTAACCTTGTCTCTACTATATATTCCTATTCCTGATCGTGTAAATGTAAGGACCACAAAATCATCTTGGTTCTAAGATCGTCACACGCCACACGTTTTTAAGGTAAGACACACAAGACTACACTAACGATATCCAAACTGAATAAATACTCATATATTAACCAAATAACTATTACAAGACTTGAACATTCATTTACGAAATAGAAGCTAAATTAAATATACAAGGGCCAAAAAATACAGAAGGGCCACAAGGCCGACAAAACAAATACTAAGTCTCAAATGCCAAAAGCAAAAGCAAAAGCAAAAATCTTCAACCACATGCTAAAACCTACAAATCAAACGGATAGTAGAGGAGCAACCACAACTTAGCAGGTGATAAACTTCATCAGATGAGCATGCTCAAAACAGATACTGAACATAAGTATATATATATATATATTCGATAAGCTTAGCAAAATCAGAATCAGAGAAATCATAGCGGAAGACTTTCAAACAAACAGAATGTAAAACAGAAGAAGCTAGGCGATGGTCAAACCGACCCTTAAGCAGCAGAATGTAGAAGACAAAAGCTTTAAGCCTTTAGAAGACGGACAACACACAATGGAGAGTTAGAAACCAGAAATAGACATCGCAGATGGAAGCATATCACTTTTACAAATAGAAGTTGGAACCCTAGCTCACAACACAAATATAGAAAGGACAAGTACCCAAGGATCGGAAGTTCCATCTACAACGTAGAATTGTCAGAAGACCAATGGGTCCGTCACCCCCATAAAAGAAATGGTCCAAAGACCAAAGAACCTATCGGTTCTATAGAAACAGAATGACATCTACATAACATGCTACGGGTTAACCTGACCCGGTTAGCCACGGCTCAGAATGCACAAAACTAGGTCCTAAAATAGAAGCTTAACAAATCAGAATAGAAGATATTCCTAACACAAACATCCGAGCACAAAGCCTTAATACATGACGAACAGGGGCGGCTATTAGCATGTCTAGATGGTGAATAGGGCCCCCAATTTTAGGGGCCCCAAATTTTTGGGGAACTATTTTTTTTTAAGTAGAATCAATTATCTTGTAGTTTATATAATTAAAGGTTATGAAGGTTTCTAACCTATTCAATAGAACATATAAATAATAGTTGATTGAATTTAACAGTATTAAGTCTTTTAGTAGACAAATAAATAAAATTATAGATAAAATTGTTTATATTCTAATAATATCTATTTTAAAAAATATAGATATATTTTTTTTTCTTCTTTTCTACGTAAACAATGACAACCTCTTCAACTACATTCTTCTATCCAATCAAGTATTAATGATTATTTCTTCAAAGATTTTATTGTAAAGCACTAGCAGACGAATATTGTAAGTGATTAGTCAATAATGAGTAAACATTTTCTGTTTTGTCTGAATTTTTATTTTTTGACATTTTATCTCATTACATAACTTAATATAAAATTATATTGTGACATAGCTAAATTAATAATATTTATTTTATATTTAACTTTTAATTTATTAAGGGTCCACTAAAAAATTCAGCACGGGGCCCCACGAATTACCGAGCCGCCCCTGATGACGAAACATAAATAATAGCTGAAATAGAAGTCTTAGACCAAGACTAGCAAAACACAGAAAGTTTAATCGAAATCAGAAGCTGAAACACGCTTTCAAAACAGATAATACACAGAGGATAACGAAACCAATTAAACACTCCCTTAATGCACCATTGTAAGCCAAGTTAAACAGTGAGTGGCTGATAAAGGCCAAAAAATTCCCGTTAGACTCTACGCGCCTCACGCGCATCCCTTCACTGGCGATTCCTCCCCTCTTTCCCGTGCTTCTTCCCCGACCTCCCCCCCTGCATCTCTGGTTTCTCTCCGCCGCTATCCCCTCTGAGACACCGCCGTGCGCCGCGCCGCCAGGCCCTGCCTGGTGGCTAGTCTCCTCGGTAGGTCCTCCCCTGCTCCCCTTCCTCTGGTTTCTCTGTCTTGCGATGGGTCACAAGCGTCCTTCAACCAGATCCAACCCTGTGGCCTCCCCGGTTAGTGGTACTCCGCCAGGTGTGGTTGCCCCGGCGGCCCCCTCGTCTGCTTCGTTGGCACCGGTCTAAGCATTTGCGACTGCCCTGGTTGATGCTGTTGGCGATGGTCCTCCCCCTAGTCTAATTCGATGGACGCGGCCCCTATCCCTCTTCCCCAGCCTCCGTCGACTCATTCTGGTGTCTCTGATGTGCGCATGGTTGGTTCAGGAATGGACTCGCGTTCTGTGCCATGTCTTGATGGAAATCCTCTGTCGTCTGATTTGAAGGCTGCCCCCTGTTCCGTTTTAGAGGCGCGCAAATTTCCCGAGTTGGTGCCGACTCCCACGCGAGAAGTTACTTCTTCGGCGTCTAATTTGCTGGCTGCTGGAGCCCTGTTTGTCGACATGGTGGATGAGCCAGGTGTGGTTATAACCTCGCCTAAGTCGATGGGGATCCGGAGGCGTTTTTTGTTGAGCCCTCTGAGGCTCAGTCTGAAGGGGTGATGTGGTTGAAGTCAACAGGCGAACCCATTGGTGGACTGCGGGATCCCACTGATTTTGATGCTTCTTTGACTCTGGATAAATGTAGGGAAACTGCTAGTAATCTTGGTCGCACTGATGAATCCTCTTTGATAAACTCCAAGGTGACCCAACCAATTGTGGGGCTGGATCCTCCGGTAACGACCCTCAGATCTTAATTGATAAATATGGGAGTGCCCAGATAGTCTAGTAGAAGGAGGGTCTCTCTATGGCCTCGGGTTTGGATCTCTTCGTCGAGCTTTCAGGGCCCCCACCTGATTTGGCTTTGCAGGACTACCTTAATCGGCCAGGCCCCGGTGCGCCGGTAGCTGTGGACAAGGAATTCCCTCCCTCTCTAAGGCTCCAGGCCCCGTACCACAGTCGATAGGGATAAAGCTCCTCTCGGGAATCGTGTTGCATTTGCAAAAAGAACAGTGAGGCCTAGTGTCCCAAGCAAAGCGAAGAACTCTATCTCGACAGGTACGAAAAACTAACCCTTCTTTTCTTGACATGCTACTTGCAAAACAAAAGTCAAATTTTGGCATGTCTTTGCGCTTAGACAATAATGATGATATAGACTATGATAGCCCATATGTATCTATTGTGGAGGAGGACATAGTGCCTGAAATCGACTACTGGAAGAATGCGTTGGTTGGCCATATCTGGGGAAAAAAGTTTGGGTTCAATATTGTTAAAGAATTTGTGAAAAGAGCCTGGAGCATTGTGGCTACCCCCCAAATTCTTCTTCATAATGAGGGATGGTTCCTATTCCGTTTCGACAAAGAGGAGGATCTTCAACAAGTTCTAGACAAGGGTCCCTGGCTCTTGTACTCGTCCCCTCTGGTTCTTAAAAAGTGGTCCCCGGACTTTTCCTTTAATCCGAAAGACCTTAATCGTATCCCCGTTTGGATTCAGCTTCGGGCCTCCATACTAGCCTTTGGTCCCAATCGAGCTTTAGAAAGATCTGCTCCAAAATAGGCTCTCCCCTTCATACTGATCATTCTACAGCCTCAAAAACTAGGATTTCCTATGCTCGTGTCCTCGTCGAAGTGGACTTCAATCTCGATCTTGTTAGAGAGATCGAAATCCGCGCCCCTAGTGGCTCCATAGTTCAGCATGTAGTCTACGAATGGGAACCAATCTACTGCTCTGCCTGCAGCCTTCTTGGGCACTCTTCTGCCTGCTGTCCTAGCATCGCCCACTGGTTCACCCCGGTCTGGGCGTTCCCAGGCGGCTTCTCCGCCCACCCACAGTCCCCCCCTTCGTCTCATTGCCAAGTTCCTAGGGTGAGCTCTCAAGCCGCCCTGCGCTCCCCATCCAAACTCTGAGGCCCAACCCTCAGGCTTTCTTAGCCTAGGCCGCCACCCTTGCAGAGAAGGAAGCTGCCCAGTCTACCACTGTCCAGCCTTCTGGTACCCTTCCTTTGTCGTTAACGGCCTAGCACTCTCTAGTTCAGTCATCTGGCCCTCCCTCCTTAGTCTGACAGCCCAAAATGCCTTTGTCCCTGCCCCTGCCGCCCCCTGATCCGCTTGATCCCGTTCACTCAGGGGGATCTAATCCCCCCTCCCCCTCTGTTAGTACTGCTCTGATGACGTCCCCCTCCCTTCACCTTGTGCTCCCACCCAATGATGAAGCTCTGTGGCAGGCGATCCCCTTTAATGGAAGGAACTCTCCTGCTAAGGCCCAGAAGTCTCTCCCTGAGGACCTCTCCCTCCAGCTCACCAACTCCTTTGCTATTTTTGATAAGGGTGATGCCCTCCTCGGCCCCTCCCCTTCTCCCTCGCTATGAATCTGGCCATTTGGAATATTAGGGGGTGCAATGATCACCCAAGCTCCTCGAAATCCAAAAGTTTGTGGTTAATAACAACCTTTGTGCGTTGGTCTCCTCGAAAACCCATGTTTCAATCAACAACCACCAATCTATCTTAGCTCGATTCTTTCCCGCCTGGAGCTTGGTCCACAACTATGGGGCGCATCAGAATGGGCGCATCTGGTTTCTCTATAACCCTTCCATCATATCCATCACCCCCTTTCATTTCTCCGACCAAATCCTTTCGTGCAAGGCTTCTATTCTTGGAACTTATGAATTTACAATCTCAATTGTCTACGGGAGAAACAGCCCTACGCTCAGGGCCCTCTTATGGGAGGATATCATCAACCTCGCACAAACCATTAAGGACCCGTGGGTTGTTGCTGGGGACTTCAACAATATCCTCTACGCCCAAGATCGTATAAGTAATCGCGATCCTCACCCGAGAGACTACCGTGACTTCGCTGATTGTGTCTCCAGGGCCGAGTTGCAGGACCTCCGCTTTTATGGTAGATTTTTCACCTGGTGGAATAGTCAATACGACCACCGGTGTAACCTAGAGAAAATTGATAGAGTGCTAGTTAATGAGGAGTGGATCTTGAATTTCCCCACTAGTTTTGCTACCTTCCTTCCTCCCCTAGTCTCGGATCATAGCCCTATGATAGTTCCCTCCCCGCACCAGTCCACCATAGGAGAAACTTTAAATTCCTCAATGTTTGGACTACGGACCCCTCCTTCATCCCCCTAGTTCATGAAGCGTGGGATATCCCTCTTAGAGGGAGTCGCATGCACACTATTGTCCAGCGGCTCCGTCATCTTAGATCCGGTCTCAATAAGCTCCATAAAAGGAGATTGGCTCTTTAGGAGACAAAGGCCAGAGCATAAGAAACGAGCTCTTTGATGTTCAAAATACCTTGGATCTAGACCCTTGGAACCCGGACCTGATTTCTTGAGAAAAATCTTTGAGACATAAGCTCCTTGTAAGGGACTCCCACGAGCTCCTGTTCCTTCGCCAGCTTTCGAAAACACGCTGGCTTAAGCTTGCGGATTCTAACACTTCCTTCTATCATAGAGCCATTAAAGCGGGAAGAAACAAAAACTCCATAGCTTCCATTACTAATGATGCTGGGGAAGTGATCAATACTCCTTATGACATAGAGAAATGTCTGGTTGACCATTTCCAACAATCTCTGGGCTCTAGAGCTCCCCTCCACAACTCCCTTTCTGATCTCAACTTGGACAACCACAGGCTGCTAAACCATTCCTCTTGGGCTTCCTTAATCCAACCGGAGGAAAATGATGATATCAAATCAGCTCTCTTCACCATTGGTGATGACAAAGCCCCGGGTCCGGATGGGTACACTGCCAAATTCTTTAAAGCAGCATGGGCCCGGATTGGTGAAGACATTTGTGATGCAATTAAGAGTTTCTTCCACAGCGGAAGGCTCCTCAAAGAGATTAATGCCACCCTCATCACGCTTATTCCGAAATCGGACAATGCCTCAACCCCTGGGGATTACAGACCCATCTCTGCTGCAACACCATCTATAAAATCATTAGTAAAATTCTTGCGGAGAGGATTAAGAATGTTCTCCCCTCCATAGTGAATGCTAGTCAAAGCGCGTTCATCAAAGGCCGCCTCATATATGACAATATTCAACTTTGCTCCTGCCTGATGAAAAACTATCAAAGAGCCCATATCTCCCCTCGCTGCACTATGAAGATGGATATTAAGAAGGCATTTGACACTGTAGACTGGACATTCTCCAGGACACTCTCTCCTTTCTAAACTTCCCCCGGATTTTAGGAACTGGATTATGCAATGTGTCACCACCACCTCCTTCTCTATTAACATCAACGGCTCCCCCTCTCCATCCTTCAAAGGGGAACGAGGGCTGCGCCAAGGGGACCCCCTCTCTCCATATCTCTTCACGCTTGTTATGGATATGCTCTCCGGCTGCTAGACCAACTTCACTGCACCCCTGGCTTCCACTACCACCCATCATGTAAAGCGCTTCGTATTTCCCACCTATTCTTCATTGATGATGCCCTTCTATTTTGTAGAGGTGATCATGGCTCCATTACCCTCATGCTTAACAAAATCGCCCTCTTCTCTGATGCCTCTGGACTAAAGCTTAACCCCTCCAAATCAGACTTATTCCTCGGAGGAGTTACCCCCGCGCTTGCTGATTCGCTTATCCAGCTTACGGGCTTCAATCAGGGGACATTCCCTTCCGCTATCTCGGCATCCCCATTACTGCTAGGAAGCCTAGAGCGGCCGATTTCAACCCCCTAATTGACAGCATCCGAAAAGCTATCACATCTTGGGGCAGTAAATTCCTATCGTTTGCGGGCCGACTCTCGCTCATCCAAAGTACTCTATTTGGTATTGTAGGCTTCTGGGCCTCTTGTATCTCTATTCCGAAGATAGTCATTAAAAGGGTCATCAAATGCTTTCGGTCTTTCCTTTGGTCAAGAGAGGCAGATAGCAGCTCCACCCCCTGTGGCTTGGCATTCAATTACGGGCACCAAGAAACATGGTGGCCTTGGGCTTAAGGACATCCATAAATGGAACATGTGCTTCATGCTTAAGACTATCTCCGCCATAGACCATGACCAGAGCGCCTCTGGATCCAATGGATACATAAGCTCTTCCTGTCTAATCTCACCGTATGGACGACCACGGCTAAAGGGAATGACCCTTGGACCTGGAAAGCTATCCTCCATGCCAGGGACTGGTGGATCGAACAATGTGGGTCTCTCAATGATGCCCACTCTCTCTTTCAATCATATCCTACCTACCCTAAGGTCAGCTAGTTTTATAACGATGTCAATATCTCCTCCCAGCCCTTTCCCTGGTTCAATATCTGTTGGAACACTTGGTCGGTCCCCAAGGCCAAATTCATCTTGTGGATAACTCTTAAGGGTCGACTTAAAACTTGTGATAAGCTCCAATCATGGGGCATTTGTCTTGCTAACAGGTGCTGGCTCTGTGAGCGTGCTCAGAGACTAGCGATCATCTTTTTTTCCATTGCAGGTACTCTAGTAGGGTTTGGTGGACCATATGAGACTGGTTGGGGATCTCTATAAACCGAAGAAGCCTGCGCAGCTGCGCATCCTGGATCACCCGCTATTGTAAGAGACGCCGACCTATGGATTTGGTGAGAAGAGCGGATGTAGCTAATGTAGTCTACCACCTATGGATAGAAAGATGCAAGCGTGCCATGACCAGCCAAGCTAAGGACCCAGCTCTCATAATATCCGACATCAAGGCGGCCATGAAAGCTATCATATGGATGAGGATGTATACATCCAGCACAGACCTTGATTGGCTCGATAGGGTCCTTTGCTCCTAGGAGCTCCTTGTAAGGCTAAAGCCTCTTTACTTCCTAATGATTTGTATTTGGGCTTTTGGCCTTTTAATTTTTGTCAGCCCTGCACTATTTTGTCTACTGCCTTGGAGGCGTTTGTAAACCCACCCTCCACATAGCTCCTTTGGCTCCTTCTAGTTGTCATATATATGGGCTTCTATGTATCTAACCATTTTGTAACTCTTTACCATTTATATATTCATCTTTATCTTAAAAAAATGAATAAACAGTGAGTGGCGATAAGAAAATCAGACCGATATGAAATTCAAAATTCACTACTCAAACGTATAGATATCCATCCAATTAAACACTTATATATACAGCCCTCACAATAATGGAAATCAGTATCCAAATTCAAGCCACTGAGTATTAAAATAATACGCTGAAATAAAACTACAAAAGTCCAACACGAAGGTGAAGTTCATGGTTCATACTAATATATATCTCATTTTGAATACAGCATATAGTTAACATACACTTCAAACAGTGATTTCGTAAATCATTCACATATAATACACGGATACAAAAGTAAGAGTGGAAAATTAAGGTGCCTAAATATATATATATAATTATGATTTCATAAGCCTTAAACGAAAAATTTATACTAAAAGTCAAACTGTTATACCTATATATTAGGAGTAAAGATGATAAAGTATCATGCGGTAAAAGTAACCGGCTACAACACCGACTCAACTCTTACATAACCTTTCTAGTACTACCCTACACAGACATTACACGGGACATCTTACTAAAGCCTAGAGATCTTGTTCTAGGGACCTTCCTTGACCTCTATGACGGACATGCTCGTCTTGGGACCAGCCTACACGCCACTCCATTCCTCTTCCAGGCTGGGTAATCGGAGAGTAAACTCCATTCCTCCACTCCCCTGAATGAGTAATAAGAGAATAAACTCCTTTCCCCCACCAAAATAGGTGGTAAGAGGATTCAAACTCAGGACCTTCCGTCCCTACTTCAGTCCTCCACCACTCGGATATCAATCACTTGACATAAGATGACCATATTTAATACTTAGCATAGACTTTTATTATCAATATAGGAAAAAAAAAGAAATCATTTTCAATTGAATACTCAAAAGAAGATATTAAAAGCTCGGCTATCCTGTTTCATTGAAGTTATGTATGAACACACATCTGTTTGAATATATGTATAAATTAAGATTTAAGAAACCAGAACCTAATCACATATGTATATATATATACATAAAAGAAATAGAGATGCCGTTTTATACTTCTACTCACAAATGTTTGGTGTGTAAATATTTATATACTGAAAATATAAGCTTAAGATCATAACAAAACTTTATCCACAACTTATATGTATACGAAACAATCACAAAGTATCCGATTTCAATACTTGTTTCCCGAGGTCTACAACCGTTCGTGAACAACCGGTAGTAGGCGGCCAAAATCCAAGTTTTCTGAAACAAATATAACAAAACAATAGGTTGAAATATATATATATTCATCAAATCAAATATTCACAACCATGATAAACATTGGTGTATATAACCGGACGCATATAATCATAAGAAATCACAAACAAATGCTTAAGGTCTTAACTTCAAAGTAAAATTAACAAAGCAAAGTTTCATAAACTTATTCAATAACTGATACGACTCACACAGCCATTACGGAAATGTGACAACTATTGTATGTATACAAAATAAGATTAAATAGACACTAACAGGATAGGTAATCTAACACAGTAGTTGCCACTCATAAAACACTGAATATACATATACATATATATATATATATATATAATATATTATATATATATATATATATATATATATATAGCTTCTAATTTATCAGTGCAAACACAAAATAGGTAAGTGAACTCACAGTTATAAAATAATTGAATTAAAGAAAGCCAAAGTACTCACCGAAATATAAGACCTACCATTAATTTTCTAACTTTGAAGTTTGAACTCTATAGCATATATATCTATGTCAGTGGTTTGGATATGTATATACCTTAATTAAATGAATAAACTGGAAAATAGAAATCATAAAGATAGAAGCAAAATTGAAGACTAGGTTGATATATATATATAGCATATATATATATCTATGTCAGTGGTTTGGATATGTATATACCTTAATTAAATGAATAAATTGGAAAATAGAAATCATAAAGATAGCAGCAAAATTGAAGACTAGGTGATATATATATATATATATATATATATATATATGAGGTAGGGACATCGACCGGGAAACAAAATCAGTACGAGAGTAGCAGCACTCCACTATATTAATAAGCATACTCACCGAATTAAGAGTACTAGTTTGTCAAAATTATAATTAACATATCACTTTCCATATCAAAGTAGACAATCAAACACAATAACATGGGGTTTAAGCAGAGTGGAAACGTAAATCAAAACCAATCAAGATTCATATCAAAATCAAAGATCAAAGCAAACACATTCAAAAAGAAACAAGACCTAGAATCCTCATGGGTGAACACACTCATACCGAATCAATCTACCATCTACCTCACATCCGGAGCAACGCACAACTCTACAGACTACACTCTGCAGACTCCTCGAATCCTCACTCGAACTCGACAGAAACAAACTGAATAATCCCGGAATTGAAAACAAAATCAGAAATGAGGAAGGAAAACTAATAAGAATATATACGGACAACCTCAGACTCCACAAACCTGTCTGACGACGGATACACGAACAAAATTCCCTAACCAAAACTACTCCAACAATTAGACATTCGGAGGAGTAAGAAGATGAAGAGAAGAACACAAATGGGTGAAGAAGAGAGGAAGAGAGTGCAGAGGGTTGAACGGGAATTGAAAAATAATAGAAAGAAAGGAAATAGAGAAATGAATAAACATGAATGAGAAATGAAAAAAAGGAGGTTAGGAAATTCATTTTCCTACAAAAATAAAAAACTATACAAAAGACCCTCCTTCCCGAAACTGGTATAATATCATCCAGAATTGATATAAACTTGCTAACATAAGATCGGAATGACAAAAATCTTCCTTTACGAATCAGACACAAATAAAACAACAGGGGCACAACAGTAAACGTACAATATAATAATCTATTTATTAGCTTTAATTAATTTATTTTTCAACTATGCTTCTCTAATATGTATGATCATCATCTATTGGCATTACCTTCCTCAGCGACAAACAACGATCTGATCCCATGAGTGATTCGATTAACCGGTGATCACCTAGACTCTTCTACTCGTTTCTTCTTTCTCATAATTTCCTTCTTGTTATAAAAGCGACTACAAAACCAATCTTGTAGCCTCTGTCTGCTCCCTCCCGAAGACAAATTTGTGAGTCCGCAAACACTGATCAGGTGATCAATCTCACACCAGACATTAAAATTTCACCAGTACGACCGGTGAAGAGGTGAAATGGGTGTCACCTAGATAGGGGTGACTCGAAATAGATTAACACTTCCTAATAACAACAGCAGAAATAGATATGTCTGTCGAAACTGAAAAAAACACCTATTTGTGTAGTTCCTATTTTACAACTGCCGAAATAGGTGTCCGACCTTATAAGGTCAACTATAGGGTCAGATGATTCCCGTAAGGTATGGTTATTACAAACTGACCTATTTCGGCGGTTCTAAGCTAGGAACCGCCAAAATAGGTGTTTTTTTTCATTCTAGCTTACAATTGCACAAACATGCACCACATTGTTCAAGCTAACATGTATATCAATTCAACAATGCTACCACATAGAGGAGCGCTTCATAACACATTCCCAACCCATAAAGCGACAACGATCAACGGAAGTAGAGTGCCGAGTTGAGCAAGCTAATGATCGCTTTCTTGATCTCCTCAAAGGCTCGGATGCATTCCACATCCCATTAGAACTTGGTGTTCT
>CM041782.1:129415859-129682267 GCA_023374045.1 Limonium bicolor
CCAAGAACTTACCTCAGTAAAAATCCGGTTTTTACCTCGGTCATTTTTGACACTAAAAAGAGGTATTAACTTATTAACCCCTTAAAGCACTCTTTAAGGTGAATTAAGCTAGATTGTCTTATATTATTTAAGGCTATTAGAAGTCCTAAATATTACCCATGAGATGGTAGTAGTATAGAAGGTGAAATCTCTTGGCAAGGTAACTTGGAAATTTACCGAAGAAAGTTACCTAGGAAAGGTTGTTTTATATGATTCCAATTTGTAGTTTTTACCCATTATATCACCATGGTAATTACCTACCTTAGTTACCACATCAATCTACCAAGTTACATGTGTTGACAAAGCAAAAAAAAGAGAGGTAAATGGCATACAAAATTCGTCCATACCCACCTCTCCCACCATTCCAGCACTACTTTCCAACACATCAAGTCTTTAGCTTATAATTTCTTCCTTTAGCACCTTTGGGTCCCTTACATGTTAGGTAACCTTCATTAGCAGACATAGATCATGCCCATTACATAAAATATAAGAAGAGAAAGTAGCAGCAAGGCAATCAAGTAGCCAGCCACATGTGCCATTACAACTTTTCATAAAGCACAAATTCCCTTCTTTTGTTTTCCACCTCATGTTCTGCCTTACTTTAGCTAGTTTATGAATTGGATTGAGCATCTTATAAAGGCCCTGATGGTGGACTAATAATGTATTCAAGTGGAGGAATTAATGGAGCACTATAATGCTGTCTAAAGCAAGCATCATGCAAAGAACAAATCTGGCCAGAAATGATGTCTAGCACTCTAAGGCTTGTCTACTCCATATCTTCCCTATATAAACCATGATCCACGACCCTAACACTCACCCTTACTCTCTGGACATTCCCAAGTCCTTTTACAAACACTAAGAGAGCCTAGGGTCAAAGGAAAGTGCAAGGGAAGGTGAAGAAGTCACAAAAGACAGTTTCTGAGTTCGAGAAAGTTTGATCTAGTAAGCTTGTTCTTCGAGCCTATCTTCAGGTAAAACCAATCCCAAATTAATCTTCATTGAATCCTCTTCATTTTGGGCTAAAACCCCATTCAAAAACCTTACCGAAAGCTCTTGTTATAAGGCAATAGATTTCTGTGCGCAAGGAAAGGCAATTTGAGGAGCCTTGTGGAGTTTGTGTCATCTAGCAAGTTGCCAAGGTCCTTTTGGGAGTTTAAGCCAAGAATATCAAGGTAATTTATTGTAAGATCCCTTCCAAGCTATACAATTTATTTGGGTTCGTAGGTACCCTAAATCTTGGTGAAAGTTAGACCTAAGGGGGAAAAACGTGCTTTAAGATCCCCTAACTTGTGAGAAGGATTTAGAAGGCTATACTCATTCATTTTTCTATTAATACATATCAATCTCTACTGATTTGAATCCTCTATCCAATGAACCTATTCGCTCTATTTTTCGACATCATTTGGATAGTTAAATTTGCTACGCTTTAAGAGGTCGAACTGAGTATTTAAACCAACTAGCTTTAAAGGTGGAAAAACGTAATTTGTGATACCCTAACTTGTAACATGAGTTTAGGGAGTTTTACTCATCCAAATTTCTATTATTACATATCAATCTCTACTGATTTGAACCCTCTATCTATTGCACCTATTCGCTCTATTTTTAGAAGTCATTTGGTTAGCGAATTGGTCACGTCTTTAAGAAGTCGAAATGAGTTCTAAGCTTTTTATGGTGAAAAATATGTTTGTGGTCTTATGACTATGGCCCAACTTGTAACTTATATTTTGGTTGTTTTAATCTTAAGTATATGAGTTGAAGTGATGCTTGGATGATACTCATTGAAAGTACCTTGGTGTTTTGATAAAATTACCTTTGTACTAAGTGGATCTTCTAAGTGGTGAAAGTGATTTAAGCCTTGTGCTTGTTTGTGTTCTTTATTTAAGAACTTGGTGGTTGAATTGATTTATTGTTCATTTGTGGAAAATTATTGGATACTGACTTATTCAAACTTGGTTTTATGAGAGATATAAATATATGATGATTGGGTACGTTTGCCCGTTTTAACTCTTGGTACGCCGGGGCTCCTTGAGTTTGCGTCAGGATTTCTACTCTATAGTTTAAAGGTACTATAGGGGGTGTGCACATCTTTTAGAGTCCTTACGTGGTGGAAGGATAGGTTGGATCGCCTTAATGATCGGGATTTGTCCCACGTTATGAATTAAATGGTGAGAAAAGATTAACAGTGGTCTTGTTACCACAAGGTGATTTATGAACTCTTTACGTTTGAACTTATTTTGCAGTTGTTAAATGCTTGAGTTGATGATGTATCTATATCTACTTTGATATCCTATTTCTTGATCTTGTCTTGGATTTACTCAGCGTTTGCTGACGTTTTATGGCTTTGCCCTGCGGTCCCTTCTTTTGTTGTTTCAAATGACCGTAGATGAAGAATACTAGTGGAGCTTGGAGCTGCACGAGAGCGTGGGAAGACTTGGGGATTAGAGACTTCCACCTAGTTTGTTTAAGGTTTTCAGGAATGTTTATTATTCAGACTTTTATTTTGGGTTTGGATTGTTGTAATAAGCCTAGGCACTCACAGAGGTTGTGAGTGTGGCGGTAACGCTCTTGTAAGACTTTTATTTGCTTCCGCGTTTTATTTGTGCACTCTGTCTACACCACGTGATAACAGTTGGTAGAAAATGGGGCGTTACAAAGTGGTATCAGAGCAAGGACGCTGATTAAAAGAAACTAGATCTAAAATGAACCTAGGATAGGGAAACTGGGACGTATGTGAGGATCGTCACTTTATACTGTGATATCTGTGACTAACCTGCAGGGACATGGACAGAATCAGGTATGTCCTACTGGGTGATTGCTTAAAAGTTCTAGAATTGTGTGATACCTTTTCTTCCTAGACAAGTAGAGGTTTAAAGTTAAACTAGAGTACCTAGGGTAACTTCGAGGGCGAAGTTTGTTTTTAAGGGGGGGTGAATGAAATACCCCAAAGTTATGAAAGTTTTTACGAGGAGATTTTACTAGGCATTAACGGCTTAGTAAAAAGTTAATCGTTCCTTAGAATTTTTACCTTAGTTTAACCTTGACTTTTGATAAGTGTCCAAATGAGCATGTTTTATAGGTGTATTTCATATATTATATTAACACTTTTCTTGCTCATTTCTCCACTTCGGTTAGTTTTCCTCTAGTTTATGTTTTATTGTTTATCTCACAAATTATTGGTTTAACATGAGGAAAACCAAGCCGGGAGTAAAGTAGACGAAGAGACGAACGCATAGACACAAACGGCTCAAAACGGGGTCCAAACGAACAATCTAGAGCCGGTCAAAGTTGGAAGCAAAATAGGCCGTGACCACATGTGTAACCGCCTATAACCTGGGCGGACGAGAGGTGGACACCACACAAAGGCAACCGCCTATTTGGAGGCGGACGGCAGGCGGACAGAAGCAATACAACCGCCTATATTGGGGCGGTCAAGGAGGCGGACACCAATAGGCAACCGCCTATATTGGGGCGGTCAAGGAGGCGGACACCAACAGCAACCGCCTATATTGGGCGCGACAGGAGGCGGTCGTGACTAAGAATCAGTCGCGCGCCAGTTTTCTTCTTCGCCCGTCTTCGCCGTCTGCAACTTGCCTCCGCTATCCATCTACTCCGCATCGCCTACCTTATTTTCCTGACGCGTTCCAGCTCTCTGTCCCCTGCAATAAATGAGCAATCAGTGAGCAATCAATCTGCAAATCCTATCCAGCTCTTTCTGCTGCCTCAATCAATTCCTCACGCGGTGTTATCTATCTGTTGCCTCTTCCTTTCTCCTATATAAACGCACGTAACTTCTGCTTCCAAACATATCCCTTCCTCTCAATCCAAAGCAGACCACAATATCACCGTTCACCACATTTCCACACCTACGATCCATTCCATCCGCTTATCTCCCACTTCTCCATTTTATTTTCATTCTTCACTCCACCACGAAGCAGAAGCACGATAAGAAGAAGAGAAGAAAAGGGAGCTGGAGCAGAAGAGAATTGCAGTCCAGTTTCCGCCGGCAGTCTCCAAATTAACGGCTAACTCTGCTTTCTTTTATTACTGTTAATGTCTGAGTGATTTTACTCGTATCCTAGGATGGGGTTTGACCCCAAATAATTCAGACTTATTATTAATACCAAGTTTGCTTATAATATTTGTTTTGTCTCTCTAAATTATTAAATGCTTAACAACTGATCATTTTTATGCATTTACGGTTTCTCTTATTTCAATGATTTTGTAAATCTGAGAATAGACCACAAAGAAGACAAACGTTAGATATTATCTCCTTGATTAGCAGATAAAATCCATCGCTGTTATTAAAAGAATTCTTGCTTAAAGCTAATTAATGATTTTAGACTTTTTTTGATTGTAAAAAGTCTACTGAATTAATTAAGAGTTGTCCTTATCTATGATTTAGGAAGGCCACAAGATAAATTCTTAAACAGACAAATAAGAGCAAATTAGGATTATAATTATTGTCTGTACTTAAATAAATATTTATCACCTGTTTCACTTATTAAACTTGTTTTAATTCCTTTCAGCAAATATTGTTAAATGCTTTAGCGTGACAAACTACTGCATTTATTTGGTAACTATCAACATATGATTTTGAGATAGTCAAAGTACCACAAGGAATTAACCTTGGTATTTACATTCCGGATTGAGCAGGAAAATACTGAGGCTATTAATAAGAGTTCGTAACTGACAATTATTAACTCTAATAGACAATAAATAATTAAGACAAGATTATAAAATTGTTTAGGTAATTTAGGAAATTCCCCGCTATCCTAGGATACCTTTTTCCATCCATTTACTTTATTTTACTGTATTTATTATTTCTGTACTAATCCTAAAAATCAAGCTTGCCTCTGGCTAAACCCCCAATTTACATTTTATGCACTTTTATTTATCTTTTTGTACATTTACTAAACTGGATAATTAATTAGACAGTTGCGAAGTCTCTGTGGATACGACCTTGTTGTACTACAAAGATTGGGTTCACTGCCCATAGTTAGCAAGATAGTTTGACTACTATTTTGCCCAACAACTTTTACTAGGCATTAATGGTCTAGTAAATAGATATTCAGTCCTTAGAATTATAGCCTTCACAAAAGCTCAAGTTTTGGCCAAGAACTTACCTCAGTAAAAATCCGGTTTTTACCTCGGTCATTTTTGACACTAAAAAGAGGTATTAACTTATTAACCCCTTAAAGCACTCTTTAAGGTGAATTAAGCTAGATTGTCTTATATTATTTAAGGCTATTAGAAGTCCTAAATATTACCCATGAGATGGTAGTAGTATAGAAGGTAAAATCTCTTGGCAAGGTAACTTGGAAATTTACCGAAGAAAGTTACCTAGGAAAGGTTGTTTTATATGATTCCAATTTGAAGTTTTTACCCATTATCTCTTCATGGTAATTACCTACCTTAGTTACCACATCAATCTACCAAGTTACATGTGTTGACAAAGCAAAAAAAAGAGAGGTAAATGGCATACAAAATTCGTCCATACCCACCTCCCACCATTTCAGCACTACTTTCCAACACATCAAGTCTTTAGCTTATTAATTTCTTCCTTTAGCATCTTTGGGTCCCTTACATGTTAGGTAACCTCCATTATCAGACATAGAACATGCCCATTACATAAAATATAAGAAGAGAAAGTAGCAGCAAGGCAATCAAGTAGCCAACCACATGTGCCATTACAACTTTTCATAAAGCACAAATTCCATTCTTTTGTTTTCCACCTCATGTTCTGCCTTACTTTAGCTAGTTTATGAATTGGATTGAGTATCTTCTAAGGCCCTGATGGTAGACTAATAATGTATTCAAGTGGAGGAATTAATGGAGCACTATAATGCTGTCTAAAGCAAGCATTATCACAAAGATACAAATCTGGCCAGAATGATGTCTAGCACTCTATGGCTTGTCTACTCCATATCTTCCCTATATAAACCATGAGCCATGACCCTAACACTCACCCTTACTCTCTGGACATTCCCAAGTCCTTTTACAATCACCAAGAGAGCCTAGGGTCAAAGGAAATTGCAAGGGAAGGTGAAGAAGTCACAAAAGACAGTTTCTGAGTTCGAGAAAGTTTGATCTAGTAAGCTTGTTCTTCGAGCCTATCTTCAGGTAAAACCAATCCCAAATTAATCTTCATTGAATCCTATTCATTTTGGGCTAAAACCCCATTCAAAAACCTTACCGAAAGCTCTTGTTATAAGGCAATAGATTTTGTGCGCAAGGAAAGGCAATTTGAGGAGCCTTGTGAAGTTTGTGCCATCTAGCAAGTTGCCAAGGCCTTTTGGGAGTTTGAGCCAAGAATATTCAAGGTAATTCTATTGTAAGATCCCTTCCAAGCTATACAATTTATTTGGGTTCGTAGGTACCCTAAATCTTGGTGAAAGTTAGACCTAAGGGGGAAAAACGTGCTTTAAGATCCCCTAACTTGTGAGAAGGATTTAGAAGGCTATACTCATTCATTTTTCTATTAAACATATCAATCTGTAGGGATTTGAATCCTCTATCCAATGAACCTATTTGCTCTATCTTTCGACATCATTTGGATAGTTAAATTTGCTACGCTTAAGAGGTCGAACTGAGTATTTAAACCAACTAGCTTTAAAGGTGGAAAAACGTAATTTGTGATACCCTAACTTGTAACATGAGTTTGGGAGTTTTACTCGTCCAATTTTCTATTATTACATATTAATCTCTACTGATTTAATCCTCTATCTATTGCACCTATTCGCTCTATTTTTAGAAGTCATTTGGATAGCGAATTGGTCACGTCTTAATTGGTCACGTCTTTAAGAAGTCGAAATGAGTTCTAAGCTTTTTATGGTGAAAAATATTTTTGGTCTTATGAATATGGCCCAACTTGTACTTATATTTTGGTTTTTTAATCTTAAGTATATGAGTTGAAGTGATGCTTGGATGATACTCATTGAAAGTACCTTGGTGTTTTGATAAAACGTTACCTTTGTACTAAGTGGATCTTCTAAGTGGTGAAAGTGATTTAAGCCTTGTGCTTGTTTGTGTTCTTTATTTAAGAACTTGGTGGTTGAATTGATTTATTGTTCATTTGTGGAAAATTATATGGTACTTGACTTATTCAAACTTGGTTTTATGAGAGATATATATATATGATGATTGGGTACGTTTGCCCGTTTTAACTCTTGGTACGCCGCGGGCTCCTTGAGTTTGCGTCAGGATTTCCACTCTATAGTTTAAAGGTACTATAGGGGGTGTACATCTTTTAGAGTCCTTACGTGGTGGAAGGATAGGTTGGATCGCCTTAATGATCGGGATTTGTCCCACGTTATGAATTAAATGGTGAGAAAAGATTAACAGTGGTCTTGTTACCATAAGGTGATTTATGAACTCTTTACGTTTTGAACTTATTTTGCAGTTGTTAAATGCTTGAGTTGATGATGTATCTATATCTACTTTGATATCCTATTTCTTGATCTTGTCTTGGATTTACTCAGCGTTTTTCTGACGTTTTATGGCTTTGCCCTGCGGTCCCTTCTTTGTCTTGTTTCTAAATGACCGTAGATGAAGAATACTAGTGGAGCTTTGGAGCTGCACGAGAGCGTGGGGAAGACTTGGGGATTAGAGACTTCCACCTAGTTTGTTTAAGGTTTTCAGGAATGTTTATTATTCAGAATTTTATTTTGGGTTTGGATTGTTGTAATAAGCCTAAGCACTCACAAAGGTTGTGAGTGTGGCGGTAACGCTCTTGTAAAGACTTTTATTTGCTTCCGCGTTTTATTTGTGCACTCTGTCTATCACACCACGTGATAACAGTTGGTAGAAAATGGGGCGTTACATTCAATATCAAACAGGGGAGCCTTTCTTACCATTAAATTTTTCTCCTTTATTTTTTTATGCTTTGTTCTTGTTAGTACTTTCAAAATAGTTCTTTTTAGTTTCTTAAAAAATATATATATATAAAAATAAAAATTCAATTATATTGTTTCTTTTGAACACTGGCCAAGTGTAGGGCAGGGATCTCCCTTAAAATATGTTTTTAGTTAGAATATGCATAAGTTGTGAGTTTTATCAATGTTTTACTAAACTTTTTGCATGTTTTTGGATTGAGATATGATTAGGAATGACTAAATGCTTGTTCTCTCAAGAGGTAAGCTTTCTAATGATTTGTAGATTCCTGTTTTTAACTTCTTGATTCTTTTTATTTAAACATGAGTATATGATCTTTCTCCTGATTCTGTTTTTTATGTACTTCTGGGTATTATTTTCAAACTGTGAAAAATCTTTTGGGTGAAAATCTTTAAAAGGATTTTTGTGAAAAAAGAAAGAAGAAGAAAAAGAAAACAAAAAGAAAGAACAAAAATCTTCTTCCAAAGGAAAAGCATTATATTCCTTGAGGTTGCAATGAACGACCTCAGAATAAAAGCAAGAAACGAGAGTTTTTCCTTTTATTTTTCTCCTAAATTCCCCGTTCTTCAATGCAGAAAGAATCATGGTTGATTCAGAAACCCTTACAAAATAGGGCTGAATATTAAAACCATCGATGAGTGTCTTGGCCACATTCAGAAACTCTTGAAAAATAGACCTGAATGATGGAAACCGGAAAAAGGAGAGATTACAAAAACCCTTATGCAAAATAGCCCAAGAGTTTTTGATCGGTTTTGAAAATCCTTTATTTTTGTACCCATTCGTATATTTCTAATGGAATAAGGAGGTTTAAGTGATACTTGTGAAATAGAGTCATATAGTTGAGAATATTTATCTCATTGTCATTCTAAGAATTATCTGTTTTGTGCATAAGTAATTATTCATTTCTAATCTTGTTTTGCTCGAGGACTAGCAAAAGGTAAGTGTAGGGCCTTGATAAGCCACAAACTTATCATATTTTAGGTGCTAGATTTAGTATTATATTTATCTAAATAAGGTTATATATATTTATTTGTGCTATATTAGGTATTAAAGTGTTTTATTAGTTCAATCTTATGTTTTTATACGTTTTTCTGTGTAAGGAATGATTTTCTAGCCAAAAGATCATTGATGCCGGACTCCCTGCCGGATAACTCCTGCACGGCACGAGCATAGATCAGAACAGAGGCTTTGCCGGACACAATGCCGAGTAGATTCCATCCGGCATAAGTGAAGAGTCGCCACGGTTGACCAAGCGATAGCAGTTATTGACCTTTGGTGATAAGGCTAGTACCGGGTATGATGTCGGGTATCTCCTACCCGGCATATACACTGTTTCGCGCAGAATTGACGGTTTCGACCGTTAACAGTTGGGCACATTTCCCACGTGTGCTGGCTAATGAAGACCCGACACGACGCCCGGCAACAGACACAATTGAGCCCTATAAATAGGCCGTGAGTCTACATCATTTAACACACTTCAACATACCAAATCCACTCCATTCACTTCTATATTTCCGCCTCACTCCATTGTTGGTGTCCAAAGAAGTCTACAGATCCATCCACGCAAGAGAAGAAGAAGACCTTGTCGGGTTAAGGCTATTGACATCTCCTTCTCCCTCTTTGTATTCTCTTCTTGTAGTTGTGTGGATGGTGATGTAGAATTCTTTGTCTTCTCTGGTTAGAAATGGTTCTCTTTGTAAACACACTGTTTATTCAATAAAAGATATAAGTCAACTTGGAATTTTGTGGTTATTGCAATTACGAATGAAGTTGCTCCTTCTTCCAAGTACTTCAATTATGACCTTAGTAAGGCAGAAAGGTTGAGGAATTCCAAGTGGTCTTTTATTTGTCTTTTATGACTTAAAGGATGAAATTCAAGATTTAGAATTAACCATGTTATTCTCCCCTTTTCGGTTCGTTGATTACCTAGATATTGTTAGTTTTCGATAATGATTTGGGAGTACTTAGTTCGGCTTCGAACTGGAAGAGTAATTTGACATTTTGAGCATGCCGGGTGCAAAACGTCCGGCACATTCAAGGTTCTTGTCTTTGCCGTGCGCCTCTTGTCCGGCATAATATCCGGCAGTCTCAGGAGTTGGCTTAATTCTTGATTTATTCTTTTCTTTGATGATCATTAGTGTTTTTATGACGTTGACCCTTCAAATCTGGGGCAGATCCTTGTAAATACCATTTTAGATTAGGTTTTAGATAGTTTTTCTTAATTTGTACTTGCACACTTACTTTCCCCCTTGTTATAGAATATGCTTTTGCCCGGATTAGGACTAATTTTCTATAAGTCCCTTGGGTACGATTCTCTCGATCGTAATATATTTACACTATACTCCGACTGGGTTTTTATTTGCTACCCGTAGTAGAGTTGTAGGTTTAGTTTATTATTTTATTATTTTATATTTATAGTTTATCCTACAATTTTCCTTTTAGCACTTCTACCCATGAGCGAGCAAGAGTACGGGATTGAACAAATTTGAAGTCTTTGAATCCTGGAAAGAATTGCGTGGATTGAAACAGGTAATTCTCTCTGTTTCCCCCAATTTCGAGCTTAGGGTTATGATCTTTCATCAATTTTCTGTTTCGATTCGTCAGTCTCCCTCTGCATCTAGTATGTGGTTGTTGTCACCGTCCTCCTCCTCCCCTATCCTTTCAGATACTAATACTAGTATTAGCTCTCTTCGGCTGGCTATTATAAAGCTTTTCATGTTTCGGTTCTTTCTGTGCTTTCCTCATAAAAAGCGCAGTATTCATTTTGGATAGTGTGTGTGTTATCTTTCTGCTTCTTCCGACATTTCATCTTTTCCATCTCCCTCGGCAGTATTCATTATATATTAAATTAGCATATCTTTCTGCTTCTTCCCACATTTCAATTTGTTTGTTGAATTAGCAGGATGATGCGGGTGTAATTTTGTGAGGGATCGCGTAATTGAATATTTATAACCCTCTTCTTTATGCTTGTTTAAGCATAACAGTCAGACGCAATTACAACTCAATAGACAAACGACTAGAAGGAAGCATTTTTATTTTGTACATGACCATCCAAAAGCTGTGCGATTGTATATCTTTGATTTTGGATGAATTAGTGTTCATTAGTGCTTATGATCTGCAAAAAATAAAACAAATTACAAAGTCTGCACTTTCTGGAGAGAATTAAAACACGTACATAATGAGTATATATATAATATGTCTATGTAATTGCAAATGAATTCAAAAGCTTTTTGTTTCTGACTGCTAGTGAAACCAAAAAAAGTAAAGTCAGTTTTTGTTTGGTTTATTGATGAATGTTGCTGAAGAAGGGAACATTCATTGATCAATGCACATGATGGAGAAAGAGTCTTGTTCATTAGCTTCTACTCTTGCATTTCTCCATCGCTCTTGGAGCTGCAATAAATGTGTATGTAGAGATTAGAATGTGAATTAAACTAGAAGATGAAAGGAAAGAAAGCTGGGTTATAATTTAGGTAAGCATAGAAGGAAGTTTATATAGTACATTATTGTTTGCGGCACTTGATATTCTTCAAATGAAAAGGTAGGTATATTTAGGTAAGCGTAGTCAGAACTGTTAAGGAGGTCCATCAACTTGCTCTAGTTGATGAAGTCTATCATTCCATCTGATCCAGTAGCTCCATAGTTACCTGTAGTTCACACCATTAACATTACCATTATATATCATTACCATAATTACTAAAACACCAATACATACTATATATTAATTACTACTAACCTTTTGGATAGGTAGATTTACCTCTTTTCCATTATAAACTGTATTTGATGTTAAATTTACCTAGAACATCACTAAATTGGCTGCTACAAGTCACAATAGGTGCCTCTTCATGTGACTATTAATTTTAACCTGCTCTTCGCACTAAATCCACAAGTAGTTGGACAGTAATCACAGAGATAATCCATTATTCTTACTAGTTGAGGGAACTAGAAGATGATACCACCAAATTAGCAGAGTTTCACGCATCAGCTTGTTTGTTCAACGTAGGAGATACATGGTAGATAAATGGTTTTATTTATTGCGGCAAGAAAATGTGGTGTTTGGACAATGCCATTATTATTGATTTTATTTATTGGTTATTAGTACATGGAAAATGTAATGGACACAGACCATGACTGTTACAACAGAAAAATGATTGTTTTTGTAAATATTTTAATACTATTATTATTGATTTTATTTATTGGTTATTCTTGCATCAGGGATACATTGTACACCCACTCTTGTTAGTCATAGCTTGAGGAGATCTAGAAGAGTAAATAATCGAAAGAGGATTAGTCAGCTTTGAGGTAATTAAACATTTCCTCTATTTTAATTATATTTTATTGTTTATCATGGTGAATAAAGTGCCAACGATTGCACTTTGTTATGCGCTGTATGAAAATTATGTGCTTCGAGCAAATAAAGTGCCGATGATTGCAATTTGTTATGTGCTGTATGAAAGGTATGGTTGATGATTGTAGTTTATATTGTGTATCAGCTTGTACGTGTAGATTCTGTAGTGAGTAAAATATGGCTGAATATTGCATTTTCTACTTCTCACTGTTTGTTTAGTCTCTCTCTTTATGATGTGAGGTGTGAAAAATATGGTCGTTGATACCAGCAATGCCTCTGCATCATTAAGATGAAGTGTGGTGTCAAATTAAGAGTTTATGACATTTATTTATATGTTCCAGGTTCCAAGTGATATCTCTCGCGGTATGAATCGTTCAGTTAGTGAAATCTGCTACTACTTATAGTTGGAACTGCATAATTATTCCAGTAGATTTCATAATTACAAGTTGTCGTTTACCATGCCTGGTTGAAGACTACAATGCCTTTCAGGTCGGAGTATTCTATTGTATTTTCAATTCCATTGTTAAATGTGTTCAAGCAACGTTTCCTCAGCTGGTCTCGTCAGCCATCGTGGATTTTATACCTTCAGGCCTACAAAAATACATTTCAAACTAATGATACTTCTTCTTGCTAATATATACTTTCAGCTTATCTTTGATAGCTATTTACTTATTTATCTTATATCTTTGTGATTATAATCTGTTTGTGTGCAGGGGCTGAGTAAAATAAATTAGATGAAGTCAAGATTTTATTTTAGAAGTAGGAGACATATGTAGGAAGAGGATGTTATGTTTCACTTGTAAACTCATTCAAAAACAATATTGTACTTTTGGTTTAAATCCAACTTATCTTGTAATTGACTATGATATTTTTGGAGGATAATGATGAATATTAATGTTCAAGTTGCACTATTAGGTTCTACATTTATTGTTTGAGAATTCACAATCTTTTATGAGTATTATTATATATATCAGCAGGTAGATGTGCGGCATTATGGAAATAACGAATTGAATTGAATTATTTTTTGTTAGTAAAAACTTTTAGTAACACAAGATTATGAGTTAGTATAGTTGTTACATGATGGTAGCTTATGTTTGTAAAAACAACTTTTACCAACACAACTTATGTGTCAGTATACATGTATACCAACACTTAGTTTTGTTAGTATAAATGTACAGACTATTCTGTCAGTTAAGATAAGTGTTAGTATAGATCTTCTGTCTTTACTGACTAAGAAAATAAGTGTTAGTAAAAGTTCAGAACCCTTTACCGACACACACTATAAATGTCTGTATAGACCTATAGTATCTGAGGTTATACCGACACTATTTTTGTGTGTCGGTAAAAGTCAACCGAGTCTATGCTGACACTTTTTGTGGCTATACTGACACAAAAAATGTGTTAGTAAATGACCTTTTTTGTAGTGAAGTTTTGTGTTTGTTTTGGAAACAAAATTAGCGGGTTTTTAGTGTAGAAGGATTATCAACAGGTTGGGTTGTTATAACTGGGTGGCTAAGGATAGTATTGGCCGGGGAGCAAGAGTTCTTCTCCTTTGGGATGCTTCTATTCAGGTGCAAGTGCTGAGTTATTCTAGTCATCATGTGGATTGTATGGTCACTGGGTTAGGGGGATTGATATGACGGTTTACTAGGGTTTCAAGCTCTCAGCACTGGCGTACATGGAGCCTTCTCAGGGAGTTGAGTTCTTCATGAGATGGGCCCTGGTTAGTTGGGGAAACTTGAATGAAATTTTGCATTCACATGAGCAAAGAGGTTGCAAGATTTAGGCTAGGAATGGGATGGAGGCTTTTCGCAGATGTTTGAAGGTCTATAATGTTTCTGACTTGAGATATGTGGGAGGTAAGTTCACGTATTCTAACAGGTAGGCTGGTGCTTTGAATACAAAGTGTCGATTAGATAGGTTTGTGTGCAATGATGGATGGGCTCGCCTTTTTCAGCATGTGCGTAACTATCATCTTCATTGGGGTCGATCTGACCATCACCTAATCAAGCTGATATTGTTAATGCCTATTTGTAGAGGGAGGAAGCCTTTTAGATTTGAAAATTGTTAGGTTCAGGAGGAAGAAAGTAGACAAATTATTGTTGAGATGTGGCGAAGAAGTAATAATCCTGTTTTGCTTGATTATTCAGAGAAGGTCTTGGTTTGTGGCACAAGGTTACAAGAGTGGGGTCTTAGGAAGTTGAAAGAAGAGTGTCGAGTTATCTTGGAGACAAATAAATCCTTGCACCAGCTTGCCATTTCAAATCCAACCCCAGTAAATATTCAATCTTTTAAATCCTTTTCTTTTACTTTAGATTATTTGTTGCAAAAGGAAGAGATCATGCAGTTTCAAAGATCTAGAACTCTTTGGTTGACTAGGGGGGATAAAAACACTAGTTTTTTATTTAATCGAGTCAAAGCTAAGGCTAAGAAAAACACTATCCATTTAGGGTGTGTTCGATAAAGAGATTAAGTTACGGGATTTCAAACACAGGTCTGCGTTCACTTAAAACTAATCTTGTAACAGAGGTGGTGATAGGGATGGTAATGGGTGACGGATGCTCGTTTCACCCGACCCGCTAAAAACGGGTGAAAAACTGGTGACGGGTGAAACGGGTGCGGGTGACGGGTCGAGCCAGGTGAACATTTTTCACCCGGTCACCCGACTCATCACGCGTATGTATTATATTAAATAAAAAAAATACTTATCCCATATTTGTTGAGATAATTTGAAAATATTTTAGTTAATACTCTATGCTTTGAGTATGTTATTAATATTAGTTGACGTGGTATGTATTGTTGAACAAATGTGAGTGTAATTTTTTTTTGAAAAATTAAGCTTATATAAGGTGTTAAAGCAAAAAATACTTGCTGAAAAAAAAAATGGGTGACGGGTTCACTCGTTTCACCTGTTTCACCTGCGAGTGACGGGTGACAGGAGATGAAGTTGCGGGTGACGGATCAGGTCGGGTGGTGCGTGTGGAAAATGGGTGACGGGTGGGGTGGAGCGTCACCCGACCCGAATCTGACCCATTGCCATCCCTAATGGTGGACACTAATAAAAGAAGGAACCAATAATTATTTAACGGCGTGTTGGGAGTGGGAACCATAAAATTAGGTGGAGAAGCTATATCATAAAACTTAGGCCCTGTTCGTTCATCATCTGCAACTTTATGATAAAGGTTGAAATGCAAGTTTTTTGTTAAAGTTAGGTGTAGTTTGCTATGTGTACTATAGTAACATTATTATTGTGGGGTATGGTTACAGATACACCCAATTAAAATATGACACTTGTTTTACTTTTTTTTGAAAAAACACATTAATCTCCTTAATGCTTCAAACGAACGGAGCCTTAGTGTGGTTAACCAATGTGAGGTTGACATGTAATTGTGGGTCAAATTTTTATCCAACCATAATTTAATATTTGTTCTAAAACTTTTTTTAAAATGAATTAATGTTTACATCGCTCGGAAAGAACTCACCCTAAAACTTGTCCATATTTTGACTGTGTTCGGAGCACGCATATTGTTGGTTGTTTTGGAAGTGGTCCTCGTGTGGGTCCCACGTAGATCCTACGTTCTACTCCAATAATATACTGTCACATATAAAACAACTAGACCAAAGTATCTATGTTTTAAATCAAAAAAGTATTTCCTGCCGAAGTCATCATGATTGTCTAATGCTGGACGTGGATATTGTATCCTATGAATGAGTGACGCGCGGATTGATTTATTTGTCTCTAGTGTAGGTGGATTCACCACCTCACGTGTCAGACATTGGTTGCACATGGTTGCTGGTACGATTTCAACGTCGACGTGTCATGTTACCCTTCAAACTTAAACACTGACTCATCATCATCATCATCAGTCGGTTAACATTTTCATCTTATATATCCTCCTCCTGCTCCTCTTCACACACACACACTTCCATCCCCATCCCCATCCCCATCCCCGGCTGTGACGTGCAATATAATAACCAAACCAAACCAAACATTTCCACACTTCAATTCTCCTCTTTCAAATCAAATCAAACTACGATGCAATCAACATCTCACCATCAATCCGACATGAAAATATCATCATCATCATCCACACTCCTAACCCAAAAGAAAGTCAAGGATATAATCGAAACCAAACGCAGATTAGTAGAAGTACCATACAGTGCAACCCTAGCACATACAATGAACACACTAGTAACAAACAGAGTTGTAGCATTACCAGTTGCTGCTCCACCTGGACATTGGATAGGTGCTGGTGGTTCAATGATAATGGAATCTGATAAACAAACGGGTACAATCCGTAAACACTATATAGGTATGGTGACTATGCTTGATATCTTAGCTCATATCGCTGGAGAAAATCATATCAACGATGATAATGAAATGATGTCTAGTCTTCATCAACGGTTAACGGATCCTGTCTCATCTATTATTGGACATTGTCTTGAAGGATTAAGTTTATGGACACTTAATCCAAACACCAGGTATGTAATTAATTAATTAAATTAATCTATACACAATCAATTTCTAATATGATTGATTAATTGATTTTTTTTGTATTATGTAGTATTATAGATTGCATGGAAGTATTCAGCAAAGGTATACATAGAGCAATGGTACCAGTTGACAGTCAGATTGAGAATATAGCTGGAGTTGAGTTAGTTGATTCAGCTTCATCATATAAAATGATGACACAAATGGATGTTATTAAGTTTATAAGAGACAATGTTTCTAATAAACTATTTCAAGATGTTTTATTAAAGAGTATTGTAGATCATCATGTTGTTGATGAAGATTGTAATACTATATTCGCGATAACTGATCAAATTAAAGCTATTGAAGCTGTACGATGTCTTAAAAACGCATCACTCAATGCTGTTCCAATAGTTCAGATGATGGATGTTCAAGATCATCATCACGACGACGACGTATTGCCTCCAAACCAGCTTATAAATGTACGTATATGATTATTCAGAATTTAGTTAGGGTTATTGTTGTTGTGTGCATTATATATGATGATGATGATGATGGAATGTTATGCAGGGGTATGGAAGGAAATTAGTGGGTACATTTTCCGCAACAGATATAAGAGGATGTCCAGTAATACAAATGCAATCATGGCTTAAACTTAATGTCATGGATTTTCTTACAAATGTTTATGAGAATCCTTCAGCTGGTGCACCTGATCTAGTGAATTCGCCACGTATGCTTGTGACGTGTCAACGAGAAACGAGTTTAATGGAAGTGATGGATATGGTGGTGACACAACATGTTCATCGGGTATGGGTTGTTGATGACTCGGTGGATGAAACTAATTTAATTGGGGTTGTGTCACTTACTGATATTATTCGGTCTGTAAGAGTGGCGCTTTTATCCATGTGAAGGGCCTGCAGGAGAGAGACACTTTTTGTATAATCAAGACAGGCCGGTGTCCGTGTGGTTGGTTGACCAGTTCAGCATATTCTTTTACAACACACGCAAAAGAATAGGACAAGTGTTATATATGTATATTATTGCCTAAAAAAAAGTTCTCCATGTATATAGTAAACGTTAATAACGTGATTTGAATGAATTCTGTGGACGGGTCACGACTCGTGAATCATGATGCATCCCTCCAAAGTCCAAAGGAATACTGTCAACATTAATCAGGTCTGATGTCCGTTGATCCTTGGTCATAACACAATAGACTTATTCATTTCATCTCTCTGTCTAAAAACGGCCTGAACCATTTTCGACAAATGTCCAAGTCCAACTCAAGGGGGGACATAATTTCAGAGTTTGAATCTATAAATGTGCTGATGGAAGCTTCAAATGCCTTGATCCATTAAGTGATAGATCTGTCATTCCAGAAACTGCAAAATGGGTCCATATGATCAGTTGGTTTACAGTTCTATTTACCTCCGAAGCCAAGTTATAAATATTCCTACCTCTGTCAAACCTCCGTGGTTTGGTCGGTAGAGGAGTGGTATCCTAGAACCAAAGGTCATGGTTCAAAACCTACTTACTACTATAACTATAAAAAAAAAATCAAAACCTACCTACTACTATAACTATAAAAAAAAAAAAAAATGTTCCAAACCTCTGCTAAGGTATCAACATGACAACCCATATAATCCATTACTTCCTATTACAATCATGGAAAAGAATATTCAGCCCCTTACCCAATCAGATTCTTGTACCTTCCATCAGATTTATGGATTTATGTTGTCTACTAAAAGATTGATCGATCTTACAACAGCAATAATCTAATGTTAATTCTGACATCAATCTCAACACTACCAATTCTCAAACGTCCCAGTAAAATAATTCTAGAGGGAGATCAAATCTATATCAGATCTACAAATTCTTAAGGCACGGGAAGGTAAAATAATTTCCAAACACAAACCACCAGATCTACTTCTTAACTTTGTTTTCTCTGCTTTTCTCGATGCTAGACCTCACTGTCAGATCTGTTGTAAGCGTGGACACGATGCTTCTATTTGATAATCATCGTTTTAATAAGAATTTTCAACCTCAACCTCCCTCAACCATCACTGCAAATGCTACTGGAACCACTGCTACTTAGGGATGGCTCGCAGACTCTTCTACCACTCATCATTTTCCAGTGATCCCTCTAAAATCAACATTCGAAGTGAAGATTACAATGGAACCAGATACTCAGGGATTGATTCGATCACACTCTTCAGGCCCAATGTCACCGTAGTTTAACCATCTCATCTCACTCCTTCTCTTACAAAATATTATCCACTTTCCTGCTCTTAATAAACAACACTTGATTTCTGTAAGCAAATTTTGCACATAGTTTGAGTTTCATGCCCGTTATTTTCTAGTAAAGGACCTATCTATCAAGGAGACACACTCAAAGGCACTTCTAAGGAAGGTGTCAATTTCTTTCCTCTAGAAAAGTCCCAGTTTCCCAGCTTAAAACTTCTCTGTTGCTGCTCTTACTTTCATCGGAGGCTTAGCCACCCAAGTCTCATTTATTTAACAATAATGTTCATCTATCACTTTCTAAGAACGTTTTCTCCGAGTTAAGTATTGCCTATAATCAAGGGAAAATGCATGCCTAAGTATTGCCTATAATCAAGGGAAAATGCATGTCTTACCTCATTTTCCTAGCTCTGTTAGATCTACATATATTTTTGAGTTGTTGTTTCTTGATCTATGGGGGACCTGCTCATCATATATCTCAAGATGGCTACAAATACTTCCTAATCATTGTTGATGACTTTTCTTGTTACACTTGGTTGTTTCCCCCTCGGAATAAATCAGACTTGATTCTGTTTTCAATACTTTTAACAATCTGGTTACTACTCAATTTGAAAAAAAAAGGTCAAGAAGATACAAATAGATGGTGGGGGAGTTTAAAGTTGTCACACCTATAGTCACTACTCATGGCATCAACCACCGTTTCACGTGCCCTCACTCCCACCAACAAGTTGGATCAGTTAAATGCCGCATCAGACACATTGTTGACAAAGCCATACGTCTTCACTAGTAGAAAAAAGATTTTTAAAGGCGGTTTTTTGCTTTTTAAGGTGCTTGTTAACCACCTCACACAGGGCCAACTCCTAGCCCGTGCAAGTTGGGACGGAACGGGACCCCCTACATTTGGCGGCCCAATTTTTATTTCATCCCTTTAGATTTTATCATGAGAAAATTATATAAATGTCAAATTTAACTTAAATGGAATGCTATAAGGGGCCTCATTTTACATATTTTAATTTAGTAATTGTCTTATCTTTACATAATTTAATTTTACATATCCCACTTTATATTTTAACACGTGGTCCTGAAAGTCATCAAGACGGCCCTGACCTCACATGAAGTCAATGAAAAAGATATTGTGATATGAAGTAGAGGGCGTGAATTAATCATAAATGTAAAACACATAACAAGAATGATAAAGGCTTTACAAATTATTATAAACACAAATACGAATATTAAAGAGTGTTGCTATGGGGGATCACATCAACGTCGCCTCACTTGAGCTGATAGGGATTCCGAAGATGCACCTCCATTACTAGTGTTTAAAGTGAAGACCCCGGTAGTCCTAGCCAAAATCCCACTCACTGAGCCTTTAGCAGTTTCCAAGCTTCTCGGTTATCGTGTACATGTCATAGACCACAAGTAGAAGAAAGAAAGATGGATCAGTAGAGGAAGAATGAAATGAGATTGGAGTGTGTGCAATGGGATCATATGGGCCCTCTCAATGGGAGGAAAAGGGGCAATTTAATCATCTCCCACACCCTAACCTATAACATAGAAAAGAGTTTCAAGCTGCCAACGAATGCTAAGAATTATGAGATGAACCATGCATTAGAGCTGCTACTCAGATGAATTCTTCATCCAAGATTATGACTCAACCAAGGTGTAGTATTAAAGATAGGGGTTATGAGTCATGTGGGATCATATTGTGGAAGAAATTTCATATCCTTTCCTCAAAGATGAAGAATTAATAAGGACCATCCAGCCAATGAATAATTCATCTAAAAATTATAACATTAGGGCAACTATCACTCACTTCATGTTCTTATCTAAGCGTGAGGGTCAAGTAATGCTTGATTCAACTTAATTTCCAAACTACATCAATGCACAAGGGACAAGTTCAAGGTTGAAGCTGTTATAACCCAAGGTTTCATTATAACTTATTTCGTCGCAACCTTATTTATGTTGGTTCACTTTAAATTTAGGACATGGAAGTCCTTTGGATTAAAGTCAGGGGCGTGGAGGTCTTTCATTATTTATTTTCTGGTAAGGGATTTATTTTATCAATTAAGAGATATTAAGGCTTCTCTTATCGTGATGTTAATCACGTTCAATACTTCCTAACCCTCGATCAGTTTGTCAGACGCATCGCTCTCCCTCTCCTCTTCAACGTTTTCCTTTCTTCTCAATCTGTCAAGAGTCGACTGCTGCTGTGTTCGTTCGGGTTCTGAATCTCTGCTGTGAGTTCATCTTCTCCGTCGCGATTCGCATTCTGTTCAAGGTATAGTGTTCAGCCCTCTCTTAGTTCTACAGTTGTGTAGAATTTCATGTTCTAATTCATTCTCTGCAATCTGATTATGAATCAGCGGTTCTTCTCGACTCCTTTATCGAGTTCATCTACTGTTGGCGTGCTCTGCAAATCCGTAGACAGATTCAGGTGAGAGTTCGATTCCGTTCTCCGTTTCAGTTTCAGTTTTGGTGGTTCCGTCAGTGTCTGATTGAGAATTGCATCACTGCGTTGTTATTCAGAGATTCAGTGGCTGTTTGATTGCATTTTTGGGTCTGCGTACTGCTGTGTCTGCGTTGGATCGATCGCTGTTCAGATTCGAAGGGACTTCTCTACTGTAATTGAGGTAGGTGGCTCTCGGATTCAGCTTGTATGTTCAGCCTTGGGGAGTTTGGGTTCTACAATTTAACTTGATGAATTGACTTCGTGTTGTGTTTGAATTGTGTCTGATTTAATGCCTTTTCAATGGATTAAACTCCCAAGGTTGTTTTCTGAAGGTGTGTGTCGATTTGGGTTTGTTTTAGTGCTTCTGTTCGGTTTTGGAAATTGCATTTTTCGGGCTGTCCGAGCTTTGAAGTTCGGACATGCCTCTGTTGTGTTTTTATTTTTCAAGTTTTGCAGGTGTCCGAACTTCAGTCCGAACTTTGAAGTTCGGACACCCCTGTTTTCTGAAATAATTCGAGCTTCCAAGCTCGGACTTCACCACATACTTTTTCCGAAAAACTGTCTAAACTTCAGTCCGAACTTCGAAGTTTGGACATCTTGATTTTCCCCTCTGTTTTGAGTCTGCGCTTGTGTCCGAGCTTCGAAGTAGGACACAAGTTCGGACCACCCTCTGTTTTCGCCATAACTTGCTCGTTTGAGCTCCGTTTTGAGTGCCGTTTGCGGCGTTGGTTTCCTCTCTCCAAGTACTATCTGTTTATACATGTTTGAGCACATGGTTATGTTCTATCTGAGTTAATAGCCTTCAACAAGCTTCTGAGTTCTGTGACTTCTTTTTTGCGGGGTTGGATTCCCCTTCTGATTTCTCAGTTTTCTATCTGCTCTCTGGTGCGATGGTTGCACATATGCTTATCTGTTTTTAAGCTTCTGTTTTGGGGCCTAGTTATCTCTGTATCTGAACCCTTGGATGGCTGGTTTAGCTGTCTCGTAGCGCGCTATGTAGGATCCTTCTGTTCACGGGTGATGTTCCTTGTTCTGTTCACAGGTGTTCCACCTGTTCTGTTTACGAGTGAGGTTTCCTCGTTCTGTTCACGAGCTGGTTGCTCGTTCTGTCTGTATGCTGTGATTAACTAGTGTCCCGCTCTATTTTCTGATTCTGTTGTATCTGACTCTATTTAGTCCTTCGTTGCAGGGACTACTGCTTCTGTTTTCTGATATGATTATGGATTCCTTTCGACTCCTTCTGATTTTTTAATATTCTTTAAATGTTTTGAGCATGCTGGTTGATGAAGTTAGTCATCTACTGGGCATAGTTGTTTGCTCATTCCCCTACTTTATCTAACATTGCAGATTGATCAGCGAGGGTCACTTTGCTCAGCTCTGGAGTTTAGTTTGTTTTGTTATTTCGTTTCTTTGAGACATTTGTATTTGACTTTGAGCCTTTGGGCCTCTTTAGTTAGCTTCCGCTTTTGATATTTGTTTGGTGGGTTCTGTAATAACTTTTGGGATGTTCCGACATCACTTTGATTATACTTTATTCGAGTATTCGTTTGGGCCTTGATTGATTATTTGTTTAAGTTTGTTTATTAGAGCCTTGCGTTATTATGTAATAATACGCGGCGTGTAATACCCCTAACTCCTAGGCCAGTGTTTGGGGGTGTTACAGTAGCAATTCAATTTCCAAACTGATTTTAAGGCGTAACAATTTAACAAGAGAAATTGGCAAGGTTACTAGAGACAAAGGAAAATGAGTTAAATCTATAATACAACTCTTTCTTTTCTTTTCTTTTCTTAATTTATTTTCTTACTTAAATCAAAAGTGAATTGTACCAATCCTACAGATTCCGCATGAAATTTGCCTTATCGCATCCTATCCAGCTGCATTTTGCAGCTTGTTAATTCGAGCTCCATACGCTTAAACCAAAACAATATGGGGTAGGCCGAATATCGGCCACATGGCCGATCAACTTGTTTCTCTCGTCTCCCAGTGCGGTGCGGGTTACTCTGCACGAAGATACATCGTGGCTCCCAATTTCTTACCGCACCCTTTCCAATCACTTTTCAACAGCCACCCAACCCGGTTCTCCTCTTTCCGTCCACACTTTTGGTCATCCCTGCCCCACTTCATTCATTCCCCTCCCCCTCAAATGTGAACTGACCTGATCCCTTCGAAATCTCCGTCGACCCCACTTTCCTTTCCCCCACACACCCCAAGCCCCACGTCGCTATTAAAACCCCCCGGATTGGACTCCAACTGTTAGAAATGCCCTCCCGCTCATTCCCTACAGATGGCGACGTCATCCTCCGCTGCTGCCACGGCCACCGCAACTCTCACCCGCAATGCATCTCCTTTACGCTGTCGCAAACCCAGTAATCTTCACCTCAATCGAGACACCCAAGTGGACAGCCTCGCCGTTAGTCGTAGCAGCGGTAGTATTCGAGAAGAGTCTGTCAGTTCCGGTCTGCTGTTTGAGAAGGAGGGTTTGGCCACCGACGGAATGAGGAAGAAGCAACCCGGGATTTTGGGGGCAAAGGGGACAATGTCATTTTTGGAAACGGCACCGTTTATTAAATGGGGTTCAGACGATGCGGTTTGGGTGTTGAGACACCACCCTGTGCCTTGCGCATTTGTGTTGTCGCTACTTTTCTTCATGGGTGTTGAGTACACGCTCCGCATGGTTCCTGCGTCCTCCCCACCGTTTGACTTGGGTTTTGAGGTCACTCGCTGGCTCAATCACTTGCTCTCTTCACAGCCATTTCTCAACACGCTGCTTGCTGGCCTCAATACGGTAATGCTACTAGCTAATACTTAGTAGATTCGAAGGAGTTCAGTGCGAATTTAAAAACTGCTCTTTCATTTCATCTAGTCAAATTGGGCTTCTCTACTCATGATCTGCATGTAGTGTCTTAAATAATTAGAAATGTGGGTTCTTTTATATATGTTTGCTTGAACTTGTCTCCTCTCGTTCCCCGGTCCATTTTTTCTACATGCATGTGTGTTAAAAGCTCTCTGTTCCGATATTGGGTATGCCATTTCTTATGATATGATTATCGCTTATTGTTGCTTTGCATTTGAATTAGGTGTTTGTGGCAATGCAAACAACATACATACTGTGGACATTTCTGTTTGAAGGAAGGTTTAGGCCTGGACTTGCTGCGTTGTTCATGTTCACTTGCAGGGGTATTCTTGGATATTCCACTCAACTGCCTTTGCCACAGGTTTCTTGCTCTCCTCCTGAAACTGATACTCCTCTTCCTTTTACTGCCCCTTTCCTGGTTTATTGCGCTTGTGGAGCTTCTTTTCGTTTTCTTTCTGCCTCTTGTTTGTGGGATTCTAGCAAGAATTGTTGAACGGTACATATCTCTTCTCATCTTGCATGTTTTGAAAGTTAAACCAGCTTGGAGTAAAGTAATAGTTCGTGATTAATATGAATGGCATGTCAACATCGTATAGAGACTGATCCTCACCATCCTGCTCAATTCTTATTAGACTATGACTTAGCAACTGATGATGCGTATTGTGTGAGCATTGTTTTCTCTGTACGAATTCAATGCTCCGGCATATTAAGTAAGTTGGTTAAAGTAAAAGGAGTAAAATAGTGGTGGTGGACCAAATTTTGTGAACTAACTGATTGAAAACCTTCCATTCAATGCCCTCACCTACCTCAGTTCTTTTTTCTTTCTCGTCCATAAACGTTCTATTCACATGTATCTGAACTGATGATATTATAGTCAAACATCCACTAACCAGTACACCTCCAACTCCTTTTTTAGGCTTGATGATGTTTTGATGATTATACATAGTGATGGTCCCTAGTATGAAAAGGTCAAAAAAGAAAAGAAAAAAAGAAGTAACTTGTATGGTTTTTCCGCTGTCTGTTTAATGTAGAGGTTGTAACTGTAGAAAGGTTGAATGTAGTTGGAAACTTTAATGTTGAGTTTCTCCGACTTTTTGGTTGTTGAAATATTTATCTCAAACCACATTGTGGTGCCATTTACTGAATTATGGTTGGCCTTCCAATATTAGAGGTGTTTCTATTGCATCATGCTTAGTTAGTGGTTTGAGTTTATTGCCCTGACTGATTAACGCAGTTTCATCTCTTTGTAACTATTTGAGGTGCTAATTCAAATGGTAAACCTTATGATTATTTTTGCCGCGAGTTAAGTTCAGCTTCTGGACAAAACATCGATACCGAATTAAATAAGACTAGATCCCTGCCTGTTTTTTGTGGAAACCAGTTGCCAAAAGATACCATTTTTAGATGACCATTATCTCAGATCCAAGTTGTTTAACTTTCACTTCATGATGACAAACAGGATTTCTTGGGTTCAGGGGCGGACTTCCCTGTCGGAAACCTATCGTTTTTCCTCTTCTTCTCTGGACATGTGGGTGGTGCTGTAATCGCCTCTCTAGATATGAGGAGGATGCAGAGGAAGGGAATGGCGTGGTTGTTTGACATTCTGAACTTGGGTCAAGTGATGAGATTGCTTGGGACAAGAGGGCACTATACGATTGACCTGGCTGTTGGTGTTGGAGCTGGGATTTTGTTTGATCATCTTGCTGGGCAATATGAAGACTGCAAGAAGAGTCGTATCTTAATGTCTCATCCATCATCATCTAAGTTTGTGAACAACGCAACAACTGCTGCCAACAATAACAGCACGGCTGTGTCGATTGATTGAGCTTTTATGGAAATGAAGCGGGTTCATCTAACCTAATACGACTACTCATCAACTCTTTAGTAGCAGCTCTTTAGCAGCAGATGTTGACTGTGATGTGATTTTGCTATGCTGAGAAAGAATGAATCATGTGGGTATAAATTCGAATCCAGGAGATGGATGCAGCTGTGTTACATTTTTGTTCTGGTCTTGACTGTTTAATGTTAATGGGTATCTATAGGTTCGTTCTTTATTTGTATGACGGTTTTGAAACAAAATGATGTATATTCTTTCATTTGTAACACTACTACTATCTATGGCATTTAGATGGTAAGATTTTGAGGTCTTATGGTCTGTTTGATGATCTTAGTTTGTCACAGATTCTCGAACTTAAGCAGCTAGCATTTGACAATTGCAATAATAGTTGACCACAAACAGACCGTGCGGTTAAGTTTGCAATTACAGGCTCGACTATGTTTTCAACAAGATCCGAATATGATGAAACAGTGTTGGAGCAGAGCGTTGTCAAATTGAAATGACGAACGAGAAATCGAATACGAATGCTACACGTATTTTGATATTACCGTCGGAGCAAGAAACAAAGGGGTTTACACGAGTAATGAAATCGTGGAGTAAGTAGATAATTAGAGTGAAATGTGGTCAAACACAAATGCTGGAGTTATGTTAATATCAGAAATTATCCTAATTTCTTTTGTTTAGTTTGATCGTTTCCATCCCTTGACCACATGCTCCCGTCTGTTTCTGCTTCACCACGAAATCCAATAAACCATTCCCAGCAGCCTCCCCGGGGGTGATTTGATTTCTCTCTACTTTTCTCCTATGGCTATCGCCATTTTACGGCCCAACTGCTGGCTAACGAACCCGCGAACCCATCGCCAAATCCATTAGTTGATCTCACTCAATTTAGTTACGGCTAATGTTTCATTGAATTCCACAATTTAATGGTCCCTTGTAAAGGTGGCCAATGTGTCCGAATAGAATCGGAACCGGTTTGGAATAGGAATTGCATGTTACCGAAGTGAATCTGAATACACCCTTGGAGATTCAAGACTGAATCGGAACCGCTTGGAACCGTCCAAAATCGACATCAGAATCAGAACCAGAATCGGTGGAACCATCCCGGAACCGGTCAATATTACCGTTGGTCAAACATCCAAAACGACGTTGTTTTTACTAAGGGGTGTGCGCTTGCTTCGCATATAGATGTTGGAACCGAAATCAGAACCGACCATAAAGGCTCCAATAACTTCTTTTTTTTTTGTAATGGCTACAAACGGCTATAAACGGCTATAAATGGTCGTATGCCCCCAAAACCCCTATAAATACATCATTTGATCACCATTCTCACCACCCAACTCATCCTTCCCGATCTCTCTCTTATTATTACTATTTTCTTGTGCAATCAAGGGTTATTAAGCATTTTAGCTACTATTTTCCACATTATCTCAATTCCCACATTCTAGCAATATGTCTAGGAGAGCTGGAAAGGAAGCGACACCTTCTTCCCACAAGGATACGACAATGAGGGGCACTAATGCTCAAACTATGCTTACCGGTTTTACCGAACGACAACCCGGTCCAGGTTTTTTTTAGGGGTGGCAATTTCAACACGACCCGTTTGACCAACACGAACCCGACACGAAGTTAGCGGGTTTGGCTTTTAAAATTTGACACGATTAAATCAACGGGTCAACCTGAACATGACTCGTTTAATAACAGTGTCGGGTTTGGGTTTAAGATATGTAACCCGATAACCCGTTTAAGTAATTTATATTAAATAAATATTATTATAAATTATAGATTATTCTTTTTTTATCAAATTTTAATATAAATAAGATATATAAATATTAAAATTAAAGTAAATAATATCATAGAATGACAAATCTAATGTTAATTAATCAAATATTTTCTTTTATATAACTAAACATGTTAGGTTTGAGTTTAATATATGCGGATTTGTGTTTCAAATTTGGACATAATTAGTTAATTGGGTCAGACAGGTCAACCCGTTTGATATCCCGGTCAACCCGTTTAATAAACGGGTTGGGTTTGGGTTTCATATTTTGACACGATTAATTAAACGGGGGTCGGGTCAACCCGTTTAATAAACGGGTCGGGTTTGGGTTTAGCCTAACATGACCCGCAAACCCGTTTTACCACCCCTAGTTTTTTTCGATATGATAGAGAAAGAATGATAGATGACATGACCAGATTTTTGATTGATAAACAATTGCCTTTTAATTTTGGTGAAAGCTCCCACTTTGAAACTTTTGTTTACACCACATAACAACCACAATATAGTAGAGTGCCTATGAACACACTTAAACGTAGCGCTTTTGCACAACATAAGCGCACTAGAAACAACCTAATGGAAATGATGAATAACTTTGATGGTCATATTCCCTTGACTAGTGATATGTGGACATCTACAACTAATGAGGCGTTAATTTGTGTTACACTTCATTGGATTGATAGTTCTTAGACGCTCCAAAAACGTATTATTGCCTTTGATATTTTTGATGATGCACATCCATGCCATAATATTTCTGAAACTGAATGAAGTATTATCTGAGTGGAATTTGTTAGACAAGTTATTCTCACTTTCTTTAGATAATGCTTCAAACAATGTTAAGTGTGCACAATATCTAAAATTTAATAATAAGCTCACACTCTTGCATGATGAAAATTTTCTTGGATGTTCGATGTTGTGCACATGTGTTTAAATTTGTGTGTACAAGATGGGTTACGTCACTTGACTGCTACACTAGAACCACTTAGGCATGTTATGGAAAAATTAGGAAATCAAAGCCTGATATTAATGAATACAAAAAATTGTGTTAGCAAGCTAGTATACATCCTCGTCATTTTGCTCCTGATACCTCCACTAGATGGAACTCCATCTATGATTTGTTAGTTAAAACTAAAAAACATCAACCCATATTATATCATATTTATAACACAATGGTTGTTCAATGCGGTGATGCTTTAATGACTCCGAATTTTAGGACTAGTGCTAATATTTTGTGCAATGTTTTGATATTGAAACTAGGGTCTTTTCAGTAGTTTATGAACCTATTGTGCACTCGTCCTAAATGAATGCATAACTATTTTCAGTGTTTTGCATGAGAATAAGAATGTTAGTGGGGTTTATGGGGGTTATTAAGGATATGATGTCTAAATGGTTTACATACTGTAATGAATTCCCTTTAATTTATTGCATTGCAACTGTTCTTGATCCACAAATCAAATTGGATGGTCTAACAAAATTGCTAGATTATTATAGTATTATTCCAGGAGGTGAACCCGAGGAGGATTATGTTGAGAAACATGTTGCAAAGGTTGATAAAACCTTGAGAAGGCTACATGATAATTATACTTCAAATTTTCATTCGGATGAGCTTTCTACATGTGTTGGTGGTGGTAGGGTTCCTCTTCTAAACCACCATACCTTATTAGCAAAAGAAATTCTTTGATTGCTAGAATTTTGAAAAGACCAAAATCTGTTCAATCAGGTTCTGGATTTTGTAATTATGATGATTATCTTAACTTTAACTTTTAATTTTGATGATGATGATGATGATGGTGATGATAGATGCTCTTAAGTGATGACAAGCACATGAAGGAAATTTCCCCATCCTTGCAAGGATAGCCTGAGATGTGCTAGCTGTTCCAGCATCAACCATTGCTTCTGAGTCGGCATTTAATATAGACAAACGAGTGTTGGATGAAAAGAGATCAAACCTTGCACCGGACTCAATCAAGGTTTGTGTTGAGAAGTATGATTGAGACTTAGTCAAGTTGCGAGCCCTAGCACGTGCATTGCCGTATGAAGGGAAACATGATGATTGGCTTGAGATGAATGGAGAAGACACTACTTAGGATTTTTATCTTGTAATCTTTTAGAATGTATTAGTATTAAGTTTCTTTTCATGTAATATTTTTAAGACTTGCAATCATGTAACCTCTTAGTAGGTGTACACTTTTTCTTATTAGGGTTCTTCAATGGTTTTTACATAATAATGTTTTAACGAGACAGTGAATTCATATCATATAATAACATTCTCTTTACTTTTCGATTGCAAATTCAATCAAAAATTATAAGTCTTTGTTGCTTACACATTTAGGGTCTTAAACTTGAGAAATAGGCTAGCTAGGAGTAAAGTGGACATAGAGAGCAACTCGTGCGCATATACAAATTACAAATCAGAGCTAAAACAAAGAAACTAGAGCCGAACTCCCCAGACGACCTCCTCTCGTGAGGTGGTCATACCATTGTAAAATTAGCTTGACTGCCCCATTGTGGGTCGGTCGGGCTAAAAATTTGACACCCAAATCTGGAATCGAATGAAACCGATATGAAACCGAAACTGGTAAGGGACCGGTTGGAACCGGGTTTTGACCGAACCCGAAGCTGAATACACACTTAGGAACCGGAACCACCCCTAATCTATTCTGAATCTAAATACACTTGTTTCGGAACCGGATCAGACGAACCGGAACCATGGTCACCTTTAGGGCTTCCAACTATCAATGGAAAACTTAGGAATTGTCATCACCTTCATCCGACCGAACGGTTCATTGATCACTAATAGCACAACCAAGGAAGATATGACGTGTGTCCAAATTAAGAAAACAAAAAAGTAGTGTCAATTCCCTTCGATTCTTTATGCTAAATTGGCTATGTATTAATTATTTTAGCTTCAATCTAGTGTAGATTCATTTGGAGGCAGTTGTTCGGGGCTATTTTTGGGTCCTGCTACTTGAAATTGAGAAGTTTTCTGTTAATAGTTTTGTAGAAGTTGTCACCTGTTGTTTTTGGTGTTTGGTGGAACGTTTGTAGGTGATTTTAAAAAGCAAAGACTATTATTATTAGATCCTGCTGCTGGAATCAGAAAAACTTCTATTGGAATTTGTAAAAGATATTTGATGAAACCTATATTAGTTTTGGAAATTGAAAAACTATTCCCAAAATGAGGTCATTAATGTTTACACAAATGAGCCATACTTTTTCATTTGGCAGGAGCCGGGTCATAATATTAATATATGTATTGTACATGCCCGAGAAATATACTTCCTCTTATTCAAAATATCTGTCGTTTTACAGATAAATCTATACACATTTAGGTCTAGATTCATTTCTAAAACGACAGATATTATGAATAGGAGGGAGTACAATATTCTAGAATGAAGAAAGGTATTACGTCTGTAACATTAATTAATCAACAATCCCACAACCTTTTTTGTTACAAAGTGCAGTGAAAACCCAGCGCAGAATTAATTTAGACTTGAAAACTACTACTACTACTACTAAAATTAAATATCAGGAAAAAAAGAAAAAAAGGTAAACCTGGAGAAGAGGAAATGAAAAGGTATACTTTGGGTTGAGAGAAAGACTTGAAAATATTCTAGAGTCTCAAACAAAATAACGCTTTTTGTTACTTCCTTTCTGTTGATTGAAATTGAATTGAAGTATACAAAAAGGTTTGGAATCTTAAAGCATCTCTATCAAGCTAGGGATTGATGAATGAATGACCGATAAAGTAAAGTAAATAACAAAACCCCATTGAAGGAAAGAAGCACATCTTTTCTGACTCCGCCGCAGCTTTTTCATCTTGCACGCGCTATCGTCGTTTAAGAAAATTGAATCCCTCCCTCTTTCATTTTTCTTTGCTAAACAAAATAAAACACACATCCACTCGCTCGATGGAATGGGGCGTAACACTACATTACTATCATTCAAACACCAAATGGGATTTACTTTCTTGATGTAGTATATGTGCCTTAGGAAATTGAGCTATATTTGCTTATCAAAACAACCTAAAGAGACAAAGGTAAATGAGTTAGTAAATACCCACAAGGAGGTTATTAAGGGCATATGTGATGTTGTGTGTATTTGCAGGTTAAAGGCAATTAATATGTGGAAATTCAGTGTTTAAGATTAATGCAATTTAAGGGCCTAAGAGCCATGTTATTTAAGGGCCTAAGTGCCAAGCAATTTAAGTTTATGCACTATATTGTGATGTAGTGTAGTTTAAAGGTTTAGTTGTGTGTAAAGAACACTTCTTGTGAAGATGAATGTCTTTGATGGTTAAAGGATGAAAAACCATGTGTTTGTGTGTAAGGATGTGTATTAAGGGATTGAGTGTTTTTGGTTGTCTAAAGGTGAAAACCTAAGTTTTGGAGATAAGAAAGTGTTAGGGAAACTATGGCAAATTTAATTGGGAAAACAAGAGTTTTAAGTGTTTTGGTGAATTATTGTGACCTAGGTTGTACTAGGAATTGTTAAGTGTTAAATTGGTGAAAACAAATGAATTTAAGTGTTCATAAGTATTAGAATGACTTAGGAATTGTTCATGGACATTTAGAGACTAAAGGAGTGATTTTTGGTATACCAAAGTAATGGTAAGAGTGTGGTTTAATCTTGTGCAAACTGCAAAGTTTGGCGAACAATGGAAGTGTAATGCCTTGTGAAGGTTTAATTATGAACTTGTGAGAAAGACCTTAAGGAGTGTGTGTAAAGGAGATGATGATGATGCATAATAATGCTTAGGAGTGGTTATCATGGTTGTGAGGCAACACTTTGGTTAGTTGAAGTTGTAGGCATAACTACTCCTTAAATACCTAAGGAAAAATGTTACAAGTGTTAGGAATTTTTGTAAGAAATTGATTAACAAGTTTGGTGATGATTGAGGAAGGTTAGTGCATGTTTTAAGGTGTTTAAACATGTAGGAAACATGTGGAAAGATTGTGAAATGATTAAGAAAAGATTGGGGTGAATTTGAAGTTCAAAATGAGTAGAAAAACACTTTGAAAAATGGGGTCTGTTGTGGACCGCCCCTGGGACCTCCCCAGAGGGGCGGTCCAGACCAGAGAGAAAGAAAAAAATTTGTTTTAGGCTTCTAATGATGGGGGATTGGATGGTAATGGTTTTAGATGATGTTTAGGCTTTGTTTGGTGACATGTAAAGGCCTTAAAAAGTGTAAACAAGTGTTAGGTTGGATGTGAGAGGTGTGAGCTTTAGATCACAAGTGTGACTTAATAAGAAACCTTGAAATAAGGTGAGTAATAAGTGTGAGGTTAATGGAATGTAAGAAACGACAAGAGGACGTCATACGTTATGACAAGTAGTCGAAGTTAATACAAAAATTGACCGTTCCGACTGAATTAATTATAGGAACGAAAACTAGTCGAGATGGCAGCCGGGACTAAGGGGTCGCCATGTAAGGCTAGCCATCCTCAAGGTGACAGGTATGGTTTTCTTGCAACCTGTGTTCTACCGGATTATACCGGCTTGTATGTCAACCTGTTTTTTTGTGTGTTTGCCACCTTGCAAGAATAAGCATGAAATGAGTTTACAGTAATTCATTTATGTGGCGTAATTGGTTCTGATACCGTTTAACCTCAAATATGTGTTAAACCTTAGCTAACCGACTCTAGGATCACATAAGAGATCGGTATTCGGATTTAACGACCCAAACCATGGGAACGTTCTAACCACGGCTATGCGTGAGTTAGTTGTGTGTTGTTTGTGCGTGTAAGTATGTTTACCTCCCTTGTGTTTAGCCCAGTTGTAACACCATATGGTGTATGGATGTGATAGGTTCCATAATGGAGCTTAACTATATATATATATATATATATATATATATATATATATTATGGGGGGTGAGGAATCCGGTCGTTCCGGCCGCGCGTTTGTTTGGGGGTTGATGTCTACAGTTGCTCTAACTCCCTCTCTGTTATGTTATGGTTGTTTTCCTTCTTGGATTACTACCACCCGCAAGCCCAACCAAGGCTTACCTACCTGACTATTATTCGGGGCTAGGGGGATTATGTACAGTGTGAACGGTTCTATATTGAGACCGGAATATCTAAGTAAAGTAAATGTGTACGGTGTGTTCGGAACTATGTTATATCCGACACATCTTAAGTAAGTATACGTTCTCTAAGAGGAACATTAAAATTATTGTGTAACGAGCTTAACATGGGAATAGAAAGATTCTCTAGGCTCCAAAGAGATGACTAACTCTTGTCTTGGGGAACGAGCCCTCACGTGACTCTCCCCAAGTTATGTTGTATGTACGTTTAAGTGTGATATGTGTTGTTATGTTGAGTATGTTGATCATGGGTATCAACCCCAGGTTATCAAAAGAGGAATTTAAGTATAACCCGATGATGGGTAAATGTCGTCTAGTGAGGAGTTAGCTCCATTAAGGTAGAAACCCTCAAGGGTTAAAGAACACAATAATGTGATATAACAAGTGTTGATGTGTTGACTGAATTGTTCAAAACCTGTTGTGTGGATGCGTGTTAAACACATGTGTGTTTGTGTTATAGTTCTGCATGCATGATTTAAGAATAATCAACTGCATGCTCAGACGACAATTAGTTGTGCGTGGCCTGGTAGCATGCGGGTTGCACGATTACCATACCAGCAAAGGTGCTGAGCCCCTTGGGGGCCACCCTTTTTCCTTTTCAGGTACAAGGAGCTGGAAGCCGTTCGAGAGTAGGACGGGGTAGCTGTCTGCACATGGGTAGTTATTTAAATTACTTATGTATTGTAGGTGTAGTAAGACCGAAATTGTTATCGGCATTAGTTTGTAAATACTCGGTACAGTTGGAATGTGATGTGTATGGATTTTTGGAAATGGAACGGTATTGTACTGTGTAGATGCTCGAGAATCTGGTCCATCATACCGATACAATGTATATGTATTAGCCTTGTTAGCCACGTGGGTGGTTAACGGCGTGTAACACCAAGGAATTAAGTAAATGCTGAGTTATGTTTTCCGCTGCAGTTTGTTGTTAAGTATGATGTTGTAGTTGGGGTGTTACAAGAAGACACCACTTAGGACTTCTATCTTGTAATCTTTTAGAATGTATTAGTTCCAAGTAATCTTTTTTAAGACTTGCAATCATGTAACCTCTTAGTAGGTGTACTCCTTTTCTTATTAGGTTTCTCCAATGGGTTTTTACATAATAAAGTATTGACGAGACAGTGAATTCATATCATATAATAACATTCTTTTTACTCTTTGATTGGAAATTCAATCAAAAATTCAAAGTACTTGTTACTTACACATTTAGGGTTTTAAACTTGAGAAATAGGCTAGCTAGGAGTAAAGTGAACACAAAGAGCAATGCGTGCGCGCATACGGATCTCAAATCGAAGCTAAAACGAAGAAACTGGAGCCGAACTCCCCAAACGACCTCCTCACATGAGGTAGTCATACCGTTGTTAGGGCTGTCCAAAAAATTCCGAAACCGCGGTATCCGACCGAAACCGAAATGAACCGTACCTGTTTTTAGGTTAACTGTACCGGTTCTTGCGGTATGGTTAACCGAACCGTGTAAATTGACCGGTTTCGGTTTTGGTAACGGTATTAAATTTTCCAGAACGGTTAACCGCTCAGTTAACCACGGTTAACCGATTATATAAACAATAAAAATCTTCAAATATTAATGTTCATCTTATATAATAATTAATGTTAGCTATTGAAGGAATATGTACAATATTATATTTTTGTTACATGTGTTTGATTTGTCACTCAGTATTTAGGTAAATGATCAATGTTGTACTATAATAATAACGGTATGGTTTTCATCAATAAAAAAAATACACGGCTACAAGGTTAACCGATAAAACCGAACCAAACTAAAGGTTACCCGGTCTAAACGGAATGGTAATGGAATCGGATTTTAGAAAACCGAATTAAACGGTTAACCGAATCCGGTTAACCGATCTAAATGGAATGGTAACGGAATTGGATTTTAGAAAACCGAAGACCCGGTTAACCGAAAGCGGTTAACCGAATAAGACGGTTAACCTACCATGGGCAGCCCTAACCGTTGTAAAATTAGCCTGACTGTCCCACTGGGTCGGTCGAGCTAAAAGTTTGACACCCAAATCTAGAATCGAATGAAACCAATATTAAGACGGTTCAGAAACCGAAACTGGTAAGGGACCGGTTAGAACCGGTTTTTGACCAAATCCGAAGCCGAATACACCCTTAGGAACCGCGACCGCCCCCAAAACCGCCTATAACCCATTCGAATCCAAATACACTTGTTTTGGAACCGGTGAAACTGATGGAATTGGTGGAACCAGAACCAGACGAAACCGGAACCGTGGTCACCTTTAAGGCCTCCAACTACCAATGGAAAACTTGGGAATTGTCATCACCTTCATCCAACGGAACGGTTCATTGATCACTAATAGCACAACCAAGGAAGATATGACGTGTATCCAAATTAGGAAAAGAAAAAAAGTAGTGTCAATATCAATTCCCTTCAATCTAGTGTACATTCGTTTGGAGACAGCTATTGGGACTGTTGTTGGTCTTGCTATTAGAAATTAAGAAGTTTTTTTTACTAAAAGTTTTGTAGAAGTTGTCATCTGTTGGCTTCAATGTTTGGTGGAACATTTACAGGTGGTTTTTAAAAATAAAGACTATTGTTAGATCCTGCTGCTGAAAATTAAAAAGGTGTATGAGAATGATTTTGTAGAAACTGTCAAATGATTTTGAAACCTATTAGTTTTGGAAAATGAAAAACTATCTATGCAAAATGAGGTCATTAATGTTTACATAAAGGAGGCATATTTTTTCATTTGGCAGGAGTCAGGTCATAATATAAATACATGTATTGTACATGCCCGAGAAATTTACAATATTCCCGAAGGAAGAAAGGTATTTACGTCTGTATCATTAATTAATTAATTAACAATCCCACAACCTTTTTCGTTACCAGCTTGGAATTAATTTAGACTTGAAAACTACTACTAGTAAATTCAATTAAATATCGGGAAAGAAGAGGCAAAGGTATACCTGGAGAAGAGGAAATGAAAAGGTATACTTTGGGTTGAGAGAAAGACATGAAAAGATTCTAGAGTCCCAAACAAAATAACGCTTTCTGTTTCTTCCTTTCTGTTGATTGAAACTGAAATGAAGCATATATACATTACATACAAAAGGTTTGGAATCTAAGAGAGCATCTCTATCAAGCTAGGGATTGATGAATGAATGAATGAATGAATGAATGAATGAATAACTGGTAAAGTAAAGTAAATAACAAAACCCCATTGAAGGAAAGAAGCACATCTTTTCTGACTCCGTCGCAGCTTTTTCATCTCGCGCCCGCTATCATCGTTTAAGAAAATTGAATCCTTCCCTCTTTCAGTTTTCTTTGCTAAACAAAATAAAACACACATCCACTCGCTCGATGGAATGGGGAGTAACACTACATTACTATCATTCAAACACCAAATGGGATTTACTTTCTACTTCTTCATCATCCTCCATCTTTTCCTTATCCAGAACTATTCATCTTCCTATGGTATGCTACCTTAAACTCATTTCTTCTTCTTCTTCGTGATTAATTGGTAAACTAATTGGATCTCTGTACCATCGATGCAGTAAACGCATTTACAGGCACATACGGCGTCAACTACGGCAGACTAGCCGATAATCTCCCAACTCCTTACAGTGTCGTCACACTCCTTCGTGCAAACAAAATAAAAAACGTCCGTATTTACGATGCTAATCACGACGTGATCTCCGCTTTCAACAATTCCGGTATTGAACTTACCGTCATGATTCCAAACGAACTTCTTAAATCCATGTCCGCTAATGAGAATCTCGCACTCGATTGGGTTAAATCAAACGTCGAACCATTCTTATCAACAACAAAGATCCGTGGCATCGCAGTTGGAAACGAGATTTTCGGTAGTGGTGATACTGAACTCTGGGAAGCATTACCACTTGCTACACAAAATGTTTACACAGCACTTAATCGTCTTCATTTAACACGGCAAGTTGAACTCTCTACTCCTCATTCTGAAGGTGTGTTTGCGTCAAGTTTCCCGCCTTCATCTGGTGCGTTTAAGGAGGAACTCATGCCGTATATGAAACCCTTACTTGAACTGTTCTCACATATCGGGTCACGGTTTTATATCAACGCTTACCCTTTCTTAGCTTATATAAGTGATCCGACTCATATCGATGTTAAATACGCGCTTTTTAAGAAGAATTCCGGTGCGTATGATAATAAAACGTATCTACATTATGATAACATGTTTGATGCGATGATTGATGCGACTTACGCTGCGTTGGAGAGCTGGGTATGGGAAGATGGAAGTGATTGTGTCTGAGACAGGTTGGGCTTCTAAAGGTGATGCGAATGAGATTGGGGCGACGATGGTGAATGCAGGACTTATAACAAGAATCTGAGGAAGAGATTGATGAAGAAGAAAGGGACGCCTTATAGACCTAAAGTTGTGGTTAGGGCTTATGTATTCGCGTTGTTTAATGAAGATTCAAAGCCTGGCCCAACTTCTGAGAGAAATTTTGGGTTGTTTAAACCTGATGGGAGTATTTCTTATGATATTGGGTTTAAAGGGCTTGTTGCGTCTTCCGCTTCCTTGTCTACTGGTGTGCTGAACTATGGTTTGTGGGTAGCCGCGGCAGCTGGATGGTTGATGGTGTCTTTACTTAATTTTAATTAAGGTTGTGATTATTTATGGTAATGGCAGAAAATATTGTTATATTACCATATTCTTGTACACATGAGATATGTATGTACGTACGTACTACTCCCACAATTCATGCAAAGGCTCTACATTCAATACTAGTGACAATACGTTTTTATTCCTATAGGCTAGCAGTGTCAAAATGTTAATCCTTACACACATCTTCAGGTTCCTGATTTACCAGAAAGTAATCAAGCTGTATAGAACAAAATGTGAAGTGGACTCTGTCTAATTCTGTAGAGTTTTTACGATACAAATTTACATTAGATGTACAGCAGGGGGAGAAACAAAGCACTGGGACCCCTCCTATTAGCACCGCAGAGCTATCCACGGCTGGGTACCAGATAGTTGCAGCAACAGTGTACGCATTCTAAGAGTTGAAGACCCACTTGAGCAGACTGAAGTGTCTAGACAACTCTAATATCCAAAATGAAGTTATCAGAGCTCAGGGAAATCAAAAACTCATCCCACGTAATCAAGTTTCTTCACCTTCAATTGCTCAGCATTGGTATATATACGACATCATCCTTTGTTGTATCATCCCAGTTCCCTCTCCTGGCAAAGGATAACGTCCTCTCATTAGTTCCTCGGTAAAAAGCCACAACAAATTTAGAGCCAATGCATAAATAAGCATATATCGTCAAAACATCAAAATAAAGAAAAGGAAATGCAGTCAGAATGAAAGGATCAGATTGGAGCACGGAGATGTGAGAATTAATGTACCCATCCAGAAAAAGAAACACTCAATAGAGCCACCAATATGTTTATTTGATTTCAGCAATTAGGTAGAAGAAAAGAATTCACGTCGGGCAAGCAATGAACTAATATAAATGTATACCGGAAGTGGGACATACATCAAGTACCGCTGAGGCGTCAAGAGGTAAACACTAAGAAGCTAAAGCAAAGAGCAATGTTTAGTCCCTCAAAGTAATATAACAGTCAAATTTAAACTCACATTGTATACAATAATGCATGCTTACTTTATTCTAACTCTATAACTACATTATATACAATAATGCACGCTTACACATCTATCTTCTGAAATGGTTCCCTTTGTTACGCTTGCCACCATTCCTCCCATCCCAAGCCGATGCCCAGAAAAATAGAGACATCCAGAAAAGGACAGCCATGAAAATTCTCACTGTGTCCGGCAGCCTGGACAGAGTTGGAAATATGCCTGTTTGAGAAGTAAAAGGTCAGAATCCCAGTTCAAACGTACAACTAATAGCTTAACTCCCAACATATTCTACAATTTAAAGAAAATGACATGACATAGATCATATTAGCAACAAAAAGGAACCATTATTGTATCATGGAGACGAGATAAAAAAAAAAAGAATACAATAAGGAGAGAGGTAGTCAAATTTAAATATTTGCATCCAGAAGTTAACTTCCTTATCGGGTATACTTTACATCAATCCAATTCCAGATACTACAGCTGTTAAGGTAGAAATCGAATCCGATGGGTTCAAAACTTATTTAAGATTTAAATAAATTGATGCACAGAGGAGATGATAAAAGAGACAACAAACTTACATGGTTCAGCATTAAAAATTCAACCCTAATGTACCAGTTTCGAGGATTCCCACATATGTTTTCATTATGTATTAATGGAGATTATGTGTGAAGATGGTAACAATAGAGATGAGGTGAGAAGAGAGAAGAAGATGGCACCAAGTGTGCTCCTCTCTCCCCCCTGCTCGTGTGGTTGTTGTTATGGTGGTGGTTGTTGTCCTGCTTAACCCTTAAGGGGCTGGCTATTTATATAACAAGTCACTTTTCAGTAGGTGTACAGAGGGAAAAGATGCACAATAGAGGTTTGACATCCATTAAACCTCAGTGTGGCATTCACTATCTTCAAAGCTATTGATACCAGTGCTCATTGAACCTTGACATGACTAAGTTGCTATCCAAATGTACTGCTCACTTCTAGCTTGGGTAAGCAAGGCTTCCTCAATGGGTACGGGGGAGTCTCAAGGCCATGTCACGAAGGATTGGAGCGAGAATCGATGACAAGTAGAGTGCGGAGCACCAGCGTGTTGTTAGGCACATCATAAGGTAGCCTAACGATAATAAGGAAGGCTTTTTAATGCTTCGTCTATGAGCTATGCTCACTATGAACACTTGGGTGGAAATAGCAAAGTGGCTAATTGTTAGTATCATGACAAGATATAACGTGGAACACCAAGGGAGCGTTAGGTTTGAGCAGGGGAAATGGAGTGGAATTAAAAAAGAGAATGAAAGGGAATAGAAAAGAATTTCCTTTGATTCTCCTATTTATTTGTTTGTGCAAGAGAAGAGGAAATGAATTGCCAGTCAAAATTTACTGGTCAAGAGTCGTCGGCAGCCGGTCAACGGTCGCCAATCACTGTTCAAAGAGTATTGGGGAAATGGAATCTCATTCCCTAGTGGTGTAAGGAATCAAGTAGGAGGGATTTGCAGTAATCTTATTCTCTCCCCCTTTCCTATAAAATGAGGAAAAATGACAAACAAACAACAAGAAACAGAATCATTTTGATTTCATTTCCTTATTCCTCAAAAAAGTCTCTTAAACGTGTCAAGCCAGTGTCATGACCTAAGTCATGACATAGGAAGGACAACGGAAGAGTAAGACACGAAGGCAATGTCACAATATGTCTTATATAGTGACATGACAGGGTCAAGACAAACCACGACTATATTAAGCCACAAACCATGGAACCAGACTGTGTCAAATGCATGGGCGCTAGGCGTTGGCTGAGCATGGCATGAGAGCTAAGTGCCCTGTGAACTAATAAGGCATGGGCACCGAGCGCCGTGCACGAGTGCAAGCATTCAACTGCCAGCATTCACACAACAGCTCATGGCGCTGTGTCACACGGCCTACGCCCATCTATGCCCATGACACACGCCAGTCAACACATGGCTCCCAACAACTCATGGCGTCGAGTCATTGCAAGATGCACCACACGCTAACACTGTGCAGTGCCTAGCATTATCCAAGGCTCTTGTGCGGTGCTGCTAAGTATAGTTCATTAGAAATTTCTATTGCGATGAATGTAATTCAGAGAAAATTATACGGGTGTATTTTTAATATTGTAGAAATTGTAGGGTTCAACTATAAACAAGTGATGAATTTGATAATAAATGGATGATGGGTCAGGTGATAGATGGAGAAATCATCACCTATCACCGACCCGATCCATCACTTGTTTCACCCAACACCCGTTTATATAAGGTTTTCATCCATTTATTTGGATCGGGTGAACCGAGTGTAGCGGTCTCACACTGGATATTGTCATTCCTAGTCAGCGCATGCTCAAAGCTCACACACATAATACTTAGTGCCTTGATATATTCTATAAATTTTAAAAAAATTATCCGCTTATTGCCCGATCCACCCGAATCACCATGGGTGACGGGTGGACAAGTGACAAGTGATAGTTAACAGGTGACGGGAAGAGTAATAGAAGCGGGTGATTGGTGGGGGTGATGCTTCATCGGATGCATTGCCACCCTAGCACTACACACTAGGCATCGTGCACTACACACCAAGTGCAGATCAAGGTGCGCAATAACACTAGGTAAAAAGTTATTTTCATTGTTAATACATATTCTTTCTAATTTAACTAAATGTCTGGATTTTGGTAGACAACATATTAACCAATTATGGTGATTGGTTAATAGATATAATAAAAATATAGATGGGAATATCTATGTTATAAAAGGGATATTCTTTGGATGGTTAGCAATATTATCTTCTTAAAATATTCCAAGGATTATTCTATTGTCATATAGAATTATTCCTAATATTAGTCAATTAATTATATTTCATGGTAATTAAGATCTTTTCTCAAGGAAGATGACTTATGTGAGATGCTGATGGAATATTGCATATGTTAGGCACTTAGATGAGGAGCAAGGAAAGGATCTGGAGACTTCATTGCTAGGTGCCACACACCCCTTGGCCAATTTTGTGGCCAGATTCATTAGATAATATTATAAGGATGGATAATCATAATAGTAGCATATACTTGATATATTCTCGCAAGATGCCAACCTAAGTGCCTAAAAGGAGGCACTAGAGTTTGCAAGCAACTCTCCCACGTTTTGCCTCCCTCCTCACGCCTAAATCTCTCTGGGCAAGTTCCCTCTTTCTCTCTAGTCTCAAACAAAGACAATCAACTATAAGGAAAGGCTGGGCCTTCCTTAGGTGCTCATTCTCCTCTCTGGTGTTGTTAAAGAAGAGATTAACACCTTTGATCAGATCTGCCATAGCAGCGTGACTATCTCTTTAATCACTATTAAGTTTGATGCGAAGACAAGCTTGAAAAAGTGAGATAGCGCTGCTACTATGTGGGCGAGTCGTTGTGTTTGTACTCTCTTGTTGGTCTTCAACAGATTTGGAGGTGAAGTACGGACAGTGCGAAGTCAACATGAAGTTGAGTACATAGGCAACCTTTTGGGGTGTAACTGGTTGTACAAAAGAATATCCTTTATGTTGACGAGACAAGCCTGAAGAGTTGTCTTGGAAAAACTGGACTCTTTGAGTATGAATTTGAAGACCTGTTTGGAGCAATAAGGAACTCACAAAGGCTTGAGTTTGCTAACTGGAGTTATTGTAGGAGCTTTAGAGGCGGAAGAGAACCCAAGGAGTTGAAAAATCAAGTACGGAACTTGACTAGGGTTTCAATTAACTCCAGATTAAAGGACCTGACAAGACTAACTTAGAAAAGCTAAGATAGGTGTAATAAGATGTTTAGGGAGATATGGTAGGTATGAAGGAAGTAGGTGGAGAAGTTGGGGTAGAAGGATGACCCTTATCAACAGATTTAATTTTCTATTTGCTAACAATAATAATTCACTGAAGGATTTGATTTAGAAAAAATCGATAGAGAGCGTAAGTGCCACAGGGGAAACAGGGTATACCATAATGACTATATAATACACCTTCAAGCACGAAGCGAGTTATACTATTTATGCAAAGCAACACAACATAAAAACACAACAAACTAACATTTCATTTTAGCATTACATAAAGCAGAAAAAAAGTCTCCCTCATTGTGATCAATATAATAGCTTTTTTTTTTATGAGTTGTTTTTCAAGATACTGAATAGCAACAAACTGATCCAAATAAATGTACGATTTTCACTCGAGAACTAAGACAACCTTACTCTATAATCATTAGATAGGGAAGCTTTCCACCAGACATATACTCCGCTGAAAATTACTTCTATGAGCAACATTTGAACATAAGGATGAATGTTAACTAACTTCAGAATTAATCATCCCCCCCCCCCCCCCCCCCATATTGCAAGTTCAAACATCATTCACCAATTACTCCAGGGGTGTGAAATTGAACCTCCAAGTTCAACTACAAACCAGAGCCTCACGTGAAGAACTTTGTAGTCATCAATCAACTCAAAAAGAAGAACGCGTAAATGCACGCTCTGAAAGAAACTAGACGTTCGTTGGCACTGATAAGTAAAACAAATTTGAGCATTCTCTGGAAACGCTGTTTAATCTTTCGCAATAATTAACCGAGGTCAAGAAAATCATTTGCCGTAAAACAACCCTCAAAATTTAAGTCAACTGAAAGCCAAAATCTTTTCCAAAATCCATACCTTCAATGGAAAGTTCGTCCTTTTCCGACGTAGGATCGGACGGTGGTCGGCCGGGGTTTCCAGCTCGGCATCGGAAGAAACAACCGCTAGAGTGCCGGGAGAGACTCGGGTAAAACGGGTGCAAACGAGGGCGCTTACATTTGATCGTCAATAAAGTCCTAGAAAAAGAGATATAGAAAGACCGAGCTGCAGAAGAAAACATGTTCGGGGCTAATGAGAGGAAGCGAGAGCATGTAGGATCCGGCGTACAGTTCCATGACCGATTATCTCCGACGAAGCCCGCGGAGGAGAGCAGAGCCATATTCTGGCCTGGTGACGTTTTTCCTTTTGTTTCTTTTCTTTTTTCCCTAACCTTTTCTTATTGCAGATTTATTCCCTTGCGGCAAAATTTTCGTATCGTGGGACTTTGTTAGCCTTGGGACTGTCTGTTCTGAGGGGGAAGCCATGACAATGTCTGGTCCTCTAAGATCTGAAAAAAAAAACATGTACGGTGGATAGCTACTCAAGACTCTCAAGACGCGCAGGCTCGGAAATGAACACAGCCATTCTTTTTTAATTGTTTTTCTAAAATTAATCTAAACTATTAAACTATCTTATAATATTAGCGTGTATCATTTTTGTCGTTGACTAACAGTAGCTTGTAACTTTCCTGCCTATGGGTCCGTTCGCCAGCGACTGCTAAACGCAGCATATCCTGCGAAAAAATAAAGTTGACTGTGGTTAAGGAATAACAAACTGCCATGTGTAGTAAAGCTGACATCTAGTTAAATAAAAACCAATCAAAAGCTGCCATTTGTCAAACACCTTTCTACTGAATGAGATTAATCTGTAAATCGCAGCTACCGAACACCCCCTATGAAGGTTTTCTCCCAAGGAATATTTCTACCCAACCCCTCGTCTTCCTCCCTGCATGTCAAGTTTCAGTAATCATTCCCAACCTTCTCGCTGAGCTGTCAATGGATTATGCTATCAACTACACGTTTCACATCCTTCTAAGCACCAAGTATCGACTTAATACATGCAGCTCATCATTAAACCTAGCCCTAGCTTAGCATGGCATCCTCTGCTAGCGTTTCGAACCCTACATATACCTTGGTTGGGTTTTGAATCAACACACACTACTTTCCACCCTGCATCTTCCACTTCGCCAATCTTTTCGACTTCCTTTCTCCTCGCTTCATCGACTCTTGATTAGTTTCTCAAAAATTTCAACAACCTCGCCACCCCACTCAACCCTTATGGCGGCCGCTCCACCAACACCACCGGTTGAGGATTTAGCATCCCACTGTGCCCAGCTGACTCTCACCGCAGCTGAGGAGGAGTCTGTTCAAGTCGATGATCTTCTGGACGCTTCTTCAGAAGCACTGACTCAGTGTTGTTTTCTGGGCAAGTTGCTCATGCCCCGTCATGTTGACCTCAAAGTCATGGAGCAGACTCTTGCGAAGGCTTGGAAATGCGAGTACACACTCCGTGTTCGCAATCTGGAAGATGGGCTTCTTCTTTTTCGCCTGCCAGATGAGGCGTTTGTTGCGTCCATCCTCTCTCGTGGTCCATGGACTCATGATGGAGGTCTGTTAGTTCTCTCCGTTGTTGATAGGGCCACAACACCCAGAGACCATGATTTCAAGTGGGTGCCTTTCTGGGTTCATGTCCATGATGTGCCGTTCCAGTTTATGAACCATTTGTTCGCCAAGCGCCTTGGGAATAGGATTGGCATGTTTATGGAGTGTGCTGAATTTGACCGCCGCAGAGCGGGATCTTATATGCGTCTGAAGGTAAACCTGGATGTCACTAGGCCACTCCTCCACTTCACTTCCATCAATCTCGAAGGAAAGGCAATGATCTTGCCATTGACGTACGAGAAACTGCCTAACATGTGCTTCCTGTGCGGGTTTTTTACACACCTTCTTCGTGACTGTCCTTATCGAACTGAGGCTACTCAGGAGGAGCTCAACTACGGCATGTGGTTAAAGGCTGGAACTACAGGAGCTTCTCAACCAGCTTATGATTCACGGGGTGAAAGTTCTGTCAGAGCCCGTCGTTCTATACCACCACCGCGTCCAGGGGTTATATTTCATGAAGATGCTACTGATGTTGGAGAAGGTGGTGCTGGGGATGGTGGAGCTCACATCATGGTGGATATTAATGAAGACCCTGTCATGGAGGATGGAGAGATTCCCCAGTCCCCTACGGTTTCGGATGGCCGCAAGCGCAAGCTCAATACTGTCCAATGCTCTTCTTCTGAATCAGAGCTTAGGGAAGTTCAATCTATGGAGGAGGTTACCAAAAGAGGCAAGGGTGAAGCAGGGAATTCCACATCATCGGTGATTCTATGTGAAACCCAGTATCACCCAACATAATGTCCATTTTGGTTGCGAACTGTAGAGGTCTGGGTGCACCTGCTGCGGATAGCTGGATCAGGGATGTGCTACATCAACAAGCGCCCACTTTTGTGTTTTTGACAGAGACAAAGCTGTCTTCTTTTGAGCTACGATCTTTTGCCAGTTCTTATCGAACTTACTACTGGGTGGGTGGGGATAGTGTTGGTAGAAAGGCGGGGGTAGCTTTCTTTTAGCCAATCAATCTTGATGTTTCAGTGCTTAGTGTATCTAGTCATCATGTAGATGTTGTAATAGGTGCTCAGGGAGGGCTTCAATGGCGTTTTTCAGGTCTGTATGGATGGTCTGATCATCAACATAAATGGAAAACCTGGGATTTAATTCGGTATCTTAATGTGCAGTGGCAAGGGCAGTGGGTATTGGGGGGGATTTTAATGAAGTTTTATATTTGCATGAACATCAGGGCAGGGGAAAACGCTTTTCAGCCAATATCAACGCCTTTCGGACTTGCTTACTAACTTGCAACCTCCAAGATTTGGGTTTCAGGGGTTCCAAATTTACTTTCACCAATAAGAGCAGGGACAATCGTCATACACGAAGCCGTTTGGATCGATTCATTTGTAACGACACACGCTTATCTGAGTTCCCAATGGCAACAAACTTTCATTTATCTTGGGGTCACTCTGATCATAAACCAATTAAGTTAGTCTTACATCCCACACACCATCGTGGCCCAAAACCTTTTAGGTTCGAAAACTGCTGGGCGAATCATCCCCAGTGCAAGCTTCTGGTACAATCATTTTGGAATTCTTCAACATCTGATTATTGTCATAAGGTAACAAAGTGTGGACATAGGCTAAGATTATGGGGAAGGAGACAAATTTGGGTCGAGAAGCGATTACTTCATCAGACACGTCAGGAAATTGATAGTATTTCCTCTGATGTCTCATGTACAAACAATATCGATCGATGGAATGACCTGAATTCTGTTTATGACTTTTTACTACTGAAGGAGGAAGTATGACTACAACAGCGGTCCAGACAACAATGGTTGCTCTCGGGAGATCGTAATTCGGCTTTCTTCTTTGCTAGATATAGAATGCGCACCAGGCAGAATTACATTACTTCTTTGTCGTCAGATACACAACCACCACAATCATCTTGGGCAGGAATTGAGTGAGTTACGCGCCAACACTTCCAAGCTTTGTTTGCTTCGACACAACCAGCCCAGGACCCTCATTTACTGGCCTGCCTATCTAACAGACTCCCACTGGATCACCATCAAGCTATGGGTCAACCTTACACTAGGGAGGAGGTTATTAAGGCATACAATCAGATGAATCCAGGCAAGGCTCCGGGGCCCGATGGAATTAATGGCACATTTCTTCGCACTTTCTGGCCTATTATCAGTGAGGATTTTTGCACACTTGTCTATCTTTTCTCAATACAAACTTGGTGCCACCAACTTTGAATGACACACACATCGTGCTAATACCCAAGTCACCAGGGGCTGCGTCCATTAATAATTACAGACCAATCTCTTTGTGCAACACTATATATCGGGTAATATCCAAGGTTCTTGTTAATCGGATTTCTGATGCACTCCCGTCTGTTATTTCACATAACCAAGCCGCTTTTGTTCATAACAGACTAATCTCTGATCAAATTCTGTTGTCTCATGAGATTTTACATTCAATGCGAAGATCCCGAGCTAAGATCAAGGGTCATTTTGCTTACAAAGTGGATATGTCGAAGGCTTTTGACTGACTAGAATGGAGTTTCATTTTGGATGTTCTCAGAAGCATGGGTTTTCACTCCTCCTGGATCTCACTAGTTCGACAGTGCATCACTACAGTGCGCACTGCTGTCGTCATAAATGGCTACCCAGGGCACTTTTTTGAGCCTAAACGTGGCCTCCGTCAAGGAGATCCATTGTCACCTATTTTATTTATTATATGTATGGAGGCCTTAACATCAGCTCTCAAATTGGCCACTGATGTTGGTATTTATCGTCCTTTCTGAATTCCTGGTCTAGACACACCTATATCCAATCTATTGTTTGCTGATGATATAGTACTTTTTGGGGAGGCAACTGTCTCTAATGCAGAAGCTCTAGCTTCAATCCTAGACGATTTCAAGACTGCCTCGGGTCAATGTATCAATCCAAACAAGTCCGCAATTATGTTTTCCTTTGGTTTAAAACTCCCTGTGAAACGGACAGTTGCTGCAATTCTTCAGGCGCATCAAACAACAGATCTGGGGTTATATCTTGGCTTCCCAAGTACAATTGGTAAGAACAAGTGCTTAATTTTCAGCTATATAAAGGATAGAGTTGCAAGGCGTATACAAAGCTGGTCCAAACAGGTTTCTCAAGCTGGTCGCACGTTGTTGGTTAAAGCTGTCTTACAGGCCTTTCCCTCCTATGATATGTCCATAATACTCCTTCCACGTTCACTTCTCAAGAAGATACAACAGATGATTAATCAGTTTTGGTGGGGTGGTGCAGCACATTCAACAACCATTCATTGGACAAAATGGTCAACATTGTGCCAAGATCGTGGTTCGGGAGGCCTGGGATTTCGAGACCTGCACAGCTTTAATCGAGCTCTCTTGGCAAAGCAGTTATGGCGGATTCTAACAGAACCTACCACTCTACTCTCTCGATTTTATCATGCAAAATATGTGCGGGGATCAAGTTGTTTAATGGTACATCCAGATTCTACATCGAGTCCAATTTGGAGAGCTCTTCTTAGTGTGAGAGATTTAGTGCAGTTTGGTGGCAGACGGGCAATTGTAACTGGTACAGACACCAAGATTACAGATCGATGGCTCAAGTCTAAGCAAGGAGGAAAGCTTTTCCCTTGGCGGCTTCCACCTCTAGTTTATCAACATGCATCAGTTGCGACTCTTAAAACATCCGATTACAGATGGAATACAAATTTACTGCAACATGGTGTGATGAGTCGGATATTAGACATGTTCTTGACACCCCTTTAGTTACACCTTCAGCATCTGTGTCGCTTTCCTCTGACTACTGGTACTGGGGGCTTACAAAATCAGAAGAGTATACATTTTCATCAGCCTACTACGCTGCACTAACAATCAAGAATGCAACAACCCCTTCAACTTCACAGCATGGGCCCAAGGCCATAGTCTACAAAACAATATGGGACCTTGACGTCCCACCGCGCATTAAGTTGTTTGCATGGAAATTTATTACAACTAAGATTGCTTGCAAGACTGTTATTAAGGACAGAATTCGCATTGATATGGCTACAAGATGTTTTTTTACAGCTCAAACGAAACCATGTTGCATGCTTTCTATGCCTGTCCGAGTGTGAAGCCTCTCTGGTTTGAGTTTGGTTTTCACTTGCCAACGGACGTTTGCACTGATCCATGTTTACAGCATTGGCTTTTTCATTTCATATTGGAGCACTCCAAAACAAAGGTGGCACGATATCTTTGTTTCCTGTGGAAGCTATGGTTCGCACGTTGCCAGACTTCACATGGTCATGTGCATCGGTTCGATCAAGGGTGGTGTCAAGCCGATAGCTTTCTCCAACATTCTATGTCCGCTCATCACAATGGGACACAAGAGTTGCAACAACACCGTACCCAATATCCTTTGTGGCCGGAGTTTTCCACGGATGCTAGTTTAGACTCTCACAGAAGGGTGGGCATAGCTTGGGAGGGGTACTTACAGAGCCAGTTAACTTCAACTGGAAGTGTTGCTTTCAAAGGGGATGTGAACATTGCAGATGAGGAGGCTATGGCAATCGAGGAAGCGTTGCATGCGGCATGTGCCATGTGACTTACAACTATCCGCGTATTGTCTGACTGTAAGTCGGTAATACAATACTTGCAAACGGGCGCAACTTCTTCTCTGCTACCAACCTCTACAGCAATATTAGATAAAATATTAGCAGATTTAAGCAATTTTCATGATGTTTCATGGTTTTATATACCTAGGGATGATAATTTTTCAGCGCATAGCTTAGCTAACCATGCCCGATGTTCACAAATCTCGGGTTCATGGACACCGGAGACCATTCCGGAAGTTATACTCAAACTCGTATCTTAATGCAACCATTTTTCTTTAAAAAAAAACAGTAGCTTGTAATAGTGTGGTCTCTGGAATACAGGAAAAAAACTTTGGGTATTAGTGAGTATATTTATATTAAAGGACAATAACAATGTATAAATATAAAAGTATGATTAATAATTAAGGAATATATGTTTATTAATTGTAAAACTTTAAAAACACTAAAATAAATATGGAGTTGTAGAGTAAATTCTAAAAATCTTATATTAATTCTAGATTATAATATAATCCTAAATTCGAATATGAAGGAAACTCTAAAAAGTATATAGTTTAAGTTGAACCTTACACCCTAAAATTTAACAATTTTACTAAAGTTATAATAGAATAAATATTAAATCAAAAGAAATTAAAAATAACCCATAAAACTTAGTAAAATAACATGAAGAGATTCAAACCATGAAAAAACTAAAAACCATAAACCATTTAAATACTTATAAATCTATGTACTAAATTACCATAATTATTTTAATAAAATTAGGCTCACATACAATAAATCATAATGCCAAAAATAAATTACATAGCATTTATATAGTTTACAACGTAAACAATATAGTAAAACATTAATATAATAAGGAGGTTGCTATTCGCAGTACAAAATTAATAATGTAACACCCCTACCGCTAATACCGTCATTACAGTCCAATCTCCTCATACAATCCAGATTCACGCAGCGGATACTTACATACTCAACGGTAGGGTGATACAACGCCGCTAACCGCCCATAAGGCTAGCTAGGCTACTACTACTACTACATACAGCATCGGTCTGATGGACCGGAATATCCGAGTACTACACACTTACAATACATACTCCAATTACCAAATCAAATACTAGAACTTCCCATTCATTACAATACTCCGTAAGTTCAATACAATATAATACACCGAGTTTACTAAGATCCTTATACAATTACAACACCTCTTTCAATTTCATAAATACTCATCACGAGTCTATCCACTACCCATTCCTCACAAACTACTTGCTTTCTAAGTACGAGGGTGCACCACTTAGCGCGCCTCTACATTCTACTTCTACTATCCGAGTGTAGCCACAGGTCTCTTACCTTGACCATATCCGCTTCGGGTACCTGCACACTAAAAACGTTCCCCCTAGGGGGTCAGCTTTCGCTGCATATGATAACCGCATACCCCGCGTACTAGTGAGGGTACGCCGACCACTTGGTCGAATACATGCAATTCATTTTACAATACATACATGCTTTCATACAGAATACTACAATACTTTACGCAAGGAATACATACATACATTTCAATACATACAAGGTAAACCATACAAGTCAACCGATACTTACTTACCTTTCCCGAAGTACACAATACACATACATATACCATACATCCGCAATACATACACAATCCACCATACTTGTCAGCTCATGTTGGTCCACCCGGGTTAATCGGGTGGAGATTACTCTTTTACTCGTTCCACAGTACTTACGCATACATACTCATACTCATACATACTTACTGATCCATACTTACTTACTTACTCTTACTCATGTTAAGTCGGTATGACCTCTGGGCAGGGACTACACCGTCCCACCACCAGGCTTTACTTGGTTCACCAATCCAGGATGCTACCCATTTAAGGGATTTGGGCCGTGGACCAGTTTAAGAACCAGAATCGGATCCAACCTCTTGTGTCTCCTCATCCTCACGCGTGGCCGAAGCTATATCGGACTTCTACTCATTCCAATTTATTCCTTACTTATGTTAGGAGTTAGGTAGTTAGGAATTAGTAGAAGTCGCACATCCAAGCCACATACACATTACATTGTTCATATACACATCCATACGCAATACAATACAATATTCAAGTACACTACGAGATACAAATACACTTCATCATCATTCATACATTTCATGAGTTATACAAACTATTGTTCAAGACAAATATCAAGAACAATGTAAACAAGCACAAGTAGGTGCATTATAGTCCGATTCATGCATTTATCTTATTAGGTGATCAAATAAGCACACAAATCGGGGTAACCAGATTAGGATACAGGGCATGAAGAAATCATACCTTTTTACCGGAATTTACTTTACCGGGTGCTCCCTTGTTCCTTTGGTTCCCTCTTGTTCCTTGATTCTTATCCACGGACCAATGACTACATGTCAAATGGTTCAATTAATACTAAGCATTACAATACATACTTAGTTAGTACTCCCGTACTTACCCCGTTGTCCCATTTTTCCGGGTTAACTTACTGTTCATATACTTACGACTTCCTTACTTACTTTTCCAACTTGTTTATACCTTCAATGACCTTTAAACATCATTAATTAAGTACTAATTATCTTATACTATCATTACCATTCATTAACTCATCTTAAAACCCATTTAATAAGCTTAATTTTACAATTTTTGGTTGGTCCGGGACCTCGTCCGGGTCTTAAGTCCCGGACCAACATGTGGTCATACTCCTCGGCCTGTTTTCAGTTATGGTCCGGGACCTTATACCTAAGGTAAGTCCCAGACCCAAGGCTTTGAAATCTCTCGAACGGAATTTTAATTTGGTCCGGGTCCTTGCACATAAGTCAAGTCCCGGACCCAAACTTATTGAAACTCTCGGCCTATTTTGATGGGGTGGTCCGGGTCCTTGTATGGGACTTAAGTCCCGGACCACCCTCTGTCATCAACCCTCGGTCTGTTTTAATATGCTGGTCCGGGACTTAGTCCTGGACTTAAGTCCCGGACCCTGCTAAACTTTCTACAGATTTTAAGTTTTCAAAATCTGTTACAATCCAAACTTTGCCTAATTAAATTCCCATTGTTCCTAAACTTAATCATACATGTTTAAGCACCTTATTAGCCTCTTAAACATGCTCAAATCCATTACTAATTCATTACTCCTCTTCATACTAATTCACACATACATTTTCTACATTTCCCTTCCAACACTTACAGTTTTTTTCCCTTAGTTATGTTTGCTACAGATTTTGGTTCCTACTTCCCCCATGCATATTCTCATCTCTTAATGCCATTTCCAAAGCCTACAATGCACTATCTTACCTTCCAATTCATTCCCAAGCAACTACCATATCTATTCCCAAGTCCAACACTCTTTTTACCAATTCTTACACACTAATTCTTCCTAACTTCTCCAATACATTTTAAGCACTTTGCTACAGATTTTACACTTCTTATTTCTCACACTACAACTACCACTTCATCACTACTGAACATACCTACTCAATCCAATATACACCTTGGTCCTCCCATTCACCAAGTCATTCTTAAATACATAATTCCTACCAAAATTTCGCCATAGTTCGCCTACAATTCTTACATCCTCAAATACAATTCTCTCATCAAATTCAACCTAAAGCTAGCCACACCCAACAAGGGTCCTACCAGCACACAAGGTTCATACAAAATTCCTCCAAAGCATATATACAATTCTCCAAGCTCAATACAATGCATTAACATACATACATGGCACTTTGGCTCTTACTTTGCAACTCTATTTCACCACTTCCTCCAATACCAAGCAAGCAGATTTTTCTCACATGTTTTGGGTTCATTGATTCATTTACCCATCCCATTATCCCAATACATATAGGTAGTGCATTAAGATAGGTTTTTCTTACCTTGAGATCACAATTCCTCTTTTAAGTTCTCCACCTCTCCTCCTCTTCATTCTCGGTCAAGTTGAGCAATGGGGTTACAAAACCCCAAGCCAACATTCAAGAACACAAAATAGATACAATTAAACTCCTTAACCCATTGGATAACTCTAATTCAATGAAAGGGCTTAAATGCCATTAGTTAGGGTTTTACCTTGGAGTTTTTAAGAGAGGTTTTTAAGCCTTGAATGCAAAGGAGAGTGCCTCCACCATTGGAGAGTTAAACCAAGCTCAAATCAAGAAGAAGACAAGGCATTACAAAGGGGGCAAAAATCGGCCACTATAGAGAGTGAAGAAAAACGGATTTTTCTTGACACTTTTTACCTTAGGAGGAAGAGGAGAGTCCATGCTTCGAAATGGTGCCATTTATTCTTCAAATGCTCAAAACCCATGGAGATGAAGTTGCTCCTTTTCGGATTTTTGAAAAGATAGAAATGTAGAGCTTGAAGAGGGGAGTTCAAATATGTATTTTATTTTACATTTGGAGCTCAAATGGAGCTAGAGCATGAGGAAGAAAGGAGGCTGCCATGGGAGCCATGAGAGAGCTTCAAAAATCTCTGCAAGGGGGGAGAAGAGGAGTCTCACGATGGGGGAAGGAAAGAATAGGAGAGAGAGAAGGAAATGAGGGGAGAGAGGAAAGGTGAGTGCTTTTGTACTTTATTTGTTTTTTTTTTGCTTTTTGACTCCCTTATTTAATTAGCTAGTTATGTGTGTGAGAGAGAGAGGGTTATTTAACTTAATAAAACCGCCCCCTACAGTATACTAGTTGGAGCGTTTTTTGTCTTTTACAGAAAACGCTCGTTATTGTACCCGGTTTTGATACTATTCACTAACCGGGCCCGTTTTCCGGAATTTTCTCGTTTAATTATTTTTATTGATTATTAAGATTCCATAAATGCTTAATAATTATTATTTAATGATTCACGATTTTTACGGGTCCGTTTGACCACTTAAAATCACGTTTTCGAGTTTTCTCGAAAAACGTGCGCTAAAGCTCTATTAGCGTTTTAATACATTATTTGGTTCCGTTTTCTTCGGGAGTTGTTCCCATATATTGTTTTGGTCTTATTAAACCCTAGGAATCCACATAATACGCTAACCGAGGTCTCATACCTCCTATGGTTATTTAACGCTTATTTAGCGTTTTCCGCTTTTTAAGCGTTTCTTTATTTCTTTGGATTTATTTTTCCTTACCAAAATTACTTAAGCATTATTAGGCTCTTAAATACCTATTAGGATAATTTAATCGCCATATTTAAGGTCGGGGTATTTCAAATAATCACCGCACTACAAATTTTTTTAAATCATTTTAACGTTGTAAATATATAACAAAGTGTGGGTGCAGTTTTTTTTTATTAATTGACATCCACTTGTGATTTAATTAAAAAAGTCTATACTTGATGAATAGTGATTTTACTAAGTGCATTACATTTTTTTTGCCAAAGTATCCGGAATACATTGCAATGTGTTGGGGCGCCCGTTTTTCTTCAAAAAAATAAAAATCGATATATGAAACAGTTTTTACAGTCATTTCTTTGTTACTAAAATGCTAAAAAAACGTGTCAAATAAAGACACTATATTGCTCAAATCGTGTCAAATTAAATCACTACATTGCTCAACTCGTGACAAATAGAATGAGAACACAGCTCAACTCGTGATTTAATTTGACACGAGTTTATCAATATAGTGTCTTTATTTGACACGAGTTGAACAATATAGTGTCTTTATTTGACACGTTTTTTGACATTTTGTATTTCCAATATTTTGTTATATATTTAAGTGATTTTGGGATCTAAGAAACCTCCTAACAAATCAAAATATATATTTACGTAAAAGGAGTAATAATCGTGATCATTTCCTCACAGACAATTTAACTTAGGACCAAGAAAGTGTTTAAATGACTGGTGCTCGGAATGAACCCTAACTTTCAATTCTGTGATGTATGGGGTTTGAATTCTAGGACTTTTGTTAGGAATTTCTACATTTTTATATATTTCAGTTCTCGTGAACTAAACTTTAGGTTTGTTCCGCTTGGTAGATGTTTGGATTATTAGATAGTTATTCACTTTCGATTTTGTGATTCATGGGGTTTGAATTCTAGGAATTTTGTTAGGAATTTCTACATTTTGATATATTTCAGTTCTAGTGACATAAACATTAGGTTTGTTCCGCTTGGTAGATGTTTGGATTATTAGATAGTTATTCTCTAGAAGGGATCCCTTGGGAGATATTTTGAATGATTTTGTGCGAGAAAGATAGGGTACCGATTCCTATGAGTGTGTTGATGCATGTGAAATATCCTCCCGAAAGCAGACTATATTAAACAAGTTCAATAGCGACAATACAAGATTCGTTTTCCTACTCGATACACATGCTAGCTCTCCATTCATCAAGCTACAATCTTGCTGATTTAAAATCTTTGGTAGATGTTTGGACGTGGAATAAACGTGTTGTTATACTTTTCTGGATTTAAAATCTTTGGTAGATGTTTGGACATGGAATAAACGTGGTGTTATACTTTTTTGGATTTATAATCTTTGGTAGATGTTTGGACGTGGAATAAACGTGTTGTTATACTTTTCTGGATTTATAATCTTTGGTAGATGTTTGGACGTGGAATAAACGTGTTGTTATACTTTTCTGGATTTATAATCTTTGGTAGATGTTTGGACGTGGAATAAACGTGTTGCTATACTTTTCTAGATTTATAATCATTAGTAGATGTTTGGACGTGGAATAAACATGTGGTTATATTTTTCTGGATTTATAATCTTTGGTAGATGTTTGGACGTGGAATAAACATGTTGTTATACTTTTCTGGATTTATAATCTTTGGTAGATGTTTGGACGTGGAATAAATGTGTTGTTATACTTTTCTGGATTTATAATCTTTGGTAGATGTTTGGACGTGAAATAAACGTGTTGTTATACTTTTCTGGATTTGTAACCTTTGGTAGATGTTTGGATTATTAGATATTCACTTTCAATTCTATGATGCATGGGTTTTGAATTCTTGGAAATTCGTTCGGATCGTTTCCTCACTTCTACGCGTCTTGTTTCTGTGCGTGTTTTTTTCTTTCTGAAAACTGTTTTGTGTATAATTCGATTTCACAAAAAAAATCATCTCATCTTTCTAATCATTTTATTTTATGAAAAGTTAATAATCATAATCAATCACATTTTGGAAAAGTAATCGTCACTCTCACTTTATTTATCTCTCTCCGTTTACATATACAGTTCAAACTGAAAGAGGGTTCCAGAACGATAATACTATATCGTAGGAAGAGATGAAGGAGTTTGATGTAAGTAGGAAGTTTATGAGGAAGATGTAAAGGAAAGTGATGAAACTTGAGCACAATCAGGATGTCATTATGAATGAAATAGATTATATGAAGCGAAAGAAAAACAAGAAGAGGTGGAGAAAGGTGAACAATTATAACTACAAACAGTTTAGTCAAGCAAATGTAGAAAGTCAACAAACCATCCATACTGTATCTTAAAACAACAAAAACATAAAACCCTAAACTATGGTGCGCCGTACTGGTGATAGTATGAATCCCATATTGATAAGGTACTGAAGACCTCATCTCTCCCCTGTTCAGTTTTCCTCTGTTCCTCCTCTGGCATCTCCTCACGGTAGTAACACCAGTCCCAGCTACGGTTCCCAGGAAAGTAAGGCCTACCAACCTCAGTTGCCTCACTCATGAGCTGCAACATAATATTATAAAGTTAGCCTAGCATTCATAAAATGTTATAATCAACTGAAATTATACAAAGGAAGAGTTTAACTTACTAAGGCGGGATCCGGCCGATGAACGAATGTGTTGTTGTACATGTCAGGATTCAGGATCTTTGGATGGGTGTGTTTGACGTCCCCATCCAGATAATCTCCGTCACATACATGCAGCACCGCCCGTGTCTTAGTGAACCCCGGAGTAGGACCACACTCACGTGCGGTGTCCCACACACTATACATGGGGAATACACACATTTATAAGGGGATCCCTTTCTCCCTCTTTTTTCGGATCTAATGTTCGGTCTAATAGGGGGAGGTGGGATACACTGAACGTACCCGAATTAGCGAAGACAACACTCCGGCATATATGGCTCATTCACGCTCATGTACTGCAGGGTACCCCTGTACCAAGTGTGACCCTTGTTCTCATTCACCTTCTCGCGACCGTAGGGCAACCAATCAATCTACATTGGATCACAGGGAAACGTAAGCATCAATAAGAAACAATAATGTAACTAATACAAATTGAAATTGTTGTACCACTTACTTTTCTTATTGTCAGAGCATCTAGATGTTTGCGGTAGTTCTCTAGTGAATCTTAATTTTTTCTGCTGGGAGGTGGACCTGACCCATGTCATAGCCCACGGTTTATCATCCCCATCACGCCAATCAGCACTAACCGTTGGTCTAAGAGTGGGGAAGTATGCATATATCCAGCACTACAGAAATTTAAAATATAAATTATGCCAACTATTAATGTGAATTCATGAAAATTTATTACATTGTTGTACATTAAAACACTTACCTCGAGAAGGGTCAAAGAGCCAACAATGCTTGTACAGTCAGCACGAGATGCTATCTCCAGCTGGCAATACAACCACGCAAGAGTACCTGCTCCCCATGCGTACTTATTTAGCTTCACATTTCGACTCATGGGAGTGACTAACCAGAACGGTAGAGGACTTATGCGTCCATGCCCCTTATTACCAAAGATGGTGGTACCGATCGCATAGTAGAGCTAACCACACACCTCCTTCTTAGGTACCCTCTGCCCTGTCGAACACCACTCTATAAGTGGACATATCTGAACAGCACCAGTATGCCATATGGACCCTATCATCTACTCAACGTCGTTAGGAAAATCTAACAACGTAGCCATCATCTCCTTAAGCTCAGTGTTTGACGGATCCCCCACAACCGGACAACCAATGATGGGGATCCTCAGTATCCACCACACATCATGAAGTGTGATCGTCATCTCTCCAAAGGGCATGTGGAAAGAGTTGGTGTCCGGCTGCCACCTCTCCACAAAGGCCGAGATCAATGACATGTTATTGAAACCCCACGTGACATCTAGTAGATGATCCAGCCTTGAGTACGTAGTCATATTCCTTGCCCTTTTGCAAGGAACCAGGCTAAACGGCCAGTTCGTGATTATAGACTTTCAGGGTTTAAATCCCAAAACACCCCGGTCCCAGATAATTACCACAACGTTTACACACGCATGCAGAAATAATTAAATCTACTTGCCAAAGTGAAAGATAAGAGAGTACATACCTTAGTCATTGACCAAAGGTCAATGACGACATGCCCCCTGAAACTGGTGATGACACTAGTCAGTAGCGGACCACCAGGTATTGGCACATCATTTAGCCTCCAGAAAGTGGGTAGAGCAGGCTTCATAACAAGAGCAGCTTCCTCATCAGTCGCGCTCTCATGATCAGGGTCGTCCTCATCAGTATACTCATCCTCATCGCTCTCCTCAGCCTCCTCCTCATCGATGTCCATGTCAGCGGAGCAACATCCGGAGGGGTGTTATGACAAGATCCTTTAGTTTTGATGATAGCAAACCTTGTATTGTTTATCTAATGCGTTTATCAAGATTCATGATTCAGATAGACAGGTAAATGAGTGGCTTAGCAGGCAGGTTGCAAGCGCGCTCAATCCACGACATGTGCCCAACCAGTTGGGCACCTGTCTGCGAGAGCTCCGTAGGACTTCTAGCACAGACAACCAGTCAGACACCGCACGAAGATATCTCTCATGCTTAAAGATGAAAAATAAAGACAAAAGACTACAAATGATCGACACATTCAGATAAGACACATACATCCACATAAGCAACTTGTTCACGACAAGCTCACGACAAAAGGAGAAGTTCATTAATGCACAAGATAACAAGGCTATAAATGAACATCATTACATAACCGTAATGAATTCATAAGAGGGCATTTATGAGCATTTAATGAGCGAGACAAAATTAGGCAAGTGGGGCACACAAGTGGTGATCGACCTATCAAGAGGGCTGCCGCCAACTTGACCAACCATGAGGCAACACATAGTCCACGCCTCCAGATCAAGTTGAAGAATCTCTACAAGTCTAGTGTGGCTGTTATGTGAATAATCGAAGTTGTAGTCGACTCCTAGATGTCTAGGGATTAATAGGACGGTAGTTACATCCAACAACCGTGTATAAATACTTGCATTTATCCCATATGTAAGTAAGCCTGTACGAGAGAAAAAGATAGAGATAATCTGGGCAAGTGTGGATCAGACTTAGGAGTGTGTGTAAGTGCTAGAGAGTTGGTGAGCTAGATAGGACTGGGTTAGAGTATCAATACATTGGGTATTTGATAGGACGACAGGTCGGGGAACGGTCGGTGAACCGTAGGCCGATAGTCAGGAGAGGGTTAAGGACTTTAGGGGTAAAGTCGAAACTGTCCCGGGAGTCCGTGGGTGGGGCAAGGGAGATTGAGTGAATTTCGTGTGTGTAAATTCTCAATCGAAATGGGTTTTCCAGTTTAAGTTTATCTCGCGTCCATCCCTAAACTATCAAGTCTAATTAAGAGTCCACGACACGTCAGAGACGCATCAGGAGCGCTTGCTGGTTTCAATTGGTATCAGAGCAGGTCTCTTCTAGAAAGCTAACTGCTTTGGAAGACGATCAAGATGTCTCATGCAAGCATTCTAGCAGCAGAAGAAGGTTTTGCACCAAATCGACCACTACTCTTCAATGGAGACAACTACACTCACTGGAAGAATAAGATGGAGTTTCATATCAAGTCTGACGATCCAAGGATGTGGAGGGTGATAACACATGGAGAGTACACCTTCTAGAATACTCAAGGACAAGACATATCTATCGACAGCATGACGGATGATCAAATCAAGAAGCTGGTATTCAACGCTCGAGCCGTAAGAATACTTCACTATGCACTACTACCTGAGCAATACTCCAAGATTGCTTCAGCTAAAACAGCTAAAGAGATTTGGAAAACTCTTGAGGTCACTTATGAAGGGAATGATGAGATAAAAAAGACTCGCATTGAGTTTCTACTCACTCATTGGGAGCTATTGAAGAAGGAAGAAAAGGAGAGCATTTCTGAAATGCATACAAGGTTCACTAAGCTGATCAAGAAAATGTTGGTGCTTGGAAGAACCATCTCTAATGAAGATCAAATTCAGAAGTTCCTCAGATCTCTTCCTGCCTCCTTTGACAGCAAATTCAATGCCATGCAAGAAGCACATGATCTCTCCAAGATGTCTCTGGCAGACATGCTAGGATCTCTAGAAGACATGCTAGGATCTCTAATGGCTTTTGAGTTAAAACTACAACACAAGAATTCAGAAAGCTCATCAATAGATAGAGGGAAAGGCATAGCCCTTCAAGTAGCTGAAAATGAAAGATCCGAGTCAGGAGACGACAATGATGAAATGGTCCTCTATGCTAAGAGGTACGTTCGAAAGTTCATAAGAAATAAAATGAGGAAAGGCAAGGAGTCCAAGGAATCGGATGATCAAAAGAAAAACAATGATAAGTATTTTGGGTGTTCAAAACGCGGACATCATATCAAAGCCTGTCCTCAACGATCTCGAGAGGACAACGACAGGGTCAAGAGGTCTGTCCGACGATCATTCAACAAAGGACCAAAGAAGGAAGCCTTCGTTGCCGCATGGGGAGATTCTGAACGGAGTGATGACAATCAAACCTCAGACAACGACATCTCAGAAGATGAGAAGACTCACCTATGCCTTGGAGAAGTGTGCTTGATGGCACAAAACAATGATGTCTCAGAATCAGAAGAAGAAGAAGAACATAAGGTAAACTATTCTAAACTTAGAAGAAGAATTCAAAAGGCTGAACTTCTAGGACTTAAAAAAGTTTTCTCTTACATTAGTTGATCACCTAGAGGCATTAGAAACTTAAAACGATGTACTTTTGGAAGAAAATGAAAAATTGAGAAAAACCTCGGATAAAAGCAAGGTAGATAATCTCATGAGGGCACTCATGAAGTTACAAAGTGATTATAGTGAAATTCTTTCTGTTCATGAAAAATTGAAGCATGAAAAACAACCTGAAATCGATGAATTGATTGTTGTGCTTAACGCAAAAGAGAATGAACTAGCTACCATCAAAGAAAAATATTCTAAGATAGATGCTATTTCTAAGACACCCATGAGGAGAAGCAAATGACAGGTCAGATACCGGTCAGAGACCAGTCGTAGAGATGTCTGCAGCTTATGCAGACAACCTGGTCATCATGAATCCAATTGCTATAAAACGTGTTTTATGAGGCATTGGAAACTCAAGAAACTAGGACTAAAATGGGTAGTCAAAAATAATCTTAGAACATTTGTAACACCCCAACTACAAACACAACACTTAGCAAACGACTGCAGCGGAATTACAACTCAACGTTTAACTTAATCCATTGGTGTTACACGCCGTTAGCCACCCACGTGGCTAACAAGGCTAATACTTACACATTGTATCGGTTTGATGGACCAGATTCCCAAGCACTTACACATTACAATCCCGTTCCATTTCTAAACAAGCAAATACATTTATATTCCAACTGTACCGAGTATTTACAAACTAATGCCGATAACAGTTTGGTCTTTCTAAACTTACAAATGCATAAGTAATTAAATAACTATCCATGCATAAATAGCCACCCCGTCCTACTCTCGAACGGCTACCAGCTCCATTGTACCTGAAATGAAAAGGGTGGCCCCAAAGGGGCTCAGCACCTTTGCTGGTATGGTAATTGTGCAGCCCACATACTACCGGGCCACGCACAACTAATTGTCGTTTAAGCATGCGGTTGATTATATTTAAATCATGCATGGTCACTATAAACATATATCATGCTTATAAATAAACTCATATCCAATCAATAGGATACAAGCATAAGGTTAACACACCAACACTTGTTACATCACATTATTGTGTTCCTTGACCCTTGAGGGTTTCTACCTTAATGGAGCTATTCCTTATTAGACGACACTTACCCATTTAATCGGGTTATACTTAATTACTTCTTTTATTGACATGAGGTTGATTTCGGTAATCAACGTACACAAACATAACAACACACATCGCACATTAACTTACATACAACATAACTCGGGAAAAGTCACGTGAGGACTCGTACCGAAATGAGAGTTAGTCATCTCATTAGAGCCTAGAGAATCTTTCTATTCCCATGTTGAGCTCGTTACACAATAACTTACTGTTCTTCTTAGAGAACGTATACTTTACTTAAGATGTGTCAGATATAATATAGTTTCGAACACACCGTACACATTTACTTTACTTAGATGTGTCGGTCATAATATAGACCCGAGCACACCATACACAATAACTTACTTAGATGTGTCAGTCTTAATATAGACCCGATCACACCATACACAATTCCCCCTAACCCCAAATAATAGTCAAGGTAGGAGAGCCAGCTATTGGCTCGTGGGAGATTGAAATCCAAGAAGGAAAACAACCGAACAAAGGAGAGAGTTGAATCAAATATAGATATCAACTCCCTAACATACACGCGTGACCGGACACCCAGATTCCTCACCCCCAAATAACACATTGGCTAGAAGCTCCCTCCACGGGGCTTATTGCCACAAATTACATTATAGTTAGTGAGGTTCAGTTAGACACACAGGGGAGGTAAGGTACCACCGACATACATGAGCAAAACAACAGTCGTTACACAACGACATACACAAAGGGATACACATACTTACACACAACAACAGTACACACCTAACACACGGATAGCCACAGTTAGAACATTCCCGTAGGTTGGGTCATTAAATCAGAATACCGATCTCTTATGTGATCCTTGAGTCGGTTAGCTACGGTTTAACACATATTCGAGGTTAAACGGTATCGGAACTAAATACGCCACATAAACGAATTACTATAAACTCATTTCATGCTTCATCTTGTAAGGTGGCAAACACACAGAAAAACAGGTTGGCATACAAGCCGGTGTAATCCGGTAGAACACAGGTTGCAAGAAAACCATACCTGTCACCAAGGTCCACTCTATTGTGTCCTCTTATGTTCCTTGAATAATTCTCGAACAACTGGTAACATTACAATTGTTTCCATTAACATCGGGGTAATACGATTGTTTAACGACTAGTGCGCCCATAGTTAACCCCGTTATCCCGTTATACTTAATTTTACTCTTGTGATCTTAAGTTCACAACTCTCACATCCAATCTAACACTTGTTTACACTTATTAAGGCCTTTACATGGCACCAAACAAGCCCTACACATCATTTAATAACATTACCCTTCAATCCCCCATCTATAGAGGCCTTTAAACACATTTGGGCAACTTTTGGTCTGGTCCAGACCAAGTCCCAGACCATCACTTAAACTAACTCTCGGCCCTTTTTTTACATTGGTCCGGGTCTTAGTCCTGGACTAAGGACCCGGACCACCTCCAGAGTTCACTTTCGGCTTGTTTTTAAGGCCAGTCCGGGATTGGCCCGGCCCCTAAGTCCCGGACCCTGCTAAAAAGTTGTCAAAATTACATTTTTCAACCTCTAATCCAACCTTAATCCTTACCCAATCATTCCATAATATTTCCACATGTTTCCTACATGTTTAAACACCTAAAAAAACACTCCTTAGACCTTCCTAAATCATCACCAAACTCATTGCTCAATTTTTGTTCAATTCTACACATCTCTTCTTCCATTTTCAACACTTATGCACACTAGTGCATTACCAACTCTCTTGGTGTTTCACAACCTTCTACCAACATTACCAGCTCACTTATTTGCCACACCTTATGCATCATCAATCATCCTCATCTCCTTAACTCAACTTCTCAAGATTTCCCAAGGTTACATTCTCTAGTTTACACCAAAGTCATTACAAGACCTAATACCCCATTTACTACAAAATTTGCACTAGTCTTAACACTTCACATACCATAATTTTGGTGTCTTGAATTCAACATTCTAACCTCAAATTCCTCCTAGACATTCTTAGGTCATTTTAACCCTCACGATCACCTTAATTTATTCCTTTCCACCAACTTAACTCTTAATGGTTCCTAGTACATCCTAGGTCACAATACCTCACTATAACACTTAAAAACTCTTAGTTTCTCAACAAAATTTTGCCATAGCTTCCCTAGTACATTCTTACACCCAAACACTTAGTTTTTCACCTTAAACAACCAAAGACATTCATATCCTCAACGAATGTTCTCTACACACAAATTACACTCAAACTACACCAATTCACAATACGGTGCATAACTTAAATTGCTTGACACTTAGGCCCTTAAATGACATGGCTCTTAGGCCCTTAAATAACATGGCTCTTAGGCCCTTAAATGACATGAATCTAAACACTGAATTTCTTACATATATTGCTTTCAACCTGCAATTACACACAACAATCCCAAGGCAATTAATAAGCCTCTTGTAAATCACCTTATGATCATTTCACTAACTCATTTACCCTTAGCTCTTTAATCACAAGTTTACAAATATGATCATATCACTTTCCTAGGTTTACCTAGTTCATTACATGAGGTAAGCTTTAGGTTGCATTTTGCACTCACCAAAACACCTCTCCATAAAAACATTAAACCTCTTAAGGTAAATCATTTACCTTTTGTTTTCCAAGCTTTTCTCACTTTCCTCCTTTGGTTTTCTTGATTGGATTTCGGCCAAGGACTTTAGTTCCTTGCTTATCTTCTAATCAATGCACAATTAAGGGTAATGAGTATTAAGTGTTACACCTAAACTCATAAAACAACCCTAGATCACAAGAAGTGTTTTAATACATTAGAATTGGTGTTTACCTTTGGAATTTGCAAAGAGCTTGATAAGGAAGCAAGGTAAGACTCCTTCTAATCCTTTGGAGATTGAATCAAGCTAGTAAAATGAGCAAGACAAGTCATCACCAATGATGATTTTCGGCCATGTACAGGAATGAAAGGAAATTTGATTTTTCTTTTGACTTTTATTACCTTGAAGCAAAGGAGAGTAGCAAGGTGCAAGAAGATGAGATTTTCCCTCTTCAATGGAGTTTCACCATGGATTAAAACTTGATTTCTTGAAGTTTTGAAAAGAGGGAAATTAAGAGCTTGGTCTAACTAACACAAATATGTCCTTAGATTTTGATTTGGAGCATGGAGTTGGATTTGGCAAGAGATTGAAGATGGAGAAATGAGGTTGTTGTAGCATGAACGGTTTTGAGTTGGGAGAATGCAGCAGAAAACGGTGGGGAGGAAGGGAAATGAAGAGAAGTGAAGAGAGAGGTAGATTTTGTGAGATATTTAACTTATAAAGCAAATAGTGATTTTACTTTAGTTTCCTCTTCTTACTTTAGTTGGCTGGCATGTTATGGTGACTCATCACCTTCAAAACCGGCCCCCCTTCTTTAGTTAGGATATATATGGCCTAGTTCGACCATTTAACTAATCAAAGTTGACTAAAGCCTTAATTGAGCACTATTTGGGCACTATTCATAATTAGTGCACAAATTTGTGAAATTTTTGGTTTCTCGTTGATTTAGGCTTCCTAATGTGATAATAAGTTGTACAAATGTTGATTAAGGTATAATCTTGGGCATTTAGCCACTCAAAACTCATTTCCAAGACAATTTTCAAAATCGTGCTTTAAGACTCCTTAAAGCACAATTTGTGTTTAAACTTGTTTTTGAGCTTGGTTTTCTTTGGTAATTGATTTAACATGTTCATTAGCATGTTAATAAGGTCTAGGAATGACCTTTAGGTCTTAAACAAGGTTACACCAAGTCTAGAGCAAGTATTTGCTTAAATTGACTTTATGGTGTTTTCTTTGGTTTAAATTGTCTACCAATGTATCTTAAGGACTTAATTAGCCTTAGAAGTCATAATTACATAATTAATTAACACTTAAAGGCTTGGGGTATTTCAACATTTAATGTTGGAAATGGGTTCCAACCTTTCTATGGACCCTAACCCCACACCACTAACGTGTTAAGTGTAGAATCGGGTGAGAATGGACCCCTGCTGGTACATCGATAGTGGGTGCTCTAAACACATGACAGGAGACAAAAATAAGTTCTTCTCACTCGAACCAGGAAGCCAAGGAACCGTCTTCTTTGGCGATAACAAGAAAGGAAAAATCATCGGTGTAGGTAAGGTTAGTATTACATCTGATTATGTCATAGATAGTGTAAATCTAGTTCATGGTTTAAAATTCAACCTGCTTAGTGTTTCTTAAATTTGTGACAAAGGCAATTCAGTTCACTTCTATCCTACACATTGTAGCATAGTAAGTCAGAACAATGGCAAATAGTTGTTAAAGGGAAAAATGTGGAAAAATGTTTATGTAACTAGTTTGGAGGATATTGATAGTCCTAATCTTCCATGCTTGACTGCTTCAATAGATGACTTTACACTATGGCACAAAAGACTAGGGTATGTTAGCACTTCCTTGTTAAAGAAACTTGTCAAGAAACAGTTGGTAAGAGGTCTTCCTGAGATTAAGAAATCTAAGACCAATCTTTGTGATACATGTGTTAGAAGCAAGCAAACTAAGACTTCTTTCAATTCAAAGAACTTAGTTAGTACATCCAAGCCACTTGAATTACTTCACATGGACTTATGCGGACCTATGAAAATCAAAAGTTTTGGAAGAAATTGGTACGTGTTTGTGATTGTTGATGATTACTCACGATTTGTTTGGACACTCTTCATTGCTTCCAAAGACGAAGTCTTTGAGAAATTCCAAGTCTTTGCAGGAAAATTCCAAGTACAACACAACCACAAAATCAAGGCTCTTCGGTCTGATCATGGATCGGAGTTTGAGAATCAACAGTTCATGGATATATGTAAACAACATGAGATTAATCATACATATTCAGCACTAAGAACACCCCAGCAGAATGGGGTAGTTGAGCGTAAGAACATAACACTACAAGAGGTAGCCAGGGCCATGCTATTGGGGAGCAGTCTTCCTCAGGTCTTCTGGGCAGAAGCAGTGGCAACTGCATGCTACATCACAAACAGAACGCTAATACGACCTATCCTCAACAAAACTCCCTATGAGTTAATCAAGGGAAGAAAACCAAACTTAAGTCACTTTAGGACCTTCGGTTGCAAATGTTATGTCCACAACAATGAAAATAATTCCCTTGGAAAGTTTGATGCCAGAAGTGATGTGGCCATCTTCCTTGGATACTCTGAAAGAAGCCGGGCATACAAAGTATACAACAGAAGGACACTAAAGGTGGAGGAAAGTGTACATGTGGTCTTTGATGAGGCTGACGTTCTCAAGGTCAAGAAATCTGATGAAGATAAAGAACTTGGATTTGATCTAGTTGATCAAGATCACACAGATAATGCCAAAGATGAATCACCAACTGAAGAAAACTTGTCTGACAGGTCAGTGATAGGTCAACAACAGGTCGACAAAGGAAACAATGATGTCGAGGATCCTCTATCTCCATCAACCATTCATCAATCTCGTGCTTTGTACAAAAATCATCCATTGGAGAATATCATATCAGACATATCCAAAGGAACTCAGACAAGAGCACAAACTCGAGATCTTCTAGCCTTCTCAACGACAGTCTCACCAATCGAGCCCAAGAACGTAAAGGAAGCTCTTCGAGACTCAGACTAGATCAATGCAATGCAAGAAGAACTAAACCAGTTTGAAAGATGCAAAGTCTGGCATCTTGTACCTCGTCCTTCACATCAAGGGGTACTTGGCACAAAATGGTTCTTTAGAAACAAACTGAATGAGATGGGAGAAGTTGTCAGGAACAAGGCTTGTCTGGTAGCTCAAGGATATCGTCAACAAGGAGGGATAGACTTCAAAGGAACCTTTGCTCCAGTAGCAAGGATGGAGTCCATCAGATTACTAAATGCATTTGCTGCACACAAAGGAATCAAACTCTTCCAACTTGACATCAAAAGTGCCTTCCTAAATGGGTACGTCAAAGAGGAAGTGTATGTTGAGCAACCTCCTGGTTTTGAGACAGAAGAAGGAAAAGATATGGTACTTAAACTTGACAAAGCTCTTTATGGGCTCAAACAAGCTCCAAGATCATGGTATGATCGTCTTTCTTCTTATCTCTTGGAAAACAAATTCAAAAGAGGAAAGGTGGATAAAACCTTGTTTGTGTACAACAACAAGAGGGATTTCTTAATTGTGCAAGTATATGTTGATGATATAATCTTTGGAGCCTCTGATGAGAAATATTGCAAAAATTTTGAAGCATTGATGAAAAAGGAATTTGAGATGAGTGATCTGGGAGAATTGAAGTTCTTTCTAGGTCTTCAAGTCAAGCAAAATGACGAAGGGACTATCATATCCCAAGAGAAGTATGTAAAGGATTTGCTGAAGAGATTTGGAATGGAGGAATGTAGGACGTTTGACACACCAATGACAGTTGGCACCAAGATGGGCATCATGATTGGTGACCGACCGGTCAACCAACGATCATACAGAGAGATGATTGGTTCTCTACTATATTTAACTGCTAGTAAACATGACATTATGTATAGCGTTTGCTTATGTGCCAGGTTTCAAGCAGATCCAAGAGAAAGTCACCTCACAGCTGTAAAAAGAATCCTACGTTACTTAAAAGGAACCACGAATCTTGGTCTCTTTTATCCTAAGTTTTCACTAACTGTAACGTTGTAGGATTTTCAGATGCAGACTATGGAGGAACTATCACCGATAGTGTAACACCCCAACTACAAACACAATACTTAACAAACGATTGCAGCGGAATTACAACTCAACACTTAACTTAATCCATGGGTGCTACACGCCGTTAGCCACCCACGCGGCAAACAAGGCTAATACTTAAACACTGTATCGGTCTGATGGACCAGATTCCTGAGCATTTATACATTGCAATCCATTCTGTTTCCAAACTAAACTGAGTCAATTACACTTACATTACAACTGTACCGAGTCTAATACATTTTATTGTCGATAACAGTTTCGGTCTTACTATACTTACAATACATAAGCAAATTAAATAACTACCCATGCATAAATAGCCACCCCGTCCTACTCTCGAGCGGCTACTAGCTCCATTGTACCTGAAATGTAATGGGTGGCCCTAAAGGGGCTCAGCACCTTTGCTGGTATGGTAATCGTGCAGCCCGTATACTACCGGGCCACACACAACTAATTGTCGTCTGAGCATGCGGTTGATTATATTTAAATCATGCACGAAATACTATAAACACACAATACAATCAACAGGTAATCAACACTGACATACGTTCAGCAAGTATAACACATTAACATTAACAAATCACATTGCTTGGTCTTTAGACCATGAGAGCTTTTACTTCAAGGGCTCCATTCTTATTGGTTAACACTTATCCATTTTATTTAGGCTACAACCCTCTACTTCTCTTAAATAAACTTGGTATTGTTTTGATAATCACATACACGTACATCTCAACATTCGTCATACCACAATACACATACAACATAACTCCGGAATGGATCACGTGAGGAACCGTAACGGGGTAAGAGTTTAGTCAACTTTTATAGAGCCTGGAGAACGATTGGTCCTCATGTCTAGCTCGATATATAACACAATGTCGTTCTGTTTATCGAACGATTAACTTACACAAGGTGTGTCGGATCTAGAGGATCCAAGCACACTGTACATAACAAAATACCGTTCTATTTATTGAACGTATAAAAATTATTTATGATGTGTCGGATCAAGTAGACCCCGAGCACATCGTACACAAATTCCCCCTAACCCCGAACTTAAGTCAAGGCAGGAGAGCCAGCTATAGGCTCGTGGAAGATTGAATTCCAAGAAGGAAAACAACCATACACAGGAAAGAGTTGAAACTGATATAGATATCAACCCCTATACATACGCGCGCGACCGGACATCCGGATTCCTCACCCCCCAAGTTATACATTGGTTAGAAGCTCCCTCCATGGGGCTCATCACGACAAGTTACATTATAGTTAGTCAAGTTCAGTTAGACACACAGGGGAGGTAAGATACCATTCGACATACATGAACATAGCAAAAGTCATTACACAACGACATACTCAAAGGGGGTAAACACATTTACACATAACAACAGTACACAACTAACACACGGATAGCCGTATTTAGAACGTTCCCGTAGGTTGGGACGTTAATTCCGAATACCGATCTCTTATGCGATCCTAGAGTCGGTTAGCTACGGTTTAATACATATTCGAGGTTAAACGGTATCGGAACTAAATACGCCACATAAATGAATTACTGTATACTCATTTCATGCTTTATCTTGCAAGGTGGCAAACATTCAGAAAAACAAATAGGCATACAAGCCGGTGTAACCCGGTAGGACACAGGTTGAAAGAAAACCATACCTGTAACCAAGGGTTCACTCTAACGCGCCATCTTATGTTCCTTGAATAGTTCTTGAACAACTGGTAACATTACAATCGTTCCCATTAACATCAGGGCAATACGATTATTTAACGACTAGTGCGCCCATAGTTAACCCCGTTGTCCCGTTATACTTAATTTTACTCTTGTGATCTTAAGTTCATAACTCTCTCAATCACTTCTAGCACTTGTCTATACTTCTTAGGACCTTTACATGTCACCAAACAAGGCCTAAACATCATCTAATATCATCCCCATTCAATTCCCCATCATTAGAAGACTTTAAAACACTTTCAGGTGAATTTATGGGGTGGTCCGGGACTTGGTCCTGGACTTAAGTCCCGGACCAGTGCTCTGGCTAACTTCCGAATTGATTTTTAAGGTGGTCCTGGACTTAAGTCCCGGACCAACTCTCCAGTGGTGTTCTCGGGGCATTTTAAGGTGTGATCCGGGACCTTATCCAAGGGCTAGGTCCCGGACCCTGCTAAAAAGCTGTTAAAATGACATTTTTCAATTGCCATTCAACCCCTATTTCATACCCAATTCCTTCCTAATTTTCCAAATGTTTCTAAACATGTTATAACACCTAAAACATGCTCTAAACCTCCTCAAACCATGGTCCAAACCTTTACCTCAATTCTTGCTTAATTCTACAACTTTCAATTCCATTTTCAACACTTTCGCACACAATTGCACTACAACTTTCCCATGATAGCTTTTACCTCATTCTCAACCACCTTGACTATTCCAAATCTTCTTAGACATTTACAATTCCATTACTCAAGTCCACTCACCACTCAAAAGGTTATGCACACTATGTCCTTTCTAGAATTTCCAAAACATCCCAACACCTCAATGCTACAGATTTTTGCACACTTTCTTATACTTCCTCAACAACATCCTAGGGTGATTTGTCACTCCAATTGATCTCTCTCAACACCTAATTAACACTTAGGTTCTCCAACTCTTAAAACTACCCAAACCTCTCAATTTCTACCAGAATTATGCCATAACTTCGTCACTATATTAACACATCCAAACATCATCATCTTCATCACCTAAACCAAAACATTCACAATTCAAACTAACCAAACCCTTAGTGGGTTCTAACAGCACATAATCCCATTCACATCTCATCAATCACAACAATAATCCCCATGTGCAATAATCTTAAATAACTTGGCACTTAGGCCCTTAAATCACAAGCAATACACAATGCATTAAACACCATCACAATTACCTCTTATAAACACCAAACACACTTCCAACACAATTTTTGATTCATTCTTTTATTTACCCATCCCAATATTCTTGAAAACATTATAAATAGACATCAAGGTAAGTTGTTTACCTTAAGTCCTCAAGTCCATCTTTTCACTTCTTTCCTCCTCCTCTCTTTGTTCTTGATTTCCAACCGGTCAATGGGGTTATTAGTAAACTAAAGACCAATGCCCAAGGAACAAAAATAATCACTAAACAACATCTAAAATCTTGGGGTAAACCCTAGAACACAAGGGAGTGTTTTAAGGCATCAAAAGGAGGGAATTACCTTCTCATTTCCAATGGGGTATTTTGGCAATCACAACAAGCAATGCTCCAGCACTTCTTGAACATTAAACAAGGCTAGAACATGGAGAGAAATGGAGTTCAAAAACAGGGAAAATCGGCCATGAAAGAACTAGGAAGAAGAAGGTGTTTTGAAGCTTATTTTTACCTTAAGACAACAAGGACATGTCTAGCTCAAGAATTGGTGTTATTATCTTCAATTTGAGCTACATCCATGGAAATGAACTTCATCTTTTTCAAATTTTGAAAAGAGGGAATGAAGCTCCAAGATGAGGTGAGCAAGAATATGCAGTTTTTTGTTGTTTTGACCTTGTTTAAGACTTGAACAAGGAAGAAGAAAGTGTGAGCTGGTGAGGGTGGGAGGAATCACCATTGTTGGGGATTTGGGAAGAAAATAAAGTGCTGGGAAGGATAAGGAATACGCGAGAGAGGTAGAGAAATGGGAATGGGAGAGAGAGACAGGAAAAAGGCACTTTTGTACTATACTTTACTTTATTGTTTTGTCTCTAGTGACTTAATAGAGATAAGTACAGATAGGAGGGGGGGGGGGGGAACGTGACTCCTTGCTGGAATGGGTCAGATTTTTTACAAAATTGATAAGGGGTATTTGGTCTTTTAACAAATAACACCCATAAAACCCGAAATAGTCACTATTCACTAATCCGGGTCCGTTTTCCGGATTTTTCTCGTTTCTTTATTTTTAATGGTGCTTAGGCTCCCATTAATGTTTTATTATAGTTATATGATCAAATATAATTTTTACGGGGTCATTTAACTGTTTAAAGTCACGTTTTCGGGTTTTCTCGAAAAACGCGCTTTAAGACTCCGTTAGCGTTTTAACGCATTATTTGGATCCGTTTTCTTCTGGAATTTTTCCCACATGTTCTTAGTATGTAAATAAGTCTTAGGAATCCACTTAGGACCCTTTTTGAGGTTATATACCTCTTAAGATAATTTAATACGCGTTTTTATATTTTGTGACTTTTACGCGTTTTCCTTTTTCTTTTGGTTTTTCTTTCTTCACCAAAATTCCTAAGGACTTAATTAGCCTTAGAAAATCATAATTACATATTTAATTAACATATCAAGTTTTGGGGTATTTCAATCTACCACCCTTAAAAGAACTTTATCCTCGAAGTTCCATAATTCTCATGCATCATTTAATTAGAATACAGGGATTACTCTTGTAACATAATTCTCACATTATCAACATACACCCGGTATAAACCTTCAGACTTTAAGGTCTGGATAACATAACAACCTTTAGACTCATAGGTCTGGATAATGTTTATTACACATACCACACAACTTGTCTTAGCATGTATTGCAATCAAAAATACTCTTTTACATCTCTCCATGGGCTCGGTCCGATGACTACAAGATATCCCAGTCCTCGAGTCCCATGTCGAGTACTATACACTGTGATCCCGCAGATACCGGTCGTGATGGACAGTTTCCGGTCCCTGGTCCTTTGGAAGATCAAAACAATCACATACATTTTGTTGTATTCTCCTCATGTCACCGGTCCGAAGACAAAAGGATCATACGTCCTTGGCTCGTGAGCGAGACTAAAATAACAGAAATCCTTTTTACAAGGCTAAATAGAAGAAAATCCTTTATTTTTAAAAAAATACCATTTGAAAATCCTTTTTCAAAACGCAATACAACTCCAAATCCAGTTTATGCTAACTGCATCTTATTCTTAACGTGATTATTTGTGACCACTTACAGGGAGCTTCAAGAGTCATCCAACCCTGATGTGATCAGCATCAGAGTTGAACTATCCTTCCACCCCAATTTGTGTTCGGCTTCCCTTGATCGCATGCAAACCAAGTTCCACCTCCCACTTCAATTTCACACTAGCAACTAATTCAACCATTTACCATTTTCTATCTTTTAATCCTTCTAGTCATAATCACACCATCAAACAGTTCAATTACCTCAATTTTCTATCTCTTTGATTATTCTAGTCATAATCACAAAGCAATACATCTCCAAAGGATGGAACTTTGTCCATCAACCATTCTCAATTCACCACTAATCAAGTTACCTAGGGAATTCGATTCTCACAAACTTCTTCGTTGGTTTCATACCGATTCATACATCACAATATTATATATATTATCAAAATCACAATACACCATACTATATTTGGTGTCAAATAAACATCCATCATCGTGGTTTTAGTTCCCCGGGAGTTTCCCTACTCACATACACTTGTAATCTCACACCAATGTTAACAAGGTCGGTACACTTATAACAATGTATTCGCATCTTCTATGCGCAATGACCACAACTTAACCATGAATGAATACTTATGTTCATATAACATACGTACCAATCATCAGAATACATACTTATGTTCATATAACATACGTACCAATCATCAAAATACATACTTATGTGCTATGCACACCGTAGTTCACGTACACTGTACGTAAACATACACTGAGCGATTTTTCACTCTACCCCTCTTAAAAGGGATTACGCCCATGTAATCTATCACTGAACATTGGTTTAAATGTTCTTCCACGCGGTCTGTTATACAGTGCGTTCTGGTTAGAGGATCTTAACCATATTGGCAGTTTAGTCCCTGAACCAAGAATTCTCATTGGAGTTTGTTTAACTCATAACCGGTTTCGGTTCTGGTCTGTCAGGCTTCTAGGTATTGATTGTTATAACCCAAAGCTTTAGTGCATTTTATTTCGTCACAAGTGGTCTTATATGGATGCATTTTGGTTTCAGGACATGGGAGTCCTTTTAATTAAAGGCAAGGATGAATAGGTCATTTCCTTTTTCCCTTCTAATTACTGGTAAGTAACTAATCAGTAATTAAAACTCCTTAATTCCCCTCACTCTCAATCACGTTCTAACCCTCGTTCATTTTGAAAACCGCCTCTACGCTCCATCCCTCTCCTCTCTTTCCAGAATTGACGTTCTTTCCAATCAGCCAAGTTTTACATTGAGGCGACTGCGATTCGGGTTCTGTTGACGATTTCTCCCCCATTGTGAAGTCCGGTGCTGATTAAGGTAAGACGCCGGATTATCGTTCTTCAATTCTTCAGTTTCTGAGATCTTCCCTTTTCTGATTCATCTTCGGTAATCTGACAAGGAATCAGATACTGTCCGTTCTGTTGTCGAATTCTGCTGTGTTCGGTGTCCTCTACGAGTGCGTGGTCAGAATTCAGGTGAGAATCGTGTTGCAGTCTTTGGATTACGGTTTCAGATTTGGTAGACTTGTTCAGTTCTGATTGAGGGTTTCCTCTGCGTTGTTTTAGAATTCAGTGGCTATTTGGGACTGTGTGTTCGGTGTGCGTTACGGTATCGTTGTTGGCTGCACTCTGCTGTTTGGATTGGGTTATCGTCTGTCAATTGTCGAGGTAGGTGGCTTATGGATTCAGTCAGTGTGTTCAGCCTTGGGGAGTTTCAATTCTGGAATTGAGTGTGTTCTATCTCTGCGTGCGTTTGCGAATTCGTCTGTTTAAATGTTGTTTAATGATGTACAAACCCCCAAGGTTGTTTTCTACAAACTACTTCTGTTTTGGTTGTGTTTAAACCTCTGTTTTGGTGTGCAATTCGTTTCTGGAAACTGCACTTTTTGGTATGTCCGAACGTCTGTCCGAGCTTTGACGTTCGGACATGCCGTGTTGCGCTTTGAATTTTCTGAAGTTTTTACCGTGTCCGAACATCCGTCCGAGCTTTGAAGTTCGGACACACCCTTCTGCTTTCTCTGATTTTGCTTCGACTTGTGTCCGAACTTTGACATTCGGACACAAGCTCGGACATTACGTGTATTTGTTTACCGAAAGCGTCCGAACTTCCGTCCGAGCTTTGATGTTCGGACACCCACCTGATTTCGATTTCTAAAGTCTCGACTTGCGTCCGAACATTGATGTCCGGACACAAGTTCGGACATGGCTCTGTTTTGACCATAACTTGCTTGTTTGAGCTCCGTTTTGACTTCCGTTTGCGGGGTTGGATTCCCCTCCTGATTTCCAAGCTGTCAATATGCTTTGTGGTGCCGTTGGTGCACATAAGCTTAACTGTATTTAAGCTTCTATTTTGGGACCTAGTTATCTCTGTGTCTGAACCTTTGGATGGCTGGGTTAGCTGTCTCGTAGCGCGCTATGTAGGATATCCTTCTGTTTCACGGGTGATGTTCCCCGTTCTGTTCACAGGTGTTCAACCTGTTCTGTTTACGAGTTAGGTTTCCTCGTTCTGTTCACGAGTGGTTACTCGTTCTATCTGTATGCTGTGATCAACTAGGGTCCCCTTCTGTTTCTGCTTCCGTGGTTCTGAACTCTGATTGATCCTTTTGTGTTTGGACTTCTGTTTCTGGTTTCTTTCATGGAATATGGTTTCCTTCTGTCTATCTCTGATTTGTTAACATTCTATAAATGTTTTGAGCATGCTAGTTGATGAAGTTGGTCATCTACTGGGCATGGTTGTTTGCTCATTCCCCTACTTTATCTAACATTGCAGATTGATCAGCGAGGATCACTTTGTTCAGCTTCTAGAGTTTAGCTTTTGTTATGTTATTCCGATACTTTTGAGACATTTACATTTAGCTTTGTAGCCTACGGGCCTGAGTAGTATTTGACACTACTTCTGACTGGCATTTTGGTATTTGGGTCTGAGTTACCCTGTTATGTTTTGTTACGCTATACTTTTATATAAGTATTCGTTTTGGGCTTTTTTCTCTGTTTGTTTATGCGCGTTAGTTAGAGCCTTGCGTTATTAAGTAATAATACGCGGCGTGTAATACCCCTAACTCCTAAGCCAGTGTTTGGGGGTGTTACATTTAGTGGTATCAGAGCTCTGGGTTCTAATCTAATGGGATTTTAAGTTAGCCCTAGTGTTGAGTCTAACTGCTTGCTGCTGGACTTTCAGAATGCCGCCACGAAGAGCTCCAGTCACTCCCCAGGGCGGTGTCGCCGAGGCGGTTCAGCAGTTTATGACCCAGCTGCTGCAGGCAGCTGCAGCTGGAGGAGCAGCTGGTGGTGCAGCCGGAGCTGGGGCTGCCGACGTTGGAGGCCGTAATGTGAAGGCGCTCCAGGAATTTATGAAGCTGAAGCCCCTTCCTTCGATGGGACTGGAGATCCCCGAGAGGCCAGTCATTGGTTGACTGAAGTGGAGGACTTGCTACGAGTTATGGGCTCAGAGGAGGAGCAGAAGGTGGACTTTGCCACCTTCCTGTTCAAGGCCGAAGCCAAGGAGTGGTGGAGGTCCGTTATGGGGAAGTTCACAGCCATGGACGTGGGACCAATTCATAGAGGAGTTCAACAAGCAGTTCTACCCGACGTCTATAAGGACCAGTGTGTCCTGGAGTATAATAGGCTTCGCCAGGGGCGCGATATGAGTGTTGAGGAGTATGTGCGTAAGTTCATCAGCCTGTCGAAGTTCGCTCCTGAGCCAGATGAGCATAGGAAGGCCAGGAAGTTTGAGAGCGGCTTGAAGCCGGATATTCGTTCTGCTGTGACGCCGCTACGTCACAAGACCTTCAGGGACGTAGCTGACGTTGCCCTGTTGGTGGAGGCCGACCTGAAGGGCCGCCAGTCTGGGAAGGACTAGAAGAGGAAGCAGAGGTCCGACGACACTGATAGGAGAGATCAGTCTGCTTCTCAGAAGAAGCAGTCCACTGGAGACCGCCTTGAAGACCGTTCGAGAGACAGAGGAGGATCATCCTCGTTGTCATCCGCCTCAAAGTGCCAGGTCTGTGGCAAGTTTCATCGAGGCCAGGACTGCTACAAGAAGTCTGGAGCCTGCTTCAAGTGTGGATCCTTGGAGCACAGGATTGCCGACTACCCTCAGGCCGAGAGGAGCAGAGGTAGCTCTGGAGGTAGAGTTGGTGGGTCCGTATCTGATTCTAGAGAGCGAGACCGGGCTGAGAAGAAGAAGCCCCAGGGCCAGTCCAGAGTGTATGTGATGGCCGGAGAGAGAGACCGATCCACTAACAGAGTTGTCACAGGTATTCTCTAGCTGTCTTCTCGTTCTGTTTTATGCTTGTTTGACTCTAGAGCCACCCACTCTTTTATTTCTGCTCAGTTGGTGGGTGAGCTCGGTTTGCCTGTAGTGCCTCTGGGTGTTGAGCTGTGTGTGCATAGTCCATTGGTTAGGGACTCTTCTATGCTATTAAATTCTGTTTGGAAAGATAGTCCTGTGTTAGTCAGAGATAGGACTCTGTGTGCTAACCTCATCCCCATGGAGATTACTAATTTCGATGTGATTCTGGGTATGGATTGGCTTGCTGCCCACCATGCCCATATTGATTGTGCTGCTTCGAGAGTCTCTTTTGAGGAGCCGGGCCAGCCCCGCCTAGTTGTAACAGGGAATGGGATCCCGTGCTCGCCGTCAGTCATCTCAACTATGCAGGCGTTTCGCCATTTGAGGAAAGGATGCCAGGGATTTCTGTGCTACATCCCTGAGGTTCGTAAGGATGCGAGGTTGGAGGAGATACCAGTGGTCAGAGACTTCCCAGATGTGTTCCAGGATGATGTACCTAGGCTTCCCCCTGTTAGAGAGGTGGAGTTCTCGATCGAGCTCGCACCTGAGACTCAGCCGATTTCTAAGGCCCCATACCGGATGACACCTGCTGAGCTTAAGGAGCTGAAGATTTAGTTGCAGAAGTTGTTGGATAAGGGCTTCATTCGCCCTAGCGTGTCGCCTTGGGGAGCGCCGGTTCTGTTTGTTAAGAAGAAGGATGGTAGTATGCGTTTGTGCATTGACTACAGGGAGCTCAACAAGGTTACCATTAAGAATAGGTACCCTCTCCCGCGCATTGATGACTTGTTCGACCAGTTAGCAGGAGCTAAGGTGTTTTCGAAGATCGATCTGAGGTCCGGTTATCATCAGCTGAGGATTAAAGCAGACGACATGCCTAAATCCGCTTTCAGGACTCGTTATGGACATTACGAGTTCCTAGTGATGCCATTCGGTCTGACGAATGCGCCTTTGTGTTTATGGATATGATGAACCGGGTCTTCAAGCCGTTTTTGGACCAGTTTGTCGTAGTATTCATTGATGACATCTTGGTGTATTCCAAGAGTGCTGAGGAGCACGAGGAGCATCTGAGGACCGTTCTCCAGACTCTAAGGGAGAAGGAGTTGTACGCAAAGCTGAAGAAGTGTGAGTTCTGGTTGGACCAGGTGGTATTCTTGGGACATGTGGTCTCTAAGGATGGTATCTCCGTGGACCCGGAGAAGATTATAGCTATTACGGAGTGGGCTAGGCCCACTAATGTTGGAGAGATCCGTAGCTTCCTTGGACTAGCAGGTTACTATCGTAAGTTTGTGGAGGGCTTCTCCAAGTTAGTGATTCCGTTGATCCGCCTGCTACAGAAGGGGGTGAAGTTTGAGTGGAGCGAGGCTTGTGAGCAGTGCTTCCAGGAGTTAAAGAAGAGGTTGACGTCTGCACCGATCTTGACTCTTCCTGAGGAGACCGAGGGTCTAGAGGTGTTCTGTGATGCGTCCCATAAGGGACTTGGGTGTGTTCTGATGCAGCAGAGGAAGGTAGTAGCGTATGGCTCTCGTCAGCTTAAGCCATATGAGAAGAACTATCCGACCCACGACTTGGAGTTAGTTGCTGTGGTGTTTGCGTTGAAAATTTGGAGGCATTACCTGTATGGAGCAGCGTGCAAGGTGTACACGGACCACAAGAGCCTCAAGTACCTGTTCATTCAGAAGGAGTTGAACTTGAGGCAGAGGAGGTGGCTGGAGTTGCTACATGATTATGATTTGGAGATCCTCCACCATCCTGGTAGGGCGAATGTGGTTGCTGATGCGCTCAGTAGGAGGGGTCCGTCTGGAGCCGTTTGTGCTTTGTCTAGTGTGCAGAGGTCTGCTCTCGAGTTGCAGCGTTTGGGTATCTGGGTTGTCTGTCCAGAGAGGTCTGGGACGTTAGCAGCGTTACAGATTCAGCCTACCTTGATCGACCGGATCAAGGCCAGTCAGGAGCTCGACGCCGGGTTGAGTAAGATCAGAGAGGGTTTGTCTGCTGGTCAGGTGTCCGAGTTCCGGGTTTTAGAGGATGGCTGTCTGAGGTTCAGAGACCGTGTTTGTGTGCCTGCAGACGACGCTTTGAGGCGAGAAATTATGCAGGAGGCTCATGGAGCCCGTACTCAGTACACCCAGGAGGTGTGAAGATGTACCGGGACCTATGAGAGACATTCTGGTGGAGCTATATGAAGAGGGACATTTCTGACTTTGTATCCAGATGTCAGACCTGTCAGCAGGTCAAAGCTGAGCATCAGAGACCAGCTGGGTTGCTTCAGCCTCTTCCCGTTCCGGAGTGGAAGTGGGAGAGCGTCGGCATGGATTTTGTCATGGGACTGCCTAAGACTCCGAGGGGATTTGATGCAGGTTGGGTAATTGTGGACAGGCTCACGAAGAGCGCTCATTTCTTGCCAGTCAGGAAGACTTTCAGTTTGCATCGCCTAGCGCAACTGTACTTGGATGAGATTGTGCGATTGCATGGGGTGCTAGCTTCGATTGTGTCTGACAGAGACCCGCGCTTTGTATCCAGATTCTGGCAGAGTTTGCATCAGGCTATGGGGACAAAGTTGTCATTCAGCTCAGCGTATCATCCTCAGTCAGATGGGCAGACAGAGAGGACGAATCAGGTCCTTGAGGACATGCTCAGGGCATGTGTGTTAGACTTCGGAGGTAGCTGGGACCAGCACGTTGCTTTGATAGAGTTCGCATATAATAACAGCTTCCAGACTAGCGTCGGGATGGCCCCGTTTGAGGCTTTGAATGGCAGGAGGTGCAGATCACCCATCTGTTGGGACGATCTGAAAGAGAGGGCAGTTGTTGGTCCGGATTTGGTCGAGGATGCTGTGAGTAAGATTCAGTCCATCAGGGAGCGTCTGCTTGTGGCTCAGAGTCGTTAGAAGAGTTACGCCGACCAGAGGAGACGACCTCTAGAGTTTGAGGTAGGAGACCACGTTTATTTGAAGGTCTCCCCAGTCCGGGGTGTTGTGAGGTTTGGGAAGAGAGGCAACCTTAGCCCTCGCTTTGTGGGTCCTTTTGAGATCCTGGAGAGGATCGGACCGGTTTCCTACCGTTTGGCCTTGCCTCCATCTTTAGCAGCAGTGCATAGTGTGTTTCATGTTTCCATGCTGAGGAAATATGTTCCGGACCCGTCGCATGTGATTGACTTCAGTCCGCTTCAGTTGAGGGAGGACTTCACGTTTGAGGCAGTTCCTTTGAGGATTTTAGCCCGAGATGTTCGCAAGCTCAGGAGTAAGACCATGCCCTTGGTGAAGGTGCAGTGGTCGGGTCAGTCAGAGGAAGAGGCGACCTGGGAGGTCGAAAGCGAAGTGCGTACTAAGTTTCCCTCCCTCTTCGAGCAGTAGGTACGTTTAATTTCGAGGACGAAATTCTTTTAAGGGGGAGGTGATGTTATAACCCAAAGCTTTAGTGCATTTTATTTCATCACAAGTGGTCTTATATGGATGCATTTTGGTTTCAAGACATGGGAGTCCTTTTAATTAAAGGCAAGGATGAATAGGTCATTTCCTTTTTCCCTTCTAATTACTGGTGAGTAACTAATCACTAATTAAAACTCCTTAATTCCCCTCACTCTCAATCACGTTCTAATCCTCGTTCATTTTGAAACCGCCTCTACGCTCCATCCCTTTCCTCTCTTTCCAGAATTGACGTTCTTTCCAATCAGCCAAGTTCTACATTGAGGCGACTGCGATTCAGGTTCTGCTGACGATTTCTCCCCCATTGTGAAGTCCGGTGCTGATTAAGGTAAGACGCCGGATTATCGTTCTTCAATTCTTCAGTTTCTGAGATCTTCCCTTTTCTGATTCATCTTCGGTAATCTGACAGGGAATCAGATACTGTCCGTTCTGTTGTCGAATTCTGCTGTGTTCGGTGTCCTCTACGAGTGCGTGGTCAGAATTCAGGTGAGAATCGTGTTGCAGTCTTTGGATTACGGTTTCAGATTTGGTAGACTTGTTCAGTTCTGATTGAGGGTTTCCTCTGCGTTGTTTTAGAATTCAGTGGCTGTTTGGGACTGTGTGTTCGGTGTGCGTTGCGGTATCGTTGTTGGTTGCACTCTGCTGTTCGGATTGGGTTATCGTCTGTCAATTGTCGAGGTAGGTGGCTTATGGATTCAGTCAGTGTGTTCAGCCTTGGGGAGTTTCAATTCTGGAATTGAGTGCGTTCTATCTCTGCGTGCGTTTGCGAATTAGTCTGTTTAAATGCTGTTTAATGATGTACAAACCCCCAAGGTTGTTTTCTACAAACTACTTCTGTTTTGGTTGTGTTTAAACCTCTGTTTTGGTGTGCAATTCGTTTCTGGAAACTGCACTTTTTGGTATGTCCGAACGTCTGTCCGAGCTTTGACGTTCGACATGCCGTGTTGCGCTTTGAATTTTCTGAAGTTTTTACCGTGTCCGAACATCCGTCCGAGCTTTGAAGTTCGGACACCCCTTCTGCTTTCTCTGATTTTGCTTCGACTTGTGTCCGAACTTTGACATTCGGACACAAGCTCGGACATTACGCGTATTTTTTTCCGAAAGCGTCCGAACATCCGTCCGAGCTTTGATGTTCGGACACCCACCTGATTTCGATTCTAAAGTCTCGACTTGCATCCAACATTGATGTCCGGACACAAGTTCGGACATGGCTCTGTTTTGACCATAACTTGCTTGTTTGAGCTCCGTTTTGACTTCCGGTTACGGGGTTGGATTCCCCTCATGATTTCCAAGCTGTCAATATGCTTTGTGGTGCCGTTGGTGCACATATGCTTAACTGTATTTAAGCTTCTGTTTTGGGACCTAGTTATCTCTGTGTCTGAACCTTTGGATGGCTGGGTTAGCTGTCTCGTAGCGCGCTATGTAGGATATCCTTCTGTTTCACGGGTGATGTTCCCCGTTCTATTCACAGGTGTTCCACCTGTTCTGTTTACGAGTGAGGTTTCCTCGTTCTGTTCACGAGTGGTTACTCGTTCTGTCTGTATGTTGTGATCAACTAGGGTCCCCTTCTGTTTCTGCTTCTGTGGTTCTGAACTCTGATTGATCCTTTTGTGTTTGGACTTCTGTTTCTGGTTTCTGTCATGGATATGGTTTCCTTCTGTCTATCTCTGATTTGTTAACATTCTATAAATGTTTGAGCATGCTGGTTGATGAAGTTGGTCATCTACTGGGCATGGTTGTTTGCTCATTCCCCTACTTTTCTAACATTGCAGATTGATCAGCGAGGATCACTTTGTTCAGCTTCTGGAGTTTAGCTTTTGTTATGTTATTCGATACTTTTGAGACATTTACATTTAGCTTTGTAGCCTACGGGCCTGAGTAGTATTTGACACTACTTCTGACTGGTATTTTGGTATTCGGGTCAGAGTTACCCTGTTATGTTTTTGTTACGCTGTACTTTTATATAAGTATTCGTTTTGGGCTTTTTTCTCTGTTTGTTTATGCGCGTTTAGTTAGAGCCTTGCGTTATTAAGTAATTGAAATACCCCAACCTAAGTATGCTAAGTTACACATCAATTATGATGTAGTAAGGCTAGAATATGCTTAAATGATTGGTAGTCAATTAAAACCAAGGAAAACACAAAAAGTGCCTTAAGGGCAATTAGGGCAAAAATGTGCTCTAAGCTTGGAGAGACTTGGGTGAGTACCCAAATATCATGATAAGACCTTAGTAATATCCTAATGGTCATTTTAAATCAATTAGCAAAGAAAACCAAGCTTGAAAACAAGTTAAACACAAAATGTGCTTTAAGAAGTCTTAAAGCACATTTTTGAGAAATTGTCTTAGAAGTGAGTTTTTGAGTGGCTAAATGTCCATCATTACTCTTTAATCAACATGTGTACTAATTAGTATCACATTAGGAGGTCTAAATCAATGGGAAATCAAAAATTTCCCGATTATGTGCCTTGTTTAGTGAATAGTAACTATTTAGTGCTATTAAGACATAAGTCAACATAAGTCAATTAATTGGTCAACAAAGACCATGTTAGCCTTATTTAAGGTAGGGGGCCGGTTTTTTCTAAGGTGGGGAGTCACCACATGAGTCATCAAATGAGAAAGGAAAGAAGAGTAAGTAAAAAGTTACTATTTGCTTTAATAAAGCAAATATCTCATTATTAGCTCACTTCTCTCCTCTCTTCTTCATTTCTTCTTCTTCACCCACGGTTTCTTCTTGTTTTCTCTGTTCCAAACCGTGCCCAGCCAGCCTCCATTGTTGCTTCACCTTGCTTTGGCAACAACCTACTCATTTTAGCTCCAAATCAAAAACTAACACATATTTTCTTAGTTAGACCAAGGCCTTGCTTCCTATCTTTTCAAAATTGAAAAGCCTCATTTTGGAGCCATGGAAATCGCCATTGAAGGGGGAAAAATAAGTTTGAAGAGCTCATTAGCTTCTCCATTCTCTTAAGGTAAAGAAAATGTAAGAAAAATCATGTTTTCCATCACTTCCTCACCTGGCCGAAAATTGCCTCATAAGATACCTTGTTTTTATGCCTTGTTCTAGCTTGATTTATTACCAAGGACTAGTGGAGGTCCTATTTCATTCAATGCCAAAGTCTACCTTGAGACTTCAAAGGTAATCATCCACTTTTGTGCCTTAGAACACATTTCTAACCTAGGTTTTCATTCCTTGAGGTTAGTGTATTGTTTAGTGCTCATATGAGTCATTGGTTATTGATTAGAACATGGGCAAGGGAAGTTTGAGTGGTGGCCGATATTCATTCAAGAAGAAGGCCTAAGGAGGAAGTTAAGAAAGCTTGAGAAAACAAGGTAAAATGCTTACCTAATGGTGGTTTAAGTTTTAAGGGATGATTTAAGTGGGTACCAATGTGGCTTAGAGCTTACATTGTGTATTGGGTTATATACCTAAGAAAAAGAACTTAAATAAGCTTGTGAACTTGTGACTAAGGAGCCAAAGGAAATGAGTTAGTAATATAAGTTTTAAGGTGGATTTTAAGGCATTATAACTACTATGAGATTGATGAGTGTATTTGCAGGTTGAAAGCTTTTATATGTGGGAAATTCAGTGTTTAAGTTTAAGTTATTTAAGGGCCTAAGAGCCATGTCATTTAAGAGCCTTAGTGCTATGCAATTTAAGATTATTGCAATATATTGAGTTTGTTGTGAATGAGTTGGTTTGGGTGATGAGATATGATGAGAAAGAACTTGAGGTGTGTGAGATGGTTAAGTGAGGAAAAATAATGTGTTTGGGCATGCTATGATGCTAGAGGTGCTATGGCAAAATTTGAGTAGAAAATAAGTGTTTAGGTGATGGTGGTGAGTGAATATGACCTAGGATTTACTAGGAATCATTATGAGGAATTTGAGTGGAGATTAGTTAACTAAGGAGTTCTTGAGGTTTAGGATGACCTAGAGATGTCTAGGAGGAGTTAGAGGAATGGTGAGTGTTTTGAGCACACCAAAATCATGAGATGAGGAATATAAGACTTGAGCATAAGTGTAAGGAGAAGGTGTAATGCTTAAGGTGATTTAGATATGTTCTAAGGGAAATTAATGACTAAGGAAGTACTAGGAAGTCTTTGAGGTTGTCTTGATAAAAGGGGTAAGATAAAGTGTGGTAATGAGTTATAATGACTTAGGTATTACCTGGAGGATTCAAGAATCAAGAGAATGTATTTGAGTATTTAGGACTTAGGCAAATGTTGTAAACAACTAGGAAGGAAATAAGTGTTGGTGGATGGAAGCTTAAGCTTATGAAGGAACTTTAAGTAGATGCATAAAAGAGTTTTAGATGGTGAAAGATGCTTGGGAGATGATGTTATAGTGGTGAGGAAAACATTTGGCATAGTGGTTACATTAAGTATGAACCACCACCTAGAAACCTAGAGGAAAACATTACAAGTGTTAGCATTATTACAAGGAAATGCATAATGACTAAGGTGAATCTTTGTGGATATTTAAGGTATTTAAGGAGGGCTTAAGGTGTATTTGAGGTGCCCAAATGAGGTTATAACTATTGGAATATATGAGGAGAAGTTTGGAGTTGAAAGAGAATTTAGAAACAAGTTTTAGGAGCCGACCGACCTTAGGACCGGACTTGCAAGGTCGGTCGGGCTCAGTTTACACTACCCGGAAAATGTTTCTGGAAACGCGACCGGACTTGGGAACCGGACTTACATGTCCGGTCGGGCTTGTGTTTTTGTGAGGGAATTAGTTTCTGGAATAGACCGACATGGGACCGGACTTGTCAAGTCCGGTCGGGCATGAATTTCGTACGTAATAAGTCTCTGGAATCGACCGGACATAGGACCGGACATGTAAGTCCGGTCGGAGTGAATTTTCCAACGGTAAAAGGGTACTGGAATGGACCGGACTTGTAAGTCCGGTCGGTAAGTCCGGTCGAGCCTAAAAAAATAAAAAAAAAAAAGAAATTTTGAATTCTAAGAATGGCAATGGGTAGTAAGGTATGCCTTTGGTAGGGTAGTAATGATTGGGACCCTAAGAACTTAAGAGATTAAGTAAGTTAAGTATAACTTGAAAGTTTAAGATTTAGTTTGTAAGATTAAGCGTAAGACTTAAGAGGTGTTAGGTGGGGATCATTAAGGAATTAAGTAAGTTAAACAAGTTAAGTAAGTCATATTAGTTAAGTGGTTAATAACCTAAAACTGAATGAATGTTTTAGGACTTGGGAGTTTGGACTCCGAAGAGAGTAAGCGGCCGAACCGCCGACGGTGAACGGTACAGTTGTTTCTTCTTGTGACCTGCTTGCTACCGAGGTGTCCCTCGGCTTGTGTGCTATTGTTTTTTGTGTGCTCACTAAACAAGAGCATGCAATAATGCACGGAACATTTATATATTCTATATATTATTTTTGTGTGGTGGTTGAAAACTAACACAACATACCGTGAGAACTTACTAACCAATGCTTAGTAAGGAATTGAGTGAGACTAAGGAACGCCCCCTAATGAGGGACGATATGAACCGAAAGAGGTTAACCAACAAACAGGGTTTGAGATAACTACTAACTGGAACTTGAGTGAGGAAACCCGGGACCGATCTCCGGTCATGCATTCTAAGGAAAAGGGGGTCGTTATCTATAGTAGATTCGACCTCCGATTAAGGACTTGTCTTCGGACTTGTTGCCTAGGGCCGGTTGCCGGCTCAGCTACTTGGACTCCCGTCCAGAGTAGGTGGCATTAAGATGGTGCGGTGGGATCAACTAAATCCCAGGTTCGAATTAGATACGGCCAATCCCTTCCAGGAAAGGTTTGTATATAGAGATTAAGATTGAGATTAAGATTAAGATTAAGGTAAGATTAAGTTAAGTGACAATCATTCCTTTTAAAAGGATGAGTTGTATTATTAAGATTAAGATTAAGGTGAGGTTAGATAAGTTGCAACCATTCCTTTTAAAGGATGGTTTGTAATATTAAGTTTAAGATAAGCTACATCCACTCCTTATTAAAGGATGGTTGTTTCTAAGATTAAGATAAGACTAAGATTGAGGTGAGATAAGGGTGGACTAAGTTTAAGAGGAACATTACTTAAGGAGTTAAATAACTAACTCTCTAATTAAGGGAACGCATTTAAGTCGTTCATTGTGTGTGAACTTGATTGTTCATATTTGGATTGTTGTTACAGCATTCATTATCATGTTGTGCATATAATCAACCTCCATGCTATCGACAATTAGTCGTCGTAGCCACGTTAGCTTGGGGGCCATGAGGGGATCGTACCAGCATTCGTGCTGACCCCCTTTGGGGGCTGTTTTTACTACACAGGTACATCAGGAGGCGACCGTCGCAAGAGTAAGAAGAGGACTCAAGTGTTAAGGATTAAGTGTGACCTACGAGTTGTGCATGTACACTCGTATGGCAATTGAGTTAGTAAATGTATAGGTTGTGAGAGATTGTAAGAAGGTTATGTAAATGGTTAAGGTTGTTAGACTATGTTCGGTATATTCTGTAGACAGACCGTGGCAAGGTCCTGGATTGTAAAGAATTCCGTGTGACATGTTTATACAAATACTGTTAAGTTGCGAGACCACACTTGGATTGAGTTGGGTGTTACAGTAATAATACGCGGCGTGTAATACCCCTAACTCCTAAGCCCTTGTTTGGGGGTGTTACATTGATGATTAGCCATCTACTCGTATTCACTATGCATATTCAACTTTTGAGTTATAGGTCCACTAGCTTCTGCTGCGCAACCCTGATAACTTTAGGGCTTAGTTCGCCCTCTTTTTTAAAATGTATTGTACATCTCCCATTTATCCCTTACCGTGCGCGAATTCGGTGAGTGATAGATTTTCTATCCAGTCCTCTGGAGTCTATTGTGTATCTGCTATGTATTTCACGATCACTCACTTGTTCTTCCGACCTTTTGTTGGTTGAGGTCTAGCTACTACTTGATATGTAGTGCTTCCTCTTTGTTATATTCTCACACCTGAGGTGTATTCTATACCGATATTTGGTATTCAATGCTTCCATAGTGACTGACTCCTGATCATTCCTTCTGAATCATGTTTACTCATTTGATTCTGTACAAGTACTCTTCATTTGTACGACCTTGCATTTCTTATGCATCGGTCCTTATAGCGTTATAAGTCTCTTTCCGCCTTTGTTGCGGTGGGGTTCAACTACTGTAACGATTGGTATTTCCAACGGTTTTGTTTCTAGGTCTACGTTTAACCGATTTGTGTCGTATTCACTGATGTGTTTGGACGACTTCCATATCCAGTACGGGTTGGTTACTTAGCAATCGGGTATTCTTGTCCCGAGGTTTATTACTTTAGTTATCAAACTGATCCTCCAGGGTACACTTCTATTCCTTATGCAATTGCAATAGGGATAAACAATGCCTTCTTCGTGAGGGCTTCCGTCATATGGTATAGATTCCTGGCTTTATTGCCTAATCTGCTTACCATCTCTTGCTTTTCGTCTCCACTGAGTCCAACTAGTAATCCCACTTGCTTTCCATATCATTGTTTAACAATACTCGTACAACGGTCGCTTACTGCGCACCATGGTCTTACTCATTATGCAACATCGACTTACATGGCATCCACTATTATGTTAGTTTCCGCTCATGTATTTCCGCCATTACGCTATGTTTCACCATTTACTTGGCTGATTACTGAATACGCTATTCTTCAGTCTTTACACTCCTTGAGCATTGCTCACTCTATACTTCGCATTATACACATATCGTGGTTGCTACTAACTGACTATTCTTCCGGTTTTCCACAATCACTATAAAAGCTTCTTTTTTGTACTATTCTTATCCAAATTATTCTTTGGCGATAACAACATGGTCAAACTTTAACATACTTCTTAAACATTGTTCGCATAATTACCGCTCCCGCGGCCTCACAATATCGAGAGGTATCCCCACTCTTAAAGTAGTGGTTCGTTCTCCGCTCTCTTCACTTGTATAACACAAACTTTTCCCTTACTGGTGCCATTTCTGGCAAAACTCCTTATGACTTTATTTAGGTCTTATAATCATTTAAATTTATGTCACGCATTTGGTTTGTGGCTTATAAGCCTTATTGCCTCGAGCTCTGCTCATTGTAAGTTGTTCATAGAAATTTTACTTCTCTGTACACCATCACATGGTCTGGAGGTGATTCTGGGCTCCCTTAGAAGTCGTTGCATCATGCTTCCTTTCATGGGAGGCCCCTAGGAATGACAGGTTGCCTCTTTGGTGACATAGAGTTCTACTGTCAGGTGGGTTCCCTTTGGTGTTTAAACTGAGTATTTATTTCAACTCTTGTTTCTATTATGATATTTCGTTCAACTTTTGTTGACCCAAACACCCTTCAAGGATTGCTCCTGGGTGTTGCTAAGTTATGCCATTACATCTGGCTTGTACTTATGGGTATGTTTAGTTAACTACGCCGCTTTGCGTTCTTGCCTGGGTTTAATATCCTCTTCATTGAAGATCGATATTCCCTGGTAGCCTTGGTGGTTACCTGGGAATTCTATCCCGTTCGTTGGACATTGACGTGTCCATGCTAGGCATTTGCCCGACTACGTTTGGGCTGGGTGTTCTTTCCAGCTATCATGTGTTTCCTTTGAGATTCTTGAGACATATCAGTTGTTTGTACTTATAGTCAGTGCACTTCGCACTTCCTGACTCTTAATCATCCTCCTGAAACGAGTTCACTAATTCCTTTAGTCTTGTAGCTTCACTGAGTTCTTTACCTCCATTGTTCACGGTAATCGGTTACTCTGGTCTAATATTTGCACTGCTGACCGTAGTATGGAGTCGACTACTCCCCGTGTTCCGTACTCTACTCGTATACATATGTGGGGCACCCTACTGATACATTACTACTTACTTGACTAACTCATGAATGAGTCTGTCAGGCCCGCAAGCTCCTCTGGAGTGCGGTCGTCCCACATTTCGTTTTTGTACACTCGTAGTGTCCGTCACACGCCTATGTGGAGTATTCTGTTGTCAACTCCTCTTATATCATCCTATGACAACACACATTGGTGCTTCCCGAACTTAATCAAGGGGAAATTTGTCCACTGTCTGTATTTAGTACGAACTTGATTCCTTCCCTCGTTTTAATACCCTCGGGTTTTCAATTGTCGTCAGGTTGTTTGAAAGTGAACTGGGTATAACTTACCTACTGTGTGGCGCTGAGGCCGGTGTAGGTCTTCTGGTGTTGGTTATAAAGAAAATATAAAGTTTGAGAGAAATTTTAGGCTTAAAAGAATGTTTGAAATAAATACAAGTTTGGAAGAAATTTTGGGGTTTGAAAAAGGGTTTGTAATAAATCTGAGTTTGAGAGGAAAAATTCTCATGGTACTAAAATGTCTGCTCGCCTTGACCGAGTCTAGCTTCTCGCTGACTAGTATATTCTTAAATACAAGGGTTAGGCTGTTAAGCCCTTCCAAGGTTTCACTATTCAAGTTCTGAGGATTCGTGTTCCCATAATTTCTCCATTCACCATCATGGTACTCTATTCAGTACTTCACAGTCGTTAAAAATCTTCTGGAATAGTCCCGTTATAACAGCACTTGTCATGGCAAGTGCGCCATGCAGGCTGGATATCGGTTCAACGCATACCGGTTGCGGTATTGTTTTTACCCACACCGTATTCGGTAGCCTTATTGGCACTTCCTTGATCCTTTAGTCGTGATATAAATCTTCTGGGTGACTTCTCGTTTGTCTTGACATGATAATCAGGGCAACTCCCCATTCTCAGAGGCCCTTATCCACTTAGCTCTGTGTTTTTCCTTATTGCTCGTTCCACGCATTTGTTGTGGTTACCGAGGCTTGACTTTTCACTACATGGTAGTCTTATTGGAGTATGTTACGCACATATTTTTCATAGTCGTCTAGACTTTGTCAATCAGGGTTTATAATCCATTGGGCGTGTAGGTTTGGAGTTACACGCTTCTGACTAGTTCGTTAGTCAGTTAATATACCGTTGGTGGTACTATTTAACAACTGTGGTCCCGTAGACATGTGTCTCGGGTTGTTACTTCCTCATTTTCCGCCTCCTTGCACAGTTAGTGCTTTCCTTCTTGCTGGCCGGTTCTCTCGACTGCTAGGCATGTCGACCCAGGTGCCGGAAATTTCGTTTTCCTATAGGTAGGGTTCTTAGTCTTCCGCTATTAAGTGCGGTTAAAATTGTTCAAACAGGAACCGTCTCCGGAATTTCCTGTTCTTGGAGCCTACCGTATGACAGGTTTTGATTCTTACAGAAATAATTTATAACAGCCAGATCGGGCTTTTCCCAAGTATGAGAGGACTTTCCATCTCTCTGACGTTCTTTCCCGAGTTATAAAACTGGGGTTGTGGAGGGCGGGAGGATATTGTAGGTATCCAGTACACACTGGTAACTCCTAACTAGCGTATCTCTCACGCTATCACTCAACCCTTAAACCTAAGTCTCTAATCCTAACTCGGTAATTCCAGTCATCAGAGCAATACTTTGCTCTGATACCACTTTTTGTAACACCCCAACTACAAACACAATACTTAACAAACGATTGCAGCGGAATTACAACTCAACACTTAACTTAATCCATGGGTGCTACACGCCGTTAGCCACCCACGTGGCTAACAAGGCTAATACTTAAACACTGTATCGGTCTGATGGACCAGATTCCCGAGCATTTATACATTGCAAATCCATATCTATTTCCACACTAAGCCAGTCAATTACACTTACATTACAAACGTGTACCAAGTCTAATACTTTTATTGCCGATAACAGTTACGGTCCTTACTATACTTACAATACATAAGCAAATTAAATAACTACCTATGCATAAATAGCCACCCCGTCCTACTCTCGAGCGGCTACCAGCTCCATTGTACCTGAAATGTAATGGGTAATCCCAAAGGGGCTCAGCACCTTTGCTGGTATGGTAATCGTGCAACCCGCATACTTCCGGGCCACGCACAACTAATTGTCGTCTGAGCATGCGGTTGATTATATTTAAATCATGCATGAAATACTATAAACACACAATACAATCAACAGGTAATCAACACTGACATACGTTCAGCAAGTATAACACATTAACATTAACAAATCACATTGCTTGGTCTTTAGACCATGAGAGCTTTTACTTCAAGGGCTCCATTCTTATGGTTAACACTTATCCATTTATTTAGGCTAAAACCCTCTACTTCTCTTAAATAAACTTGGTATTGTTTTGATAATCACATACACGTACATCTCAACATTCGTCATACCACAATACACATACAACATAACTCCGGAATGGATCACGTGAGGAACCGTAACGGGGTAAGAGTTTAGTCAACGTTTATAGAGCCTGGAGAACGATTGGTCCTCATGTCTAGCTCGATATATAACACAATGTCGTTCTGTTTTCGAACGATTAACTTACACAAGGTGTGTCGGATCTAGAGGATCCAAGCACACTGTACATAACAAAATACCGTTCCATTTATTGAACGTATAAAAATTATTTATGATATGTCGGATCAAGTAGATCCCGAGCAAATCGTACACAAATTCCCCCTAACCCTGAACTTAAGTCAAGGCATGAGAGCCAGCTATAGGCTCGTGGGAGATTGAATTCCAAGAAGGAAAACAACCATACACAGGAGATAGTTGAAACTGATATAGATATTACCCCCCATACATACGCGCGCGGCCGGACACCCGATTCCTCACCCCCCAAGTTATACATTGGTTAGAAGCTCCCTCCATGGGGCTCATCACAACAAGTTACATTATAGTTAGTCAAGTTCGGTTAGACACACAGGGGAGGTAAGATACCATTTGACATACATGAACATAGCAAAATTCGTTACACAACGACATACTCAAAGGGGGTAAACACATTTACACACAACAATAGTACACAACTACACACGGATATCCGTATTTAGAATGTTCCCGTAGGTTGGGACGTTAATTCCGAATACCGATCTCTTATACGATCGTAGAATCGGTTAGCTATGGTTTTGTAACACCTCAACTAATAACACCACACTTAATCATTAACCGCAGCGGAACTTACATCATAAACACTGACTAAATCAATGGGTGTTACACGCCGTTAGCCACCCACGTGGCTAACAAGGCTACTACATACACAACGTACCGGTCTGATGGACAAGATTACCGAGCATTACACTTTACATTTACAAATCCATTATAAACTGAATACAAATACATCTACAATCCAAACTGTACCGAGTCTAATACATTCCATCATCGATATCACGCTAAACTAAATAACCACCCATACATAAACAGTTACCCCGTCCTACTCTCGAACGGCTACCAGCTTCATTGTACCTGAAAAGTAATGGGGGGGCCCCAAGGGGGTCAGCACCTTTGCTGGTATGGTAATCTTACAGCCCGCATGCTACCGGGCCACGCACAACTAATTGTCGAGTGAGCATGCAGGTTATTTTATTTTAAGCACGCATGCAAACTATAAACACATAACATACTTATAAGCTTACACATCCAATAAAAGGATACGACATAACATTCACACATCACATAGGTTAGATCACCTTAGTGTATTCCTTGTCCCTTGAGGGCTCTACCTTAACGGGACTTAATTCTTAATAAGCAACACTCACCGAATTGATCGGGCTACAACTATTTCTATCACTGAATTTGGGTTGATTTTGGTTATCAACTTACACAACATCACCGCACATATCCCGTAACAACACGTACACAACACACCACCGTTCTTCTTAGAGAACGTACACTTTACTTAAGGTGTGTCGCACTAAATATAAGTCCGCACACCGTACATATTTACTTTACTCAGATGAGTCGGTCTTAATATAGATCCGTACCCATTATACACATATCCCCCTAGTCCGATGTGAGTCAGATAAATAGCCTTGGTTAAGCTTGAGGGTGGTTGTAATCCAAGAAGGAAAAACAACCATAACATAACAGAGTGGGAGTTAATTCACATATATACATCAACTCCCAAACAGCACGCGCGACCGAACGACCGGATTCCTCACCCCCCATAATATATACATATTAGTTAGAAGTTCCTTTATGGAACTTATCACATACATGCCCCTTTTGGTGTTACAAGTTTGGTTAATTACACACAAGGGATGTAACATCCCATTCGACAAGCATGGACAACAACATTCGTTAAACAATGATACATTAAGCAAAGGCAACACACAACACACATAACCACAATATAAAACTAAGGCACGGATAGCCGTAGTTAGTACGTTCCCGTAGGTTGGGACGTTTAATCCGAATACCGATCTCTTATGTGATCCTAGAGTCGGTTAGCTACGGTTTAACACATAATTAGGTTAAACAGTATCGGAATTATTTACGCCACATTAATGAATTACTATAAACTCATTTCATGTTTTATCTTGCAAGGTGGCAAACACACAGAAAAACAAGTTGGCATACAAGCCGGTGTAACCCGGTAGGACACAGGTTGCAAGAAAACCATACCTGTCACCAAGGTCCACTCTATTGTGTCCTCTTGTGTTCCTCGAATAATTGTCGAACAACTGGTAACATTACAATTGTTTCCATTAAAATCGGGTAGTATGATTGTTTAACGACTAATGCGCCCATAGTTAACCCCGTCATCCCGTTATACTTAATTTACTCTTGTGATCTTAAGTTCACAACTCTCACACCAAACCTAACACTTGTTTACACATTTTAAGGCCTTTACATGTCACCAAACAAGGCCTAAACATCATCTAAAACCATTACCATCCAATCCCCCATCATTAGAAGGCTTAAAACAAAAAAAAATTATTCTCTGGTCTGGACTGCCCCTCTGGGGCGGTCCCAGGGGCGGTCCACAACAGAAGCTACACGGGTTTTTTTTTCCTCTTCTCTGCACTGGACCTCCCCACAGGGGCGGTCTCTAGGGGTGGTCCAGAACAGACCCCATTTTAAAAACGGTTTTTCTTCACATTTTGAACTCCAAATTCACCCCAATCTTTTTCCACTTATTCCACAATCTTTCCACATGTTTCCTACATGTTTAAACACCTTAAAACATGCACTAAACCTCTCCAAATCATTGGTTAAATCCTTACTCCAATTCTTGTTCAATTTTCAACAAAATTTCATTCCCTCTTCCACATTATGCACACTTGTTCATTTCTAGCTTCTTCTTGCTAGTGTCTACCTCCTACCAAACTTACCAAAACACCTCATGACCATTCCAACACATTCCTAGACCTTTGCACTTCTAGAACCCAAGTCCAACTTCCTTTCCAAGATTACAAGCACTAACTCTTTTTCTTGAAATATCAATGCTTTACAACACTCATTTGCTACAGATTTTATACACTCACATATCCATCCCCCATTTACCATTATGAGGCTACCACTCCACTCTACTCAACACCAAACAACCCAATTGAACACCTAAGTTCTCTCACTTACCAAGCCACCTAAAAGCACTTATTTCCTACTAAAATTTCGCCATAACCTCCCCATAATTTTAACATGTTCCCACACATTACTTAGCTCACCAAAGCACTCCAACCATCAACTCATTCAAGGCACTATCCCACACATCAATTCCATCATTTTAACAACGATCACCTCAATGTACATAACTTTAAAGGCTTGGCTCTTAGGCCCTTAAACAACATTAAATTTAAACACTGAATTTCCTCATAATAATAGCAACACCTGCACTACACTCAACATTTATATTTGCACCAAAACAATAAAATTTCCTTAAAACACCACGTAAGCTTAAGGTGAGTTATTTATCTTGGATTTTCTTCCAAAACTTTCCCATCCCAAGTTCTACAATAATCAAATAAGCATTAAGGTGAGTTTCTTACCTTAATCTCACAAATTCTCCTTTCCTTTACCAATCTCCTCTTTCTCCTCCTCTTCCCAATTTCAGTCAAATAGGTGATGGAGTTACCAAACCCCATCCCAACATCCAAATCACACAAAAAGCACACCATTAAAATTAATCCTTAAGATAACACAATTTCAATGCAAGGTTTAGAACACCATAGTTAGGGTTACCTTTTTGGAGCTTTTTAAGAGGGGTTCTCACCCTTGAATCAAGGAGGGGATTATTCCACCATTGAAGGGTTGAAATGAAGCTCCAAAACAAGAAGAAAACAAGGAATGAGGATGGGAAAAATCGGCCAATACAAGAGGAGGAGGAAAAATGATTTTTCATGAATTTTTTACCTTAGGAGAGAGAGGAGACTCCAAGCTACCCATTGGTTCCATTTTCTCTTCAAATGGGGAAACCCATGGAGATGAACTTCATTATTTTCGGATTTTGAAAAGAGGGAAGTGTAGAGCTTGGTGAGAGGATCACAAATATGTAATTATTTTTGTGATTTAAGCTTAGAGCTAGCTTGGACAAGGAGAAGAAGTGGAGGAAGACATGGAGGCTCCATTGTTGTTCAGCAACAGAGAGAGAGAGGAGAAAATCGGTGGGGGAAGAAGAGAAAGAGAGGAAAGAGAAAAGGAAGAAAGGAAAATGAGAGGAGAGAGAGTGGGGGGGGGTATAAGTTACTTTTTTTACTTTTTGCTTTTTGACTTATTTAATTAGCTAACTAGTCATGTGTGAGGGGGCTGTCTACATTAATAAAACCGGCCCACTAATATATACACACTGGATCATTTTTCGTCTTTTACCGAAAATGCTCGTTAATTTACCCGGTTTTAGCACTATTCACTAACCGGGCCTGTTTTCCGGAATTTTCTCGTTTCTTTAATTTTAATGGTTTTTAAGCTTCCATAAATGTTTAATTATAGTTATTTGATGAACTATAATTTTTACGGGGTCTTTTGACCGTTTAAAGTCACATTTTCGGGTTTTCTCAAAAAACGCGCTTTAAGGCTCCGTTAGCGTTTTAACGCATTATTTGGATCCGTTTTCTTCCGAAATTTTTCCCATATGTTCTTAGTGTGTAATTAGGGTATAAAAATATATTTATAACCCTATTTAAGGTTATATAACTCCCAAAATAATTAAATACGCATTTTCACATTTTGTGACTTTTACGCATTTTCTTTTTCTTTTTGGTTTTTATTTCTTCACCAATGATCTTAAGGACTTAATTAGCCTTAGAAAATCATAATTACATAATTAATTAACATATTAAGGTTTGGGGTATTTCAGGTTTAACACATATTCGAGGTTAAACAGTATCAGAACTAAATACGCCACATAAATGAATTACTGTAAACTCATTTCATGCTTTATCTTGCAAGGTGGCAAACATTCAGAAAATCAAATAGGCATACAAGCCGGTGTAACCCGGTAGGACACAGGTTGCAAGAAAACCATACCTGTCACCAAGGGTTCACTCTAACGTGTCATCTTATATTCCTTGAATAGTTCTTGAACAACTGGTAACATTAAAATCGTTCCCATTAACATCAGGGCAATACGATTATTTAACGACTAGTATGCCCATAGTTACCCCGTTGTCCCGTTATACTTAATTTTACTCTTGTGATCTTAAGTTCATAACTCTCTCAATCACTTTTAGCACTTGTATATACTTCTTAGGACCTTACATGTCACCAAACAAGGCCTAAACATCATCTAGTATTATCCCCATTCAATTCCCCATCACTAGATACCTTTAAAACACTTTCGGGTGAATTTTTGGGGTGGTCCGGGACTTGGTCCTGGACTTAAGTCCCGGACCAGTGCTCTAGCCAACTTCCGAATTGATTTTTATAGTGGTCCTTGACTTGGTCCTGGACTTAAGTCCCGGACCAACCTCCAGTGGTGTTCTCGGGGCATTTTAAGGTGTGGTCCGGGACCCTATCCGAGGGCTTGGTCCCGGACCCTGCTAAAAAGCTGTTAAAATGACATTTTTCAATTGCCATTCACCCTTATTTCATACCCAATTCTTTCCTAATCTTTCCACATGTTTCAAAACATGATAACACCTAAAACATGCTCTAAACCTCCTCAAACCATGGTCCAAACCTTTACCTCAATTCTTGCTTAATTCTATAACTTTCAATTCCATTTTCAACACTTTTGCACACAATTGCACTACAACTTTCCCATGACAGCTTTTACCTCATTCTCAACCACCTTGACTATTCCAAATCTTCTTAGAAATTTCTAGTTCCATTACTCAAGTCCACTCACCACTCAAAAGGTTATACACACTATGTCCTTTCTAGAATTTCCAAAACATCCCAACACCTCAATGCTACAGATTTTTGCACACTTTCTTATACTTCCTCAACAACATCCTAGGGTGATTTGTCACTCCAATTGATCTCTCTCAACACTTAGGTTCTCCAACTCTTAAAACTACCCAAACCTCTCAATTTCTACCAGAATTTTGCCATAACTTCGTCACTATATTAACACATCCAAACATCATCATCTTCATCACCTAAACCAAAACATTCACAATTCAAATAACCAAACCCTTAGTGGGTTCTAACAGCTCATAATCTTATTCACATCTCATCAATCACAACAATAATCCCCATGTGCAATAATCTTAAATAACTTGGCACTTAGGCCCTTAAATCACAAGCAATACACAATGCATTAAACACCATCACAATTACCTCTTCTAAACACCAAACACACTTCCAACACAATTTTTGATTCATTCTTTTATTTACCCATCCAAATATTCTTGAAAACATTATAAATAGATATCAAGGTAAGTTGTTTACCTTAAGTCCTCAAGTCCATCTTTTCACTTCTTTCCTCCTCCTCTATTTGCTCTTGATTTCCAACCGGTCAATGGGTTATTGGTAAACTAAAGACCAATGCCCAAGGAACAATAATAATCACTAAACAACATCTAAAATCTTGGGGTAAACCCTAGAACACAAGGGAGTATTTAAGGCATCAAAAGGAGGGAATTACCTTCTCATTTCCAATGGGGTATTTTGGAAATCACAACAAGCAATGCTCCAGCACTTCTTGAACGTTAAACAAGGCTAGAACATGGAGAAAATGGAGTTCAAAAACAGGAAAAATCGGCCATGAAAGAATTGGGAAGAAGAAGATGTTTTTTAAGCTTATTTTACCTTAAGACAACAAGGAGATGTCTAGCTCAAGAATTGGTGTTCTTCTCTTCAATTTGAGCTACAGCCATGGAGATGAACTTCATCTTTTTTAAATTTTGAAAAGAGGGAATGAAGCTCCAAGATGAGGTGAGCAAGAATATACAATTTTTTTGTTGTTTTGACCTTGTTTAAGACTTGAACAAAGAAGAAGAAAGTGTGAGCTGGTGAGGGTGAGAGGAATTGCCATTGTTGGGGTGTTGGGAGAAAAGAAAGTGCTGGTAAGGAGAAGGAATACGTGAGAGAGGAGCAGAAAATGGGAATAGGAGAGAGAGAGAAAGGAAAAAGGCACTTTTGTACTATACTTTACTTTATTGTTTTGTCTCTAGTGACTTAATAGAGATAAGTAGAGATAGGGGGAACGTGACTCCTTGCTGGAATGGGTCAGATTTTTTACAAAATTGATAAGGGGTATTGGTCTTTTAACAAATAACACCCATAAAACCCTAAATAGTCACTATTCACTAATCCGGGTCCGTTTTCCAGATTTTTCTCGTTTCTTTATTTTTAATGGTGCTTAGGCTCCCATTAATGTTTTATTATAGTTATATGATCAACTATAATTTTTACGGGGTCATTTAACTGTTTAAAGTCACGTTTTCGGGTTTTCTCGACAAACGCGCTTTAAGACTCCGTTAGCGTTTTAACGCATTATTTGGATCCGTTTTGTTCCGGAATTTTTCCCACATGTTCTTAGTATGTAAATAAGTCTTAGGAATCCACTTAGGACCCTTTTTGAGGTTATATACCTCCTAAGATCATTTAATACGCGTTTTTACATTTTGTGACTTTTATGCGTTTTCTTTTTCTTTTGGTTTTCTTTCTTCATCAAAATTCCTAAGGACTTAATTAGCCTTAGAAAATCATAATTACATATTTAATTAACACATCAAGGTTTGGGATATTTCAGATAGAAAGAGCACTTCAGGGACAGCATTCTTTGTTGGGTCTTGTCTGACTACATGGGGATCAAAGAAACAACAAAGTGTTGTGATCTCAACAATCGAATCTGAATACATTGCTGCGGGAAGCTGTTGTGCTCAACTCCTATGGCTCAAGCAACAAATTGGTGATTATGGCATCAAAACAGGTACATTACCAATTATGTGTGACAATACAAGTGCCATCTCTATTTCCAAAAATCATGTGCATCATTCTCGTACCAAACATATTGATATTAGACATCACTTTCTTAGATTGTTGTGAAAAGGAATTAGTCGGTTTAAAGTATATTTCTACTGAAAACCAACTAGCAGACATCTCTAACCATTAAGTAGAGAAAGGTTTACTAAGATTGTTCATGACCTTGGAATGATATTCATTAATCACAATTAAAACTGTCTTTTATTTCCCACGATCGGTCACCGACATGTGAGCAACACATGTTTATTGTCGTTCAGTAGTCAACGATCAATTTAATGCATAAATTATGTCAAACGACTACTTGAAACAGATATGTCATTTTCCACAAAGTGAGATTAGTTTAGAGATAGTTCAACGGTTAGAAACGGGAAAATCGCCAACGATCGATGATAGACTGTCACGACCGCTGCTTGTTATGAATAGTACCGTTAGGACATGTCAACGAACGGACGAGGAGCGGTCACCAACCGTTACCCGATATCTATAAAAGGGCGATGAGAGTTTCTCTCTTGTCACACTGTTACCCTCACTCTCTCTAATCTCTCTAAAGCACTCAAAGAAATTTCCCTTCTCTCTTACAAACATTCTTGTGAGATCAGTGCAAAGAACCATTACCTCACATCAGCTCTAAGATCTCTCTAGCAAAAGGTTTTCCAGAAATCCTTCGACTAAACATGGCACCAAAATCCTCTCTCCGCAAAGCCGCACTCAGAGAATCTTCCTCAGGACAAGTGGCCAACATAAGATCGACTGAAGCTCACAGAGAATCACCGCCCCCTCGCCTTTCAAAAGATCTAGAAGATCAACTTGTGCGTAGGGTAACTGACGAAGGCGAACTTCTACAAGAAGAGGTACACTATTTAAACCATCATTTTCCCAAGCTTCATCATCTTATTCAAACTGAAATCCTCAAGCCAAAAGTACTCCAAATTCTTACCACCATAGAAAAACCAAACATGTCATCTCAAAATCCTTCACCAAAGATCACCACCAAACACTCCAAAGCTAAAAATCCTAAGAACCTTTCTACTGCCACAACAAGTCGCATCACTCGCGTGACTCGTGCCTCTCAATGTGCTAAAAATCACACGAAAGCTCCACAGAAAGCCCATTCCACACCAGAGAAGGCAACTCGAAGGTTGCACTTCAGCGATGAAGAAGAAACCACTTCTTCTGCAATCACAAAAGCTGTCGTTCAGCAGCTGGAAGAGGATGAAACTCAAAGTGACGAAAGTCACAAGAGAATGTCTTACCAACAGAAAATCAACCAGAAGAAGGTATGACTGCACCGGATTCTGAAGAAGAAACAAGCGTCGTCCCCTAGACAATAACACATGTCGACGACAGGTCGCCGACACCTCAACAACATACTCAAGAAAAGGGAGCGGAACAGAGTCAGAGTCTCATGTCATCTATACGCTCCAAGAATGCGAGCATCTGAGAAAAGCGAAAGGCAAGGATAAAATGGCTCCATCACCACAGTCTCTAGAGCTAGAAGAGCTCTTTCAAGATGTCACCAAGCCTTCGCTTCCTCGTTCATCACATCTCAAGAAACTCAAGGAAACAACCGACGTTGATAAAAGCAGAGAACGTCAACGACAGGTCCTGTCTTGTCTTACCAAAGACATTGGACCTAGAATGGATGAACAAGATGGGTCTATGAGAGATCCAAAAGTTGTTGGAGTATCAGGGATGGGTAGATTTCTTTCAAAAACCCATCGCCGTCTACACAGAACTTCTTAAGGAGCACATGCGCTGTCTTGGACCACTCCAAAGTGACGATGATGATGACTATATCATTTCACGGTTTCAAGACACCAAAGTCACCATCTCCAAGTCTTGGATCTCTGAGACTTTTTGCTTGGAACCTGAAGGATTGATCGTTCCAAAAGAAACATCATGGAATGACCTTGGACATCTGGGAGGAAAAATGGTAAACTTGCTCAACAAAGGGCAACAATGAAGAACTTTCCTGCAGCTGAAATGTCAATACCCGACAGAGTTCTCTTCAGCCTGCTCACCCACAACATCACTCCACGAAATCAATGAACCCACATTGTCAATGCGAGAGACGTAAGGTTACTCTACGCTCTCAAGACCAAGAGAAGATTGACCTTCCAGTCATGATCCTCCTCACTCTTGATGAAAGCAGACATGTCAACCAAGGGTTAGTACATGGGGGGAGTAAACAAAGGCTCTACTGGAGAGTGAAGTGGACACCGACGGGGTCCACGAATGTACGTGAACCGCTCAAGACAGCGTCTGCTCAGAGATGTTGTCAAAATTGGGTATAAAACTAAGGGAGATCAGTATTGGTTGTCCAGAAGCAAACCAAGAGCGAGGGTTCAAGGTCAGAACCTCGTCCAATGGCAAAAGCATCAAGTCTTAAACGAAGGAGAAGTCTCTCACCGTCCACGACAGGTCGAGGACCAGTCTGGATACCTCAACTACAGATGTTCTGAAGAGGGTGAGAGTTACTCTCACAGCTGTGCAGGTTGTCTCCTCTGAACCAAGTGTTCATAACATGGTTCAAGGAGCAATAGATTTTATAGACTCCCACATAGCCTGAGAGTTCTTGGTCTCTTAAAGACACGAGTGAACTGGAGAGTTAGATCTAGGATTAGATTTTTATTTTCCATCAAATGTTATCTTTTGCCTTGACTATCTGTTTCAAAGTAACTTTTTGATATAAATGAAAATGCAACTGGTTCTTGTATACTTGAATGCTTATGATGGGTACGAATAATTTATTATATTGGCTGCTTCTTCCATGATTAAAATTGCAAAATGATCTGAGATATTTAGTCCCATCCATTCCACTAATCCAATCTCGGGCCTTGACACCTAAAAACCTACAAACATAGCCCACAAGACGTAACACCTCATTTATTACCACTCACCGATCAGTCGTGAGCATATCCAAAGTGTCTATAAAAACTTGCTTACTCCATCCGCCACTCACACTCAGTCCTTCACATGTCACAAAATGGTACAAACTCCACAAAGTTCATCCAGTTCAAATGAACAAACAGTGCACTCCACAATTCACAAGTTCATGGCCACAAAACCCCAAAGAAGTATGTCGCCCAAAGCTATGTTCAACCAGACTCCGACTCACTCATAGCTTGGTCTATCACCTCAAGTGTTACTTTATCACATACAAGTTCTCCCACTGCATGGAGTTCACCATAGATTTTGATGAATCCGACCTTTCCACCACAGCTGAATCACCTTTGATCAATCCTACCATAACCAAACCTTCTTGGATCAAGCCGCTTTTTCGGAGGAGAACCTTTTGGCCCAAAGATTATGAATGGGATACCCAACTACGTCACTCCATCTAGATTATCTTGATCATGTTTTGTAGTTTATACTCTATGGAATGTCATGGCCTTTACAATATCTTACGTCGTGTAGTTGCTCCATTTTGATGTATGGCAAAGGGGAAAGAAAAGTATATGTAGTTGTGAGACTATGTCTATCGTCCTTGTATTATGTATCATCTGAATAAAACTTTATCTACTTTAGCCATAGTATAACATAAAAGTTGTCACTTATTGTGCATAAAAGTTGTAACTTATTGCTATCATTCGTTAAAGTTTTTCATTCTTAAAACCCTTAACAAACTCAAGGGAAATCCTTCTTAGGGGAATCCCTCAATTTTTGAATTGCCAAGTACATATAAGTGTATAGGTTGCCATCATCGAAAAGTGGGAAATTGTTAAGACAAGATCCTTTAGTTTTGATGACAGCAACCCTTGTATTGTCTATCTAATGTGTTTGTCAAGATTCATGATTCAGATAGACATGTAAATGAGTGGCTTAGCATGCAAGGTTGCAAGCGCGCTCAATCCACGACATGTGCCCAACCATTTGGGCACCTATCTGCGAGAGCTCCGTAGGACTTCTAGCACAGACAACCAGTCAGACACCGCACGAAGATATCTCTCATGCTTAAAGATGAAAAACAAGACAAAAGACTGTAAAGGATCGACACATTCAGATAAGACACATACATCCACATAAGTAACTTGTTCACGATAAGCTCACGACAAAAGGAGAAGTTCATTAATGCACAATATAACAAGGCTATAAATGAACATAATTACATAGCCTTAATGAATTCAGAAGATGGCATTTATGAGCATTTAATGAGCCAGACAGAATCAGGCAAGTGAGGCACACAAGTGGTGATCAACCTATCAAGAGGGCTGCCGCTAACTTGACCAACCATGAGGTGACACGTAGTCCACGCCTCCAGATCAAGTTGAATAATCTCTACAAGTCTAGTGTGACTGTTATGTGAATATTGAAGTTGTAGTCGACTCCTAGAAGTCTAGGGATTAATAGAACGGTAGTTACATCCTAACAATCGTGTATATATACTTGCATTTATTCCATATGTAAGTAAGCTTGTACGAGAGAAAAAGATAGAGATAATTTGGGCAAGTGTGGATCAAACTTAGGAGTGTGTGTAAGTGTTGGAGAGTTGGTGAGCTAGATAGGACTGGGTTAGAGTATCAATACATTGGGTATTTGATAGGACGACAGGTACGGGGAACGTCGGTGAACTGTAGGCCGATAGTCATGAGAGGGTTAAGACTTGGGTAAAGTCGAAACTGTCCCGGAGTCCGTGTGTGGGGTAAGGGAGATTGAGTGAACTGCGTGTGTAAATTCTCAATCGAAATGGGTTTTTCCAGTTTAAGTTTATCTCGCGTCCATTCCTAAACTATCAAGTTTATTAAGAGTCCACGACACATCGGGGACGCTCAGGAGCGCTTGCTGATTTCAAGGGTACGGGGGTCCATGATAGCTACCCCCAGCAGAAGTCTATGCCTCCACATGCCATGAGCGGTGGTCATGATAGCTACCACCAGTAGAAGTCTGTGTCTTCACATACCCCACGTGGTGGCTACTCTAACCTTCTATTTCATAACTGGAGCTATGGAGCTCGGCCAGATCAGCAGATGACCACCACCTGCAGAGGATGAAGCCACAGGCATCCTCCTCCTTGGTATCTATGCGACTGGGTCGGAATCATGTAATGACTGGGCCGAGGATGGGTCCATGATCTGCTGTGGGTGAAATGATGAGTGACGTGGCGGCTCAGCATGACCCTGCTGTGGCTGAAATGACGAGTGTCGTGCAGGCTCAATATGACCCTGTTGTGGCTGAAATGACGAGTGTCGTGGAGGATCAAGTCCGGCACTGTGCTCACGACGGTACGAAGCCGTCATTGGATGCTCCACATTTCTGTCTTTCTTCTTTTTGGTGTCACGTTCTTGAAAACTTGCTTAAACTTATCCATCACTGCACAAGTTGAACAAACCACAATTAAGATAAGCTACGCAAGTAAGTAATAATAAATCAACAGAACAATTATAGCATACCACTGTCAAATGTAAGAGACTTATAATTATTCTTGGTGGTAAACTTTGAGTTATAATTATAAAGAGAGAAATGAATTATATTGAGTATTATATATTGTAATGTTATAAAAAATTGGGGGTGAGAATGTAATTCCTTTGAACTATATAATTCATTCTTCATTCCAATACATCAGTTATAACTATATAATTCATTCTTCATTCCAATTCACCACACAACATTCGAACAATAAATCCCAATCATTAGTCAGGGTAAGATTTCACAGTAACATTAATTTCAAAGTAAATACCAAATACACTTTTTTTGCTGCTCAGAATCAGCAAGTTAACCAACCAAGTGATTAATCAATGCCCAAAAACTTATCAGAACCCAAACTTACATGAGCAACTGAAAACCAAACGCCAGTTAATTTCCCTTCCTCGACAATTAATTATAGCTAAGCTGTGATATCAAATTAATTTAAACCAACAGATAATATAACCTTATATAAACTATATTAACTTCAATTATCTCTAAAAATACATAAAAATTAGACCATAAAACCTCATACAAATCGGCCACAAAAAGGAACAAAGAACAATTTTTTGTATTTACATCCTTATGTACACCTTTGTACATCTTAGCTTGTCTTGGTTTTTCATTAAATCTACTTAGTCTAAGTGATCCTACAGCTTATTATAAGTCTAATCAACCTTAATGGTCTCTAAAACACAAAGAAATCAACCTATAAAACTTCCTCCATTTCTGGTTACACCAAGGACACAAATTAACACCCAAACTTATACTTAACTTATCTTGTTAGTTTAGATCTAAGAAATCTATCCAACTTGCTTCCCACTTTGACATAGACGCTAAAGGTACAGAGTACATCATCCTCCCCACAAAACAAGTCAAACACAACAGTTTAATACTACACAAAAACCGGTTCAGCTAGGGAGTTCTTGAGCATATTATAATCCTAACTTGTTCTAAGGAACCTTAAGGTTCATTTGGAATTATAAGGACTCGTGGAGTGTTACAATTATAAGTTAAGTTATAATTGATGTATTAGAGATGGGCTTCATATATTATAAAACATTGGACATGAAGAGTCTAAGTTACGTATTATAAGGAATGTTGGAATGGCTATAATTCAAGAGTTACAATAATGTTTAAATCATTTAAGAATCTCATATTTCTTATGAGTTTGTCAACTTTGGCCTTCCTAGTCATCCCCATTGATCAGGAAGGTCAAAGTTGACAAACTCATAAGAAAGATGAGATTCTTAAATGAATTAAACATTATTGTAACTCTTGACTTTATAATTGTCGTTCTCTTTATTTAATATGAGTTGTTTTATTAGTACTTGTTAATTTTAAAATGTTATGATTTATAATTTCTAATAAATTTAAAAACATTTATTATAAAAAAAAACTAGCTCACCCCGACAGGCGGGTGTGAGATTAACCAAGTCGTGTCAGCCGCCAGGGCGAGACACCCCTTGTTTGTGTTGGTAGCCAAGGCGAGCTGGGCGGGGTCGTGTCTTCATCCAGGGCAAGGTCGGTCGTGTATGTGGTGAGAGCGAGGAGCCGCGTTGCGTTTCTACAGGCGGGGCGAGGCAGCGCTGCTCGCCACTTCAATCGACACGAGATGGCAAGTATAGTGTTGAGGCAAGGGGCGATTTAAGGCGCGGGGCGAGTTGGACTTGGCGTGTCTGGAGCAGGGGCGGGCGCGGGCATCACGTGTCGATGACCTTGGCGAGGCACGCCCAGACGTCTCAAGAGGCGAGGCGAGACGGCCAACTCGTGTCGGTAGGTGGGGCGAGCTCGCCCAGGTCGTATCGGTAGGCGAGCCGCGAGGCGAGCCGACATGAATAGTGTCGGTGGAGGGGTGAGGTTTTGAAACTCCATTAATGGAGTTTCAAAGTTTTTTCCAGATTTTTATTTGTAGATCTAGGCTAATTTAATGTGTGTTTCTAAATTCTAACAACAGATTCGAATTCACCACATCAAGATCTATAACTTGCAAAAAATTGAAAAACTCGCCGAAATTTTTTTCCGACGGTGGTCCAGCGGCGGCTCCGGCGATCAGGAAGAGAGGATTCTGGTGAGATAATTTGGAGGAGAATAGTGCGTGCATGAGAAATGAAGATACGGGAAACATCCCGTTTATATAAAACTGTTCGCGTTTTTGGAGCGTTTTTTGCAAAAAATGCTCGTTTTTCAATATATTAACGTCGTTTCATAGTAAATATAGGAAAACATCAATAACTTAACATAAAATCACAATTATAACGTTCAAACGCAATAAAAACGGGTTTAACGTCTTTTACTACAACGAGAGCGTTTTTTTACCCGAATTGGCGTTTTCAACTACGTTTTCAGTACGACGTTTCTGAAACTGGAACAATGTCTGTAATTTAATCAAACGTAATGTAAAATGTCATTTACCAATGTCAAGTCACAATTATAACGTTCGAACGCAATAAAAACGGGTTTAACGTCTTCTACTACAATGAGAGTGTTTTTTACGGTTCACGGTGATGAAATTATTTTTTCGAAAAACAAAAGTTACGACACGATATCACTACATGCTTACCACGTTAATATGATTTAAAAAATTTTGTACTGCGGTGATTAGTAATTTTGTACTGCGAATAGCAACCCAGATATAATAATATCACTAAAAGTAATTTATAATTTCTCGGTAGACCCTAGACACTTTACTTCGAACCCTAAAATAAACCTTTGAAGATTTAGGATTTCTTGGATATGTTTGGGTTTTATGAATCCATGATAACTTATATACATTTCCACTAATGATTAGAAATATGTAAACAGTCTTCTATAATAGTTTTCATCAATGTTATAGAAAAAATGACACTAAATGATATATATCTTTCCTTTGCTAGTTCTTATTGAGATAGGGTGTAAATATTTTCTTAGCATTTATCATTTTACAAAGCTACTCTATTTGATAAACCTAAAGGGTAAAACGTTTGGAAATGATAAACTGAGTTGTTGGATTCGATTTTACGTATTCGTTAACCTTGGTTTTTACGTATTCACAATAACTTATAAAGGTATCCACTAATGATTAGAAACATTAACATAATTTTCTATAATTGTTTCCATCACTATTATAAAGATAACACTAACTTGTTATATGTCTTTTCCTTTGACCATTCTTATCAAATCATGGTGTATAATATTATTTTATTAGCATTATTAGTTTATAGAACTTGACTGATTGATAAACCTGAAATATAAACGTTTGGAAATGATAAATCGAGTTATTGGATTCAATTTTATGTATCGATAACCTTGGGATTTTCATATCCACAATAACTTATATATGTTTCGACTGATGATTAGAAACATGTACACAATCTTCTATAATCATTTCTATCACCATCATAGAAAAGATGACACTAACTGTTATATATATATTTTTCTTTGACAATTTTTATCAAATCATCGTGTATAATATTATTTTCTTAGCATTTATCAGTTTACATAGCTTGACTGATTGAAAAACATAAAGGCTATAACATCTGGAAACGATAAACTGAGTTGTTGAAGTCAATTTTACCTATTCATTAACCTTGGTTTTTACGTATCCACGATAATTTAAACGTTTCCACTAATGGTTAGAAACATGTACACAACCTTCTATAATCGTTTCCATCACTATTTTAAAAAGATGACACTAATTGTTATATATTTGTTTCTTGGACCTTTTTTATCAAATCATGGTGTATAATATTACTTTCTTAGCATTTATCAGTTGACATAGCTTGACTGATTGTTAAACATGAAGAATATAAACGTTTGAAAATGATAAACTGAGTTGTTGGAATCGATTTTACGTATTCGTTAACATAATTTATAAACAATTACACTAATGATTAGAAACATGTACACAACCTTCTACAATCGTTTTCATCACTATTTTAAATAAGATGACACTAACTGTTATATATCTTTTTCATTTGGTTCTTATCGAATCATACTGTATATGGATCATAATGTATACTCATTTGTACGTATATATAAACAACAAATATCATTAGACTAAGAAAATATTACTTTAACAATTATATATATATATACTTATTCTAAAGCAATTATTACATTACTAATTATGGAAACATTTATCAACTATTGTTTATACATTTTAAACTATTGATAAAACAATTACAAATAATCATGATTAGTAAAAGTGATAAAATACTTCTTGTGCGTACAACATTGGAGTTATTTATACACAGTGAGACAATTGAAATTTCTTCACTCGTCTACCATGTGCCCTTACCTAGTGACTTTAAGATGTCTACAAATCTATGATTTAATAAATATTATATACTAATTTTCTTTTGTCAATCATTCAAGTTAGTTATATTTTATCTAATGTATTTATGGTTTTAGCACTTTTATTCTCTACTTTTTCATCCCTAATAAACTTTTTCTAAAAATTATTCTTATGTAAAGTGACAAATTAATTATATCACAAGCCTTTAATTAAAGCAAAAAAATTTTAAGTTCAATATTCTATAAAAACATTGGGCAACACTTTTATAATTTTTTAAAATATAAATATTTTTCTTAGCGATTTTTATATTTTTTTAAAAATATATTATTTAGCTTGATTAAGACATGTATATTTGAATTCATAATTGTTCCATTTGTCCATATATTTATAAATGATCAATATTATAATATCATGAAAATATTATACAATAGTCATAAAAATTATGTTTTGATGAATTATTCTATAAATAATTAAATTATTTTAGTATTGTAGAAAACAAAAAATATAATATAAAAAATACACGCATACTATACATATATGGTACTTGTTGAATGTTGTAAAAAAAATGACCCCTTCCGTCAACGGACGAACTTTTGGGTCCGTCACCAAATCCACACCCCCTCTCTAGAGAATTGTTCCAGTATTTTGGGGACTATGGATGCTCTCGATTGTTCTAACATTAATTGCATTATTATTTATTTGTTTAAAAGGGGGCTTTTATATATATGACAATAGTTACATGTACATAAAATATTTTATATTGGTCTGGCTGGTTAGTTGATTTGGTAGTGGATAGAGTAGGAGAGCGAGAGGGTGCCAAGTTTACATTCTTCAAACCCATCCCTTCTCGGCTGAGTTTGTCACCTTATGTGGCTTACCAGATTGTCGTGGTTTGCAGGTTATTGTGTCACTCGTGAGTTTACTCAGAACACACCCTAATAGTAGCGATTGCTTATTCCCAAGTATAAAAAATAATTATAATATATTAGTTTTAAACATTTTTATTAAGAAAATAGTAGTTTTAATTGTAGTATGTGATAATAAATTTAACAAAATAATTATTTAAATAATATGGGGAAAGATTAAGAGAGAGTAGAATGATGTAATTTTTTGTCCTAAATTTGAAAAGATTATAAGACACTTGTGTAAGTTCCAATTTTGTTCGTTGTTATTTTTAGAGGGTTACTACGCGCAGTCGAGTTTTCACTTCGCGCAGTCGGGAAACGACCATCTTGCCCTTCCTTCAAAAAGTTTTCAAAAATTAATATCCACCCAAAACTTTTGAAATATTACAAGGGACTCATTCAAAGAAATTATTTATATGTATTTAATGAAGTGGAGAGATGTGAACTCCACTCCGCTCTCCCGTTCCTCGCAATGCTCTCCAAGACAGTAAGTAAACAGAGAAGTAGAATGATTGAAGTGTATTGATGTGAGCGTGCCCTTTCTTACACAACTATGGTCCCTATTTATAGGTCGGTCGTGATGTCAGCACAACCGCTCCTTCACGATCGTGGGCCCTACTTTTCTAGAATATTCTATAGCACGTGGTACTTTACATAGGATCTCTTTTTATACCTTTTTTAACTTACACATAGTTACTCTTTATTTCTAATCTCACCCGGTCGTTTTGGTCACGACCGGTCTATTTACCTAAGACTACTGGTGAAGACACCTATTTAACATTACCGGTAAAGGCGCGTATCATGCCTAGCCTTATTTATATATTTTCCATCGGTAGAGAGCTTTCCTGTTGCGTTTGATAGGAGCTTGGCTGTTCTGACTGGTAGTGCCCCTCTGCATCAGTCCCACAAGATCTTTCCTTAATCATCTTAAGGGACAATCTTCTTTTTTATATAAGTTATTGTTTTTCATTTTTTGGTTACCCTGATCCATTCTTCCTAGTCCCACAAGACCTCTTCATTCAAAAAAATTAAAGGGAGAGGTCTTTAATGCTGCTCCGATTGATTTTTCGCTCGACCGGGTCCTTCTGGTAGCCTGCTTTATTTGCCCTTATCCCCTCGTCTTCCGAGGCTATTGCTACCCTGAGTGTCTGACACAACTGCGGCCGTAGGTCATTGTTTTCGACGGGACATGCCTTCTCATCGCCTATTTAAAGCAGACCCCTCCCCTTCTTAAAACTTCCTTCCTTCTTCCTCGGATTTTTGAATTCTTGCTTTTTGTTTTCCTGTTTTCTAGCCCCTGTCTTCTTCTTTCGATTTCGGCTGTAGTTGTTTTACACTTCACTTCCTCTCTTGGATTCTGCAAATCCGATTGTTCTTGTTGATGGAAAAGGTGCGTTCAAGATGATATCGCCACTCCATTGGTGGAAGGAGGTCAAGAGTCTCGTCGGGGCGTCGGCTCAAGCCTGACAGTTACCGACGTGAAGAAAGTGATGTCGGGCGTCCTAGTCCACTGGGGACAAAGATTCATATTCTGGCACCGCAGGTGCACCTTTTTGACCATTTCGGGATGGGGTTTGTGGTGTATCGTGAGTTTTTCAGCCGCAGGCTGTGTATTCCTCCCCACCCGTTTCTTCTTAGGCTGCTGTCTCGTCGCTAGTGTACCCTCGCCCATCTGAATCCAAATGCGCTTGAGTGCCTTCACGCATTCTTAGTTATTTGTTCCGAGAACGACATTGTACCGGATGTCCGAGAGTTCGCAAATAATTTCACTACCTGGGCGAACTCCTCTGCTACTGAAGAGGATATATCCGTCTTTGTGAAGGCTGGCTTTTCCTTCTTCAAATGTGTGAAGTTGAAGTCCGATTGGTCCTCGAAATGGTTTGTGATCTACCCCCCCCCCCCCCCCGGTCAGTAGATTCCTCGGAGTCGCACATGTTGGGGATTGGTGAAGGGGCAACTAGTCGCTCTCATGCCCGCGCCTGACTCCGCATCCGATATAGGTGAAGTCCTTAAGGGGTTGAGCTCATCGAAACTCCTCCCGATCACCAGATTCTTGAGTGAGAAGAGGCTGGCTGCCACTCGAAACAGTATTAACCGTACGTCCCTTTGCCCATGATACTTTTTTTCTTATCGTTAGCCCGTTGCTTAGTTGTCTTTCTTGTAGACTTTCCACAAGTTAGCTTGAAACTGTGTCTCCGCTACCAGTGGGAGCTCGTGAGCTTCCGGACTTTTGAAGACAAAGCGAGGGCTGCGACTTCAACTACTGGTGTTTTCCCCTCCGGTCGATCCGAGGGCCAGAGTCCCACTGGTGCTAAAAGAAGAGCTCCCGAGGGACATAACCGATTAGTCTTAAAAAAGCGCAAGCTTATGAAAGGAGGAGAGACTGTTACCGATACCATCAATATTCCTACCGGCCCTCCTGTTATTACCTCTCCTACCGGAATATGTATTGCTTCTGAGACTACTCCTGTTTGAAGTCCGGGCGGGGACAAAAATGCGTGGATTCAACCCCATTGCGTCCATGTTTCCTGACCTGCATAGCTATTTTTGTGCAGAAGAAGGGGTTAACCAAAACACCGATTCCATTTTTTCTACCGGTATTCCTTTTTTTTATGTTTCTAGTTTCATTTTTATTTTTTCCTTTTGAATTACTCTTACAAATTTCTTACTGCTCATTCTTGTGTGTAGCCGGTGGTGTTGCTGATATTGCCCCAGGGAGGTTGAATCGGAAAGAACGCGGCACCCTCTCGGAGTACCAATTCTCCCGGGACAAAAGATCATTCCCTTACTTTCCTGTAAAGTAGCGCTCAATTTTCCGCTTATCATTCTGGTTTCTCAACTCAGCGATGGTTCCTTTTTCCTCCAATAGATCTAACTTGTCCCTGATATTTTCATCATTTTCTTCCTCGTTATAATTTTTGACTCTTGACGAGGGGAACATAACCTCAGCAGGTACCACTGCTTCCAGATCGTATGTCAACTTAAACGATGTTTCTCCTATTGGCCCCCTTTCTGTTGTTTTGTTGCCCCAAGACTTGAGGTAATATTTCTACCCATCTTCCTTTCTTACTGTCCAAAATTTTTCTTCAAAGCCTTCACAATTTGGCCATTGGTATTTTCCACCTGACCATTCGCCTGAGGGTGAGCTACCAAAGCGAACCTTAGATCAATCTTCCAATCTTCACAAACGCCCGGAAGCTTTTGCAATTGAATTGTGCGCCATTATTCATTATAATTACCCTTGTAATCCGAAATGTCATATTATGTGTTTGCAGACAAACTCCTTCGTTTTTCATGCAGTAATATTGACCACGAGCATGGCTTCTGCCCACTTGGTGAAGTAATCTACTGCTACGTACATGAACTTGAATCTCCCGGGCGAGGCTTCTGGAAAGGGGCCGACGATATCCAATCCCCATTTGGTGAAAGGGACCGGGAAAACTATAGACTTCATCTTCGTGGGTGGATTCCCGATCCTTGGGCCATGCTCTTGGCACTTGATGCATTCTTTTATATATTTCTTACTTTGCTCTTGAATTGTTGGCCAAAAGTAGCCCATTCTTAAGATTTTATGAATTATCATCCTTTCTCCCTGGTGATTCCCGCATATCCCGTCATGCACCTCTTTAATGATCTCCAAACCTTGCTCTGGCGTCACGTATTTTAAAGACGGTCTTCCGAATGACCTTTTGTACAATTGATTATTTTCAAAGAAAATGATGTTGCTCTTCATTTTACTGTTTTGGCATCTTTCGGGTCCTCCAGGAGTATCCCTTCTTGGATGTACCGGGCAATAGGAGTCATCCATGATTCTTTTGAATGGGCCATTTCTACGGTCATCGTATCAATATCCACAATTCCGGATTGTAGTAAGACTTTCTCCGGTATTCCTTCTGCTATACTGCCTAGTTTGGCCAATACATCAGCCACTGAGTTTTGTTCTGTCGGGATGTACCTGAGGCTGCACTTAGAAAACTTTGCCCCCAAACTTTGCACTTTCATCAAGTAGTGCTTTAGGTTTTTCTCTTTGGCCTCATAGATGTTTTCGCTTTGTCTTGCTACAAGCAAAGAATCAGATTGTAATTCCAAAATTGCAATATGTTCATTATAGTTAAGTTTTGAATTTTTTAGGATAAAAGAGAAAGAGAAGAAAAAATCCACTTTTGCTCATAATTTATTATATAAAAAACTTGTTGCTCCCAAGACGGAGGATATTTCCAACCCTTGTATTAACGCCTCGTACTCCGCTTCGTTTTTTGTTACCTCAAACTCCAGCCTACCGAGTAGCTTATCTTTCTCTCATCAAGAGTTTGGATCACCACTCCTACTCTCGCCCCCGACTTGCACCGGGCCCCGTCCACCCATATTTTGTAAGGTGTCGCTCGTTCTTCTCTATGAAAGAAGCTTGTTTCAGTAATGAAATCTGCCAACGCCTGAGCTTTTATTGCGACTCGCGGGGTATAGTGGATCTCAAACTATGTGAGTTCGACTGTCCAACTTACCATTCTTCCGGAAGCATTTGGATTGTTTGCGATCTGCTTCAAAGGCCAGTTAGTCCGGACAGTAATCCGATGTGACTGGAAATATGGCCTTAACTTCCTGGAAGCTATGACAAGAGCAAATAAACTTTTTCAATGTTAGTATATCTTGTCTCGGTGGAGGTTACAATTTTCCCGGTGCAATAAACCGGAATCTCTCTTCGTGCTTCCTCCATCACCAAGACAGCCACCACAACCCACTCCGATACCAACAGATATAAGAACAAGTCTTGGCCTGGGGACAGAACGCCCAACTTTGGGAGCTCACAAAACATTTCCTTTATTCGCTCGAAAGCTTCCACACACTCTGAATCCCAATGGAATTTCTTATTCTTCCGGAGTATATTAAAAAGGGGGTGGACTTCTCCTGAAGCTTAGAGCAGAATCTACTCAGGGCAGTGAGTCTTATGTTCAAAGCTTGTACATCTTTGGTACTTTTTGGTTAGGGAAGATCTAGGACTGCCTGGGTTTTTTCTGGGTCGACCTCAATTCCTCTTTGCCCCACTATGAAGCCCAAAAATTTCCCCCGAGTCACTCTAAAGACACATTTCTCAAGGTTCAACTTGATTTTGTATTTATCCAAAGTATTGAAAGTTTCTTCCAAACCACGCATGTGTTGAGAAACTGTGTTACTTCTCACCACTATGTCATCTACATATGTTTCGACGTTCTAGGACAATTGCCCCTGGAACACTTCGTCAATCATTCGTTGAAAAGTTGCTCCCTCTTTTTTAGCCCGAATGGCATGACCTTATAACTGGAAAATACCGTCGAGGTGATGAAAGATGTTTTTTCTTGATCATTCTCGTTCATCATTATCTGATTGTGTCCAGAGAATGCATCTAAGAAACTCATTACATTTCTTTGAGATGTTGCCATCACTAATTTGTCTATGGACGAAAGCAGATAAAAAATCTTTTGGGCAAGCCTTATTTAAATCTGTGAAATCAACACACATCCTTCACTTTCTGTTTGCTTTTTTGACTAACACAACGTTTGACAACCACTTGGGATAAAAAACTTTCCTAATGAACCCAGCATGAAGAAGCTTCTCCACCTCTACCCGAGCTGCCTCATCTCTTTCTCTTCCCATTATTATTTGTCTCTGTCTTATGGCCGGGAACTTTGAGTCAACGTTAAAGTTGTGACGGATAATGTTGGCGTCCACCCTGGGCATGTCTCTTGGACTCCAAGCAAACGTTTCTCTTATTTTTTTCAAAAATCTCATTAAGCGGGTCTGTTCATCATAATCAAAAGCATTTCAATTTTGAAAAATTTAGAGGAATCAAACTTTAAAGGTACCTCTTTCGGAAGATCCATTGGAGTTAAAGCTTTTTTTGGCTCTTCCAGCCGCGTCCGGGCCCTTACCTCACCTTCCTCATACTCTCGGAAAGTTCTGGTCTCCTTCACCACATCATCCTTCAGGAATCCTTTAGCGATTCTTACCTCGCAGACTCGAGTGATTTTTTGGCTTCTAGGAATAGACACTAGTCTCCCCAACCTGGTCAAATACTTTAACTTGAGGTAGTATGTGCTGCAAACAGCTCCAAAGGCATTGATGCCCGCCTACCAAAGTAAACATTGTACCCTGAAAAGTCTCTCATGATGTACAGAGTTATCTTTTTCGTTCTCTTGTTGTCTTTCTGACCCAAAGTCATGGTAACATCAATGCTACCTGAAGCCTGTGTTGTGATTCCCCCTATGAATCCTCTGAACATTGTAGTAAACGGCTTAACCTTTTCCTCCGGGATCTCCAGCTTCTGGAATGCTTCTAAAGAAATTACATTCGCCTCCGCTCCTATCGACCAAAATATTTCCCACCATTCTGTTATTGATTTGGGCCCGAATGACAAGGGGGTCGTTGTGTGGAAATAGACTCCCACTCCATCTTCTTCTGTAAATATATCGGTGGCAACGGTCCTTTATTTGGAATCTTTCTTTCTGGCAGCTTCTCATGAACCTCATGGACATGCCTTTTTCTTTCATTCGCAGAGTATGGTCCCTTTTCTGAAAACAATCTAGTTATTATGCTAAAGCCGGAAGACTTACTGTGGTTTACCTTAGGATGAGTTTCCTCCTTCTAACTAGCCATGCTTCCCTCATATTGTCCAGCTCAGAACCGGTTCTGATATTCATTGTTGTTCCTTTGCGGCCTGGTAGCCTCTTGTTTTTGTCTCATCTGCTGCTTTTTCTGCTCATCAATCCTATTTAATTCCCCTTGATAATGTAGCACAATTAGTTGTTCGATGGTTATAGTGACCATGGAATTGGCAGTATGCCACTGGATTCTCTCATTGGCCAGGCTTTTTCAGGGGCGGTAGGTATCCTTCCTTAACTGCGGCCGCATATCGACCGGGCGCGATTGTGATAGCCCTCTCCCCGAACGTCGGTCTGTAGCTGGTGAAATTAGAGGAATCCTTGGCATAGGGCTTGTACCTCGCTCCCCAAGCTTTAAAACTTGATGTTTCTCCATAAGTGGCACCACCGAACTGACCCCCTCCTCTTGGCTTCTTTTCATTTACATTTTTGAAACTGGTTGCAAGCTCTTCGCCTTATTCTCAACAATCTCAGATTTTAAGAATTCATGTAACATCTTCATGAATTCCCATGCGTTTTCAGCGCCTTGGTGGTGATTTTTCCAGCTAGCCTTGGATGAGCTAGCCCATTTCCAAGGGCCTTCACTAGTATCTTTTCGTCTATATCGTCCACCTCTGCTACTTGTTTATGGAATATATTCCTTCACTGACTCTCCCATCCTTTGCCTGATATCCATCAACTCGATGGTATCTTTCTAGATTTTTTTTGCTCGTTGCGAAGTAAAGCTGAAATTCTTTAGTGTGCTGCTTGAAGCTTGCAATGGATTGTGGTTGTCGAGAGGAGATCCAATTCAAGGCTCTTTTCGTGAGAGTCCCTGGGAATAGATTACAGAGAGCCTGGAAGTTGATCCCTTGAGTGTTCATAGTGAAGATACACTTCTTGATGTGTTGTGCTGGGTCTCTAGTTCCATTGTATTTCTCTATTGATGGTGCCATGAAGAATGGCGGGAGTTTGGCCTTCCTAATGCTTTATGTGAATGGATACAGAGTCATATCTATAGTATCATCATCCTCTTTGACGATCCCTGGTGACATCTCCTTCCTATTTCCTGAAACTAGCTAGTGCTCCGGATACGACCTTGACTGGTCGTGGACGTGTCGTTGGGTTAGATAAGTTTAGTAGTTTATGTAAAGATGCGATAATTCACGAATTGGAAACTCTCTTTTCAATTGAGAATTTACACTCTATAAATTCACTCAATTTCCCTCCGCCCAACCTATGGACTCCGGGGCAGTTCTAGACTTATCACCAAAGTCCTCTACCCTTCCTGACAGTAGGCCTACGGTTCCCTAACCGTTCACCGACTAGTCAGTCTACTAAACACCAAAAGTATTAAGTTGATTACATAGTCTAACCACACACACACACACACACACACACACACACACACACACACACACCACACACACACACACACACACACACACACACACACACACACACACACACACACACACACACAGATGCACTCCGTATGACTTGCTTGTCCATTCAATACGACATATATTGAATATATAACATAAGCAAGTTAACTTATAACTACCAGACTATATTAAGCTATACACTAGGGACGGTTGCCTTTTGTTCCCAGTAGAATAGCTCTGTACAAGGTAGGCTGATCTCTAACTTGATTGTAGGCACAACCATGACACGTGTCGTTCACTGGTTGGACACGTTGGAGGCATGAATTCAGGTGGTCGGTTGCTCCTTGTGGTGTCCACTTGCCTAGTCGGATGACTTCATTAATGCTATGTAATTAACGCCCCTTTATAGCTCAGATTATGTCTTGTTATCTTGTTCATGATTATACTTTCTTCAACCCGCCTTTGTCGTGAACTTTCACCAACTTGTATGTGGTCGCATGTGTTGTTGGTTTACTTGTTCTTGATAAGTATATCTCGGTCTCTTGAACACTTCTGATGCTTAGAGTCGTTGTTGTGTTAATCTAGTGTCTCGTGTGTGCTAGGAGCTCTGCAGACAGTTGCCCTTCTGGTAGGACACTAATAAGTGGGGAATTTACCTATGTTATATGCTTCATTGTTTATTAATTTAAGCTTAAATGTTATATATTTCTCACTTAAGTGCTTATTATATTACATGTTTAATATTATTCCTCACATGTAGTTTTACGCTTAAACAGGGAAAAATACTAAAGAAAAGGGTCTAGATACATGTGTCAAGAGGTTAAGAATGAATACGGGACCAAACTGACATACAAAAGAGCTTTCTGGTGAATTTGGGTATGGTCCAGTATATGTCCAGATTTACATACCCGAACCAATTCGAGACGAGAGCAACTGCCTTATTTTTGGGATGGTCTGGGTTTTTGTGCCAATTCACAAACCTGGACCAGGCTGATTGCACTCGCGCGAGAATTAAATCGAATTGGACTTTACAGCCCGTGCATACACTTACCAAAATTGCTCTGCATGAGCCATGCACTCTCAAATAAACACCTGCATGTGGGTTGTATTGTCTTGGGCTTTTGAGAATTCAGAGGAGCAGACAATGGGCCGACCGATGCTGACATAGGGACGAGACTTTGACTGTACTACCGCATGACATCGGTGGGGCAGCATATACCTTCTGGATATATATCAATAAAAGGGACGCAACACACATGCCTTTTTGGGCAAGTCTTGGACTCGTCATTTGATGCTGCACATGGACTGGCCTTGGACGTATGGGCTGCATGTGCATGAAGAAAGCAGACACACTGCTGTCACAGAAGGGTTGCGCACATTAATATTGTATGGATTGATATTTCTAGTTTTTTTTTTTTGATATTTAGGGCCTTTGATTTATAACGAATGTCGGACCGGTATTCGGGCCTCATTAAAACCTTCTCAGTAAAACCAAATTGGAAAAAACTTGAGAAGGAAAATAGTACACATGTCCTTAGTACAAGCTTAAGCACCAAAGCTTAGGAATGGAACCAGACCAATCAATACATAAGCTAGAGATTAAAAACAGACACAATCGTCCTACCTAACATTGTTACTCATTGAGAGGTGACAAGCCAAAATTCACTGAAATAGTAAGTCCTACCATTCTTCATCTCAGTAACTATACTTGTAGGCAAGACGGGTGCTTTAGATTTTCATTACGTACAGCCATCGTGCCGATGCATCAAAAGAGTATACTCCAAAACCTAGAATTAACCGCCTAATTTCTAGTTATGTGTACATGGATCGATTGTAGGCTGGAGCCATTCACATACGGAAACAAAGGCAGCATCATTGACATGGGCTGACGTGAAGATTTTGAAGGAATAATATACATCACACAAAAGTCGGTGAATGATGGAGGGGCAGCATATATCATTTGTATTGTATATATATCAATGCGATACGACACACAATGGATTGGTAACCCTAGCCGCGCACCGAGTCAGACAGAGGGAATACATCAGACAGTTTTGACATACTGGAGCAGACAGAGACCATATTCATTATCAGTTCTACAACATATATTAGATTATGTTCCCTAATCTCTTTATTATTGTTATTATTTTTTTGTCTCTGATGTCGGAGTAGTCGTTAGAATATTGGTTTGCTATGGACAACTAGTTTATTATTTTGCTTCCTGAGTTGTTAAATACTAAATCTATACAGACTGTAGTTTTGTTCCTAGTTATTTATTGAATTCTCTTGTGATTAATTATTGCTTGAGTTTATTTGGTATAATTGCTTACAAGTGAGAACTGTGGCGTTCATTACACCATAGGAATATTACCAGTGAAACTTGAGACGACAATTCCTAGGGAATAGTTGACTAGAAACCAGAAGAACGTTAATGCTACTAGTTGATTTGTATATTCATAACGAGAGTTAGGATTTGGGAATCATTAGGAAGGATCTATCTTACGGGAAACCGGTTTTAGATTAATTTAGATCTGAGGTTGCAATCTAGAATTTAGAAAACACTCAGGAAGGGAATTGATAAACTAGGAAGAAATAGTAAACTAGGATTTGCCCTTTTAGATTTGTTAGAGAAACACTTTTATTTGTTTTTGTTTTTATTAATATTTAGTTTCTGCATTCAAACCCCCCAATTTATTATTGTTATTTTTCTTAAGTTTTAGTTAGTTAGATTAAAGACTCAAACTAGACACTACCTCCTTTGGTTTGATAACCTAGGAATACTATCTAGGAAAACTTGCTACGACAGACCAGTACACTTGCTGATATACGTTTTAACCGTACAAGTTTTTTGGACCCGTACGAACCTAGTCATGACTAGAGTGTGCTTGCAACCTTGCGTGCTAAGCCATTCTTCACCTGTTTACCCTGCACTTCATACTTAGATAAACATGTTAGATAACACAACACAGGTTTGCTATCATCAAAACCTAAGGAACTTGACTTAACAATTTCACCCTTTTTGATGATGACAACCAATAAAAATATGTGCATTTTAAGTATGAGTGTTGTAAATGTTTTGTAAGATCTGTGTTAACTTCAGAAGATAGAATTTCCCCTAAGAAGGATTCCCCTGAGTTAGTTAAGATTAGTGGAGAGATGTACCACAAACCATAAGAAGCTGAAATTTCCATTAAGATATACACAAAACATGGTAGACATTCATTACAAGGTAGGACACATCTTTCCCCCTTTGTCATACATCAAAATAAGAAAGCAACTAACGATTGACATAATTGAAAGTCTAAGTCTTTCATAGATTATAAACAACAAGTTGATAAAGACATCTAGATTGTGTGGCGTTTAGAAGTGGTGGAAGTGGACACATCTAAACCGTGGATTTCTTTAGAGGATTACGTTCTTGAGAGGAGATTCACTAGTGGTCGAAGCATCTAAGTATGTGGAGTTCAAGGAACAACTCATGCAGTGGATGGAACAACTCATGTTGGATTGAGTGGGGCTTGTGTTGGTGGACCACCAGGCTGTGGAAGAGTTTGAATCGGGGTGTTTGTAAGCTTGAGCAACATATTTCCTTGGGTGTTGGTGTACAAGAACTTTCAAATGGTGGAGTAGACTGTTTGCTCATTTGAGCTTGTTGAACTCTGTGGTTCATGTTCCATAATGAGGATGAGGTGAAGTGAGGGTGAAATGTGTATGAAGTGTAAGAAGAGAGTGAATGATAATGAAGGAAGGCGGCGATGAATATGATGACTGATAATGGGTTTTGTAGACAGTTGAAGGATAGCCTCACTGAGTGATCGGAGAGGGGTAATAAATGAGTCATCACCATTTTGTGCAGTCTAGGTAGTAGGTTTTTTAGGTGTCAAGTAATGGAGTTGGATTAGTGGAATGATGTGATTGAATGTCTCTGATCATATTGCAATTTTTAATCAAGAAGTAGTAGACGTGTCAATGTAGCCAATCATAAACGAAAACATGCATTCATTGATAGAATTCAATGGTTGTTTACATGCATGTCAAAAATCAATTAACAACTTTGAAACAGATTGTCAATGGCGAAAGAACACAAAGAAAAAAAAAAGAAAAACTAACTTATTCTAAAGCAGCTCACAGTTCTCTCAAGCCTCTAATAGGCGTAGAACTCTTTGGCTATGTATTTGTATATGTAATATGTGACCCTTTGAACCATAGATTGGACACTAGACTCTTCGGCGATAGCCTGGATAGCTGTAAGAGTAAGTATTACACCTGAAGAACGTCTCGAGCTTGAGTATCCAAAATGTCCTGGACCTGTCCTTGACCGGTGAGAGACTGCGCTTCCTCTTGAGAGCTGATGACTTGCAAAGGGGTAAGGCTCTGATCGTGAGTGTAGCATAAATATGTGACTATCGCTACCTTGGCAGTGTACCTATCGTTTTATGGAATAGTGAATTAAGTGGGGTTGTCGATCTCAGGGACCTCGTTCAATTAATTGACAATTTAATTACTAACTGAGAAACTATACTAAACTAAGAAAACAGGAACGTCACTTTTTCAGGTTTGCTTCATTTAATAAAAAAATGACTCAACAAACTAACATAAAATAATAAAATAGTAAAATAACTAAACAAATAAATAAAGGTTACAACTCTAAATATAAGGAAGCACCCCGGATTGTTCTACAAACCTTCACTTTCTAATCTATTAGTAAACTCTTATCTAATTCTACATTAAAATCAGAAACTAATTAATTCGTAATTCGTCAATCGCTAAGTCTAACGAATCCTAATCAGTTGCTAGAACTAGCAACGGCTAATGCTCTAATCCGGACACAACCAATCGCATAAAGAACAGTTTCAATTGGAGACCGATTAACGTATAAGCGGGATCACGCTTCTAGTCGCTAATCAGGTTTAACTTTCTATGTCTTGTTATCTATCTCGGCTCTCGTGTGTTGATTAGAAAACTAGAAAGTTGCTTTAATAATTGATCAGAAGATTAAAGCACATGAGCACTGAATTAAAGTACTGCATTATTGAATTAGTAAAAAGATTACAAAATAAATATAAAGATCTGGTTTGCTACCCCAATCCAGGGAGGTAGTCTAACTACACTAACATAAATATAAAAATAGGAAAAATAACAAAGGAAGAACACATTGACATATTAGACAAAAGGGGAAGAAGAAAATCCCCACTCTGTTTTCTGTCGTTACGTGTCTCTAGATTAATCCTCTGTCAGAAGTGTGGAATGCTAACAATGGTAGACTTGTGTGGGTGTGGTCTAAGGGGAGGCCATAGCCTCTGTTGGAGGCGCTGGCTATCTCCAAAACCTCGCGGCTGTAGCCCTAATTCTCTTTATAAACCCCGTCAATGAAGTATGTTGTTGTATGTGAATATATGATGATGTGTATCCACGTGACTAAATAATATATCAACTTTGATATATAATACTCCCTCCTGTTCTAATTATAAGTCATTCTAGACTTTTTCACAATTTTTAAGAAAGAGTTTAAAAAGACTAGCATGCCCTTACTTTTCGTATTGGGAGAATAAAAAAGTAAGTATACTTTATTGGTAAGATAAAAAGTAGAGTGCAATGATAATAATAATTAAAAAAGTAGAAAGGTAAAAGTAGAAAGATAGATACAAAAAGTCTAAAACGACTTATAATTTGAACATAATTCTAAAGTCCAAAACGACTTATAAATAGAATATGAGGGAGTACTATTTTTGTGGAGATATATATCAATTGTGAAAGTGGTGCGCTAAGTCGTGAATCATGAATTTGATTTCATGTGAGTGCCCACATCATAATTAAAGTGTAGCTGAGCCAGTGTTGTGGTTTGATGAAGTAATGATGATTCAATGGTGTGGTGATGATTGAATAATCATTATTAGAATCATTATCTAATAAGATTATTTTATCATTGTATAATAATGAGTCAATCGTGTGTAATATAAATGGTCACATGTTTGGACACAACTTGAATAAGGCCTAGATTCTTCGTTCTAGCTCTGTTTCACTCCCTGTTTGTTGCGTTAGAATCCTCATGAGAAAATCCATGCATTTCCTAGACTTTTATCTGTATTTGACACAAAAATGTATCAGTTCTCATATAAACATGAACCTAAGGAAAAATATATGATAAGTGAGAAATATAACATGAATAATATGAAGAATTAAAGCCCTATAAATAGATGTATTTCGCACTTATCAGTGAGTCTTCACTCTTGGTGGGCTTCAGATGGACAGAGAGCTTATCTCCTTGGGTCTTGATCCCCATCTTAGACAACAACTCTGAGCAGATGCTGTCGTGAGCGCTCCGCGAGCACGCGGTGAAGCGGTTGGTATCTACTCCGAAAGTAAGTCGAGTCTCTGTGACCACTCCTTCGTGTACTAGCCCCTGATTGACGTGTCTGCTCTCATCAAGGGTCAGGAGGATCATGGCAGGGATATCCAACTTTTCCTTGGTCAGCGTACATTATCCTCACATCTCGAGCATTGACGATGTGGGTGCGTTGATTTCTCGGGGTGATGTTGTGGGTGAGGATGTTGTGCAGTACCCTATCTGCAATGGACATCTAGACAACGTTGAAGTTTTTCATCGTCGATCCCTTGTTGAAGAGATTGACCATCTTGCCTTCCTTGTGTCCGAGATAGTTCCAAGTAGTGTCCTTGGGCACAACCAGTCCTTCATTCTCCAGTTTGAAGTGCTCAGCGATTCGCGTCTTGGTGATGTTGATGTAGATATTCTGCACGTTGGAGATGAGATAGTCGTCGTTGTCGCTCTGGAGTGGTCCCAGATTGCGCATATGCTCCTTGAGGAGCTTGGTGTAGCAGGGGATTGGCTTCTGGAAGAATTCGAGCCATCCTTGGGACTTGATGAGCTCTACTATCTCGCCTAAGCCCATTTGCTCCATCCATTCAATGTCCAGTGCCTTGGGTAGGACTGGACATTACTTGTCGTCCACATTTACAGCCTTGATCAATGTTGGCTGCAGCTGGCTAAGCTTCTATAAGCGTTTAAGCAACTGGGCAGGTGGTGGCTTGGCAACAGCCTTCTTTGCTTGGAAGAGCTCTTTATGCTCTTCCTCTCTAGGTGAGGGGACCACCGCTTGCTTCCCCTTGGCTTTCCTGATCGCTTCTCGCTCCTTATGAGTGAGAAGGACCGGAGAGAGCGATTTTGTATCGCTCCCACCTTTTGACTCGATCGGTGAGGTGTGTCGGGGACCGATCGGAGAGTTCTTGACTGATAGACTTTGTTTTTCTTATGAGTCTGGCGCCTCCAGACTCTCCTTTGGTGCTGGTTCTTTTGTTGATTTCTCTTTTTGTGACTTTTCATCACTTTGAACCTCCTCCTCTTCAGCCTCATGAGCTATCTGTTCGATGAGCTCCACAGGATTGTCTTCTTCACCCTCGCTGGTGAAGTGGAGTTGTCGAGAGGCAAGTTCAGGACTGGATTGAGTCTTCCTTGACTCTTGTGTTTTTTGTTGTAGCCTTTTAGATACACGAGGTGTGTGGGTTTGCTTGCTGAGGCTTGGGTGAAACTTTTACTTGTAGGGTTCTTTGGTTTTGGTGTGGGATTGTTTAGTGGAGATTTTTTTGGGTTTTGGAGGTTGAGTAGAGGATGTCATTTGAATGGGTTCAGAGGGAGTTGGTGTTGGTGCTGGTAGAATTGTGGGTTTGAGTTTTTCGATGTGATTGAGATTGTAGGTTTTGGGAAGATAGAGGCTTATATAAGTTACCTCTTCTGGTAGAAGTTCACCTTCCTCCATGACCTTTAGTTTTAGTAGATTATCCTGGTCTACAGGTAGGCGAGTAGGTGGCGGTGCAGTTGTAGGAGTTGTCGGCTGGGTGTCGGCAGCCTTTTCTGGGTGATGGCCTTGGTGGCGACCTTGGAAGTTCGTCGGCGAGCAGTCTTGGGTGCCATTTTAGATTGAGGATTTCGTTGAAGTTTAGTACTCTTGATCGAGACTTCTTAGCGGATCTTTTTTATTGGAGTGTTTGAGAGTGTTTGCACTAAACTCACATAAGTGGTTTGAGAGAAATAAGAGAAACTTATGCTTTTTAGACGTAGAGAGATTAGAGAGATAGAGAGAGAGAGAGAGAGAGAGAGATCAAGAGCAGTGTGGAATGGAAGAAAAACTTCTATCTCCTTTTATAGAGTTTCGGGTAATGGTCGGAAACCGCTCTTCAAGCGCGCTCACTGACAGGTTGTAACGGTAACTATTCACAACGGGTAGTGGTCGTGACTGTTGTTTTGCCAGTTTTGAGATTCATATCCGTTACACCTCTTAATCTATTCTCACTTTGTAAAGTAGTTGATGTATTTGTTTCAAGTAGTTGTTTGATATAACAATTATGCTTTAAACCATGCAAAGACTACTGAACGACATGTTTTAGACGTTGCTTGCTTGTCGTTGACCAGTCCTGAGGGCTGAAAGACAACTTATTCTTGGTTAATGAATATCATGCCAAGATCATGGATAATCTTATTGAATCTTTCTCTACTTAATGGTTTTATGAAGATGTCTGCTAGTTGATTTTCAATAGAAATGTATTTCAACTGACTAATTCCTTCTCACAACAATCTCTAAGAAAATGATGTCTTATATCAATGTGTTTAGTACGAGAATGATGCACTGGATTTTTGGAAATGGATATAGCACTAGTGTTATCACACATGATAGGCAATGTACCTATTTTGACACCATAGTCGCCAATTTGCTGTTTAAGCCATAGGAGTTGTGCACAACAGCTTGCAGCGGCTATATATTCTGATTCAGCAGTTGAGATTGCAACACTTTGTTGTTTCTTGGATCCCCATGCGATCAAGCATGAACTAATGAAGAAAGTTGTCACTAACGGCTTTTCCTGTCAGTTATAGATCTACCATAGTTTGCATCTAAATATCCTACTTAGGGTAAAACAATCTGAGATTCATGGATCCTTTGAGATATCATAGGGCCCTCTTTATTGCTGTAAGGTGACTTTCTCTAGGATCAACTTGAAACCTGACACATAGGCAAACACTATACATAATGTCAGGTCTACTAGCAGTCAAATATAGCAGTGATCCAATTATTTCACTGTACAACCGTTGATCGACCGGTTGGTCACCTGTCATGATACCCATCTTGGTGTCAACTGCCATTGGAGTGTCAAATGGTTTGCATGTCTCCATACCAAATCTCTTTAGTAAGTCTTTAACGTACTTTTGTTGTCATATGATTGTTCCTTCATCATTTTGTTTGACTTGAAGTCCTAAAAAGAACTTTAGTTCTCCCAAATCACTCATCTCAAATTCTTTCTTTATCAATGCTTTGAATTCCTTGCAGTATTTTTCATTTGAAGCTCTAAAGATTATGTCATCAACATACACTTGCACTATCAAGAATCTTTTCTATTATTATGCACAAATAGGGTTTGTCAACTTTACCTATTGTGAAGCATTGAACTCCCTTGGAGATGTCATAAATACGTTCTCTAGAGGATTGTTCTTATACAAGACTCGAGATTGATGAATTGTTGTTGGTGATAGAGGATTGTTGAGTGCTTCTTCACCATTTTCTTCGCAATCAGGTTGTTGTTGTTGACCTATCGCTGACTGGTCGGACATGAGTTCTTCAGCTGGCAACTTATCTTTGTTGTTTTCTGTGTGGTCTCTTTTGGTCAAATCAAATCCAAATGCTTCTTCTTCATCAACTTTTCTGATCACATGAGGTTCAGCTTCGTCAAACACCACATGCACACTTTCTTCTACTCTTGAAATTGTTTTGTTGAAGACTTTGTATGCTCTGCTCTGCTTCTTTCAGAGTACCCAAGGAGGGGTTTTGTTGAGGATTGGTCGAACAAGTGTTCGATTGGTGATGTAGCACGCGGTTGCCACAACTTCTGCCCAAAAGACACGTAGGAGACCGCTCCCTAGCAACATGGCTCGTGCTATTTCTTGCAATGTTCTGTTTTTTGCGCTCAACTACCCCATTTTGTTGAGGTGTCCTAGGTGCTGAGAATGTGTGATTAATTCCTTGTTTGTCACACATCTCCATGAATTTTTTATTCTCAAATTCAGAACCATGATCTGACCGTAGAGCTTTGATTTTGAGATTGTGTTGAACTGTACTTGTCCTGCAAGTACTTGAAATTTTTCAAAGACTTCATCTTTGGAAGCAATAAAAATTGTCCACACAAAACGTGAGTAATCATCAACAATAACAAATACAAACCAGTTTCCTCCATAACTTCTAACCCTTATTCATCCACATAGATCCATGTGGAGTAGTTCAAGTGGTAAGGACGTACTCACAATGGTTTTGACTTTAAGGAAGTCTTAGTTTGCTTACTTCTCACACAGGCATCACAAAGATTGATCTTAGATTTCTTAATCTCATAAAGACCTTTGACCAACTGATTTTTGACTAATTTTCTTAGCACTGGTATGCTAACATGCCCTAGTCTTTTGTGCCATAGTGTAGAGTCGTCTATTGACGCAGTTAGACATAGAATATTTAAGTTGTCAATATCCTCTAGACTCATTATATACATATTTTCTCATCTCTTTCCTCTTAACATTTCTTTTTCATCACTTAGACTTATTATACTACAATGGGTTGAATAGAAATGAGCTGAGTTTCCTATGTCACAAATTTGAGATACAATAAGAAAATCAAATTTTAACCCATCAACTAAGTTGACATTATCAATAACATAATTAGATGAAAAACCAACCTTACCTATACCGATTATTTTACCTTTTTTATTGTCACCAAAGGAAACGGTTCCTTGGCCTCCTGATTCGAGTGAGAGGAACTTCCATTTGTCTCCTGTCATGTGTTTTAAGCACCCGCTGTCGATGTACCAGCAGGGATCCCTTCCCACTCGATTCTGCACTTGACAAGAGTTTGTGGGATTAGGGCCCCAAAAGTATTTGGGCCCATTATCACCAACAATCTCTGTTATATGATCCTCTTTTATAACCATTTTAATCCAATTTCCCTTAGTTGCCAATGTCACATGAATCGTGTTCTAGGACATCTAGAGATGTGGTGACCAGGTTGTCTGCAAAGGTGACAGACTCTTTACCGATGGGTGCCCGATGGGTATCCGACCGATCGTCTGCCATTCCATTTGGGTGTTCTAGCAACTTTCTCTAATCCTACGCATTTTCTCTGAGAGATGCTAGTTATTTTTCCTTCTTGCTAAGAGTAGAGACTAATTCGTCCATTTCAGGTTGTTTTCCCATCTTTAACCTTTCATGAGCAACAAGTATTTCACAGTAGTCATTTTGCAATTTTCTCAACGCATCGTTGAGTTTTACTACTTTGTTCTTATCTGAGTTGTTCTTTAGATCTTCAATTTCAATTGAAAACTCTTTATTTTCAGTTTCAAATACTTCCAATTGGCCAACAAATATGAGAGATTTTCTAAGCCCTGGAAGTTCAACTTTCTGAATCTTCCTATTAAATTGAGAGTAATTTACCTCAGTTAGATTTTCTTCTTTGTCGGATTCTGATGTCTCCTATTCTTGAGCCATTAAGCATGCGTCCTTAATGCAGAGATGAGCCTTTTATCTCCTGACTTGTCGCTATTTGTGGTTTGATCGTCATTATTGAACTTTGAGTCTCCCCATGCAGCGACGAAGGCTTCTTTCTTTGGTTTCCCGTTGAGAGGCTTTCGGACAAGTCTCCTGACTCGACCGTTCTCCTCTCGGGGTCATTGTGGACAGTCCGTGATGTGATGCCCCCGTTTTGAACATCCAAAGCATTAGTCGTTGCTTCTCTTTTGGCGATCATCAGATTCCTTGGAATCTTTCTGCAACACCCCAGATTTCCTAACATTTTATTATGTCAATTATTCAACAATTCAGGTTTAATAATTAGTAAGCAGGGGAATCAAAACCTAAACCAGGGGCATTATTGTCACACTCGCAACTAAACGAGTGCTAAGGCCTAAACAGTTAACTGAATATCTAAATCATTCTTTTTGATAAGAAAGTCCAACGTCCATAATAACAAACAATTACTTACAACTATAAAAGTGTCAAAGTTTAAAATAAAATTCAATTATAAATAACTAGCCTATGTGGAGTCGTCTTCCCAAACCCCACGCACATCATTAACACCTGTGGAAGAAATCCAAACAAACATACAAAGAGCCACCATAAAGTCAGAGAACTAAGTAAGCTACCACTTCACTTTGTAAAAAAAACATTTTCTCTTTATAAATCATTTTAACAATAATAACACACATAAAAAAATTATCATTCCATAACAATCCTGAATATTTCATGTATGATTCTTAACAAACTCAAGAACATAATATGCAGTTTATTTAATTATCTTCCTTCTTTGGCACAACGCGTAGCTGTGACCACAACCCTAACATGTAGCGTGAATCCAAACTCATCAATATTTAGCCAAGTTAATTTAATTATCTTCCTTGTCCCAACGCGCAGTCAGGACAAAACAACTTTCTCATTTTTAGGTACAACCGCAGCTGTAACCCCGGACCCCAACACGCAGCCGGGAATCCACCACCCTCACTAATTATTCTTAACAAATCAAACACCCTATGTAATACCCAATAACAAACTAGTAGTAGAAATAGCAACTAATATGTACCAATCCTCCATTCAATACACCATAATAAATTCCAATTATTTTTTATCTATTTCCTGTACACTATCATAGTCAGTAATGACACTACATGCACCAAGCGATTATTTACTCCTCAAATAAACCTTAGTTCAATATATCATTATTCAAATTTAATCATACAACAACCTTAAAAATAGTACACTAGGAGTAGAAATAGACTAACTATGTACTAATGCGGCCCACAGTATCTCATGTAATACGTCAATGCGGCCACATTTATCATCTCATTTGTGTCCTAATACGGCCTATGCACCACGATTTTCTTCTCTTTAAAATTATTTTAATAATTATCATTATTCACCATTTAATCATCAAAACGTTATACACCATAAAATAAACTGTGTGTAAATCGTCATGATTACATTTTCTTTATAATATTATTCATAAATCATTTCATAACAATCATTATCTCTTTTAGAAAGATTTTCAAATAATCACCGATATCCATTACGGGATAATTCATTCACATAATAAAATAAAATTATCATAACACAATATAGTTCAATCTCAAACACAATCACACATACAAAAATTCATATCTTTGTAAAATTTTATTTTTACAGAGTTAATAAAAGTTAGTGAACGTAGTAACTTACCTCGTACTTAGCTATGATTCACACCCCAAAACCAACTAAGAAAACAGCTATTACTTGTTATTCTGAGTGTTACTATCTACATATCTCCGATTACACAGAGAAAAGGGGTGTATATCTTGTTCTCTTCTTCCTTTGTTTGCGCCAACGTAAGTGATGGTAAAGTGAGGATGACTGATGTATATATTTGTTTTTCTTGTGTATGTGAACCACAAGAAAAAAAAGAGATGAAAGAAAAGAGAAATATCTTATTGTCTGGCTCAGAAAAGGATGCAAGAGAGATGACTTGAGGGAGATAAGGAAGACAAGAGACTAGATTGGTTGATGAAGATGAGTAGGATGACAACCCTTGTATAGTCGATCAGGAGATCTAGAAGGTGAGTTTAATACCCCGGACTTAAAAATGGTGATTAAGTTATTCTAATACGATTATTTAAGACCTAATGGTGCCTAGAGAGTATTGGTAAAAAACAATAAAACCAAAGAAAAGAGAAAAATGTGTAAAACACGAAAAATGCTAAAGCGCGCATTAAATGAGTATGAGAGATATATGATCTCGTTGGGGTCCGAGATGGATTCCTAAGGCTTAATTATGCCTAATTAGTATACGGGAATGATTCCCAAAGAAAACGTATCCAAATAATGGGTTAAAACGCTAACGGAGTTTTAAAGCACGTTTTTTGAGAAAACCTGAAAACGTGACTTTAAGTGGTCAAATAGACCCGTAAAAATTATAGTTGACTAAATAACTATAATTAAGTATTAATGGAAGCTTAAGAACCATTAAAATCAAGGAAATGAGAAAAATCCAAAAAACGGGCCCGGTTAGTGAATAGTGTCAAACCGGGTAAAATAACGAGCGTTTTCTGTAAAAGACGAAAAATGCTCCAGCTACTAATATATAGGGGGCCGGTTTTATATGTTGACCATCCCTCCCTTTGACCCATAATAAGTAAAGAAAGAAAGAAAAGAAAAGAGAGGAAAAGAAAGTAGAAAAAGGGGAGCCACCTTCTCTCTCCTCCTTTATTTCTTTCCCCCCCCCCCCTCTCTTTCCTCTCTTCTTCCTCCCACTGATTTTCCTCCTCCTTCTCTGTTGCTGGACGGTAATGAAGACCATCCATGGCTTCTCCACTCTTTTTCTCCTTGTCCAAGCTAGCACCATGCTTAAATCACAAAAATTAACATATTTGTGATCCTCTCATCAAGCTCTACACTTCCCTCTTTTCAAAAAGGAAGAAGTTCATCTCCATGGTTTTTGCCCATTTGAAGAATAAATTACATCACTTTGGAGCTTGGAGTCCCCTCTTTCAAACAAGGTAAAAAGTTTCAAGAGAAAAGTTCATTTTCTCCATTCTCTAGTGTTAGCCGATTTTTGCCCTTCTTAATACCTTGTTTCTTTCCTTGTTGAGCAACTATTCAAACCTCCAATGGTGGGTTGGAGCTCCTCCTTTGATTCTTGGCAAATCAATTCTAGGGTTTCCAAAGGTAATGTTCAAATTTTATACCTTAAGCCCTCTTCTTGAATTCATGAGTTGTTTTTACAATTAGGAGAACTAATTAGTACCCTTATATCCATTGGTATATTGGTCTAGAGAATTGGGCAAGAGTTTTGCCTTGACCGATTTTGGAGTGAAGTGAAGAGGAGAAGAGTATTTAAAGGAAACTTAAGAGAATTCAAGGTAAGAAACCAACCCTAATGTATATTCTATATGTATTAGAATTTGGAATGGGTTAATAAAATAAATGAACCCCACTTAAGTTGTGGTAATAATGTGCTTGTATAGTAATAAAGCAAGTGAGAAACATTTGTGAAATTAATGCTTGATTTAAGGGCCTAAGTGCCAAGTGTTTAAGTTATTTCTTTGTGTAACACCCAGTTCTCCAATCCCAAATTAACAAATATAAAATTTCTGATAAACATAACTACTTTTATTGCAGCGGAAATTAGTAAATTACAACCATCGGAGTGCTACACGCCACACCTGCTATCAGCTAACAGGTGCACAGGCTATTATAACCCTCACAAAAATTCCCCCAAGTGCTATCATTCTAACTTCAATCCCTTTTTCTTTCTTGCTAACCGCTAAGTTGCTACTAAGTCACTGATAACAACAATGCACAAGGGGTAACAAAAGTAACCTATCCTATCCCAACTTAGTTCTTTCCAGAGTACTTGAAGAAGTTCTTGACCACGGGTGGAAACAAAAGTAGACTCACGCTCAGCATCCCTATAGTTGTGTATACTTTGGTACCAATCATCAAGTGTAATCCTAGTGACCTCAGGCGACAGCTTCTTTGAGTAAGTGAAATAAGCAGTAATATAGAGAATATCTAGAGTGGTATCCTCCTTCCAGATAACCTCTCCATAGTAATCATCCTGCAACCATAAATCCATACATACACACACAAAAGGGGTTGCACAAAATCAGCGAACTGAGTAACAATTACCTCACCCTGTAAAATTCATTTTCTCTTTAAAACTCTTTGCATAACAAGCAAGCATCCAACATCATCACACAAGCAGAGGCATGCAATAAGAGTATATCACACATAAGAGTTTACCTGCCCTTGGATTACCATCACATTCGTACCTCGTGAACCGGTTGAATCTCAACACCCCACTGGAATCACAAAGTGAAATCCACAAATCTCAATTCTCTGGCCCTATGTCCTTAAGTGTGCACACCCCCTAAGGCTAACCATAGCTCAAAGAGTAGATCATAGGACGACCCCAATTCACTGGTAGGAGTCTAATAATCAGTCGCCAATACGGCAAGCCATAAAATGACTTAATATTCAGTTGCTCAAATAGCTTTTCTCAATGAGGCTAACCATAGCCTTTCTCAATATCACCATCCAACCAACCACAAGTCCACCATCACATAGTATCACACACAATACAATTTCCAATCCAACATTCATAATCATGATCAAATAAGTAGTAAAACTCTTGAATAGATTCTTCACAATTCGTGTAATAATAAGCTCCTTCCATGAATATACCATTCACTCAACCAGAAACCAGCTCAATCTCTTATCAGTCATAAATCAACATTCAACACAAGGATAACTCAAAAATCATTCCCAAAACCTTCCAGAAGAATATTACAACACAATCATCCTTAGAAAGGGGTTAAGATATCCACACCATATTTTCTGATAAATAGTCAAACCAATATCATTCCAAACCTTTCAAGGCTAAACCAAGCAACAAAACACCCAAAACCACACTTAAACACAATTTTCCTTCTTTTCAAGTTTTACACACATATATAACCGTACAGGGCTTCCTTATATATTTTACACTTCACCATCTCTTAAAAATTCAACCACAAGTCATATTAGGACTATAATGACCAGATAAACCATTAAATCCAATAACCAACACACAATTACACTTATACAAGCTTAAAGCACACCTTTAACCCAAATCACTTCCTAATAATTCGAATGACTTCCCAATGAGTTTCGACCTGAATTTTGACCATGGATCTAAATTAAATATAAGAATACCCTCAAAATTTCAAGGCAAGATGAATTCGGAAACCTATTTAACTAAGTCTCAAGGCTTAAAGCACCATTTAAGCCCTCCCACCTTAACCTAGCATTTTATGTCTAACCACGAGTTCCCACCACCTATAATCAATTATTATGAGTTAATATAGGTATAATAACACACCAAACTCAACAAAATCCCATCGAAATCACTCATGGAGTCTTAAAACACATTTTCCTTCCTAAAAGTTTCCTAGAAATTATCCTACTTCCCAAAGGTATTTTCGCCTGAATTTTTGAGTTTAGTCTAGTAATAACTATCTAAGAACACTGTCAAAATTTAAGCTCAAGAGAAGCTAGGGTTCGGAAGTTACCATCAACAAGAGTTAAAGCTCAAAATCAGGGTTTAAAGAAAGAAATGGTGAGCATAAGTGTTACCTGGACTCTCCTTGCCATTCTAGCCACGACCTTACAAGTTCCTTAGATAATTGAATCAATTTCTTCCACCAACCAATTCGCCCAAGGTCACCAGCTTCTTCTCCCTCCTTGAAATCTTGTTTTTCCTTGATTTTAGCTTGAATTCTCTTCTCTAATGGTGGGTGTTGTGTCCTATGAGCTTCTATGGTACTCTAATGGCGTGAGGGTGAATAAGAGAATGAAGAGATGAAGTCGGTTGTCCTCCTTCTTATCTTGGCCGAAAGTGAATTAGAAAATGGCTTTAGATTTGTAAAATATAAGCTAATGATTACCTAGATATCCTTATCTCTTCCTAAGCCATTAGATTAGTGACAATTGTCTAGGTTAAATCCCATCCTTCCACCTAAGCCACGGTGCATTAAATGAAGGAGACAAGTGGCATGGCTAATAATGAGAATAAGACAAAATAGAAAGATGTCTTCACTTACAGCCGTCGGATCGTAGATATTTTGCTAGGATAGATCTCCACCATCCATGTGTGACCTCCCCTCATTAATGAAGGTGACACAAGGCTTCTCTTGATTGGACCATGTGTAACTAATCATCTCTTGACACCTCGACGCTTACATCATCATTATGTCATGCCAACATCATCACTGCATCATCACTACCTCATCACTACATCACCACTGCATCATCATGGTCAAAGTTGACCATTGACCAAGGTTTGACCAATGTCCAATGTTTGACCGAGGTCAGACCAAGGTTGACCTAGGTTTGACCACAGTTGACCGGGGCTTTTTGACCTCTAAATAACTTCCCGAAATTTCATTGTTTATGGGACTTCCTTAATTAGGGTTTCTGCAGGGTTTCTTGGTTGATTCCCGACCACTAGGGTTTCCTAATGTTCTCTAATAATTCCTAAGGAACTATGGTTTCCATTAGGGTTACAAAAATTTGGGGTATTACATTCTCCCCCCGTTAAACAAAGCTTCGTCCCCGAAGCTTAACCTACCCCAGAACTTACTAATAACACAAAATAGAGCATCTCATCTCATTTTCATCTCAAAACCTCAATCATTCCATCATGTTTTCCATTTGTAAGATACCATCCAACACCCATCACAAAATATACATCTCACTCAATCATACACCACATAAAATCTCAATCATCTGATGTTTCCACATAATTCATAGCACACAACTCACATAGAATCATTTCACATGAATTTATAACGCTCTTCACGTAATCCACTTCATTAAAACATGAACCAACACACAATACTTCATGACATAAAGCATATAATCATGTCCAATATGATTAACACACATAACCATGTCAATTATTTCATCACTCATCACCTATTACACACATCTCTCCCCCTTAAAAGAAAGTTTCTCCTGAAACTTTAGGTACTAACCTCAAACAAAAAGTTCTGGATACTGAGCCCGCATTTTACTTTCAAGCTCCCAAGTAGCTTCTTGAATCCCATGATGAGTCCAAAGAACTTTGACTAAATCCACTGATTTACCCCTAGTCTCCCTTGTTTTATGATCAAGAATCTGAATCGGTCGCTCTTCATAAGTAAGACTTGGATCAAGCTCTACCTCTTCAGGTTGTAAAACATGTGATTCATCAGAAACGTACTTTTTCAATTGCGAGACGTGGAAAACATTATGCACCCTATCCAATTCCATTGGTAACGCTAATCGGTATGCCATCTTCCCAACTCGTTCCAAAATTTCATAGGGGCCAATAAACTTAGGAGCAAGTTTCCCCTTCTTTCCAAATCGAGCCACACCTTTAGTGGGTGAAACTTTCAAAAAAACTTTATCACCTACTTCAAATTCAATTGGTCTTCTATGCAAATCGGCGTATGACTTTTGTCGATCTTGAGCAGCTTTCAACCTCTGCTGAATATTCTTGACTTGCTGAGCCATTTCCTCTGTCAATTCTGGTCCTACCAAGGTCGGCTCACGTGAATCATCCCAACACAATGGCGTGTGACACTTCCGTCCATACAATGCTTCATATGGTGACATGTGAATACTTGCGTGGTAACTATTGTTATAGGAAAATTCAATCAGATGCAGTTTATCAATCCAAGATCCCTGATAATCCATAGCACAAGCCCGCAACATATCTTCCAAAGTTTGAATAGTTCGCTCTGTTTGCCCGTCCGTCTGGGGGTGATATGCAGTACTGAGATTTAATTTTGTGCCCATAGCTTTCTGAAATTGTTGCCAGAATCTAGAAATAAACCTAGGGTCTCGGTCAGAAATAATCTCCATCGGAACACCATGGTACTTCACAACATGTTTGACGTATGCATCCACCAACTGTTCCATAGACCATGTGCTCTTCATCGGAATTAATCTCGTTGTCTTGGTCAACCTATCCACTATCACCCAAATTTGATCCAATCCACCCCTAGCTGGTGGCAACCCAACCATGAAGTCCATAGATATCGAATCCCACTTCCACACAGGTATTTCTAAAGGTTGCATCATACCGCCTGTCCTCTGATGTTCAAATTTAACCTTCTGACACGTCAAACACTTAGACACATGTTCAGCCACTTCCTTCTTCATGTTTGGCCACCAAAAATACTGTTTCAAGTCTTTATACAGCTTATCCCCTCCTGGGTGCACTGAGTAAGTAGAATTGTGAGCTTCTCTCATCAACTTTTCCTTAATATGCCCACAAACATCTGGTATGCACCATCTGCCTCGAAACCGCAAGCTCCCATCATCGTGAATGTGAAAATCCGGAGCTTCACCCTTTCCCACCTTTTCCTTTATTTTCCTTAACTTTTCATCTTCTTGTTGATGCTCTGCGATCTCCTTGTATATATCCAGAAACGCCGTCATACTGGCAAGAATCTCTTTCTGAACCTCTCCAGATGTTACCACTTCAAGGTTTAAATTCCTGAATTCTTCCACCAATTTATCCTGTAGAATCCAATTAGCCTCACCTCCATGACTCTTTTTCCGACTCAGGGCATCGGCCACCACATTAGCCTTGCCCTCATGATACATGATCTCTAAATCATAGTCCTTAATAAGTTCCAACCACCTTCTTTGCCTCATGTTAAGTTCTTTCTGGGTGAAGATATATTTCAAGCTTTTATGATCTGTATAGATCTTACAAGAAGTACCATACAAATAATGCCTCCATATCTTCAACGCAAATACCACAGCAGCAAGTTCTAAATCATGCGTTGGATACCTTGTCTCATAGTCTTTCAATTGCCTTGAAGCATAAGCAATTACTCGGCCATTTTGCATCAAAACACATCCTAGACCATACTTAGATGCATCGCTGTAAACCTCAAAGCCTTCTGTTCCACAAGGTAATGCAAGGACTGGTGCTGTTGTTAATTTTTCTTTCAAGGTTTGAAAAGCCTCCTCGCACTTAGTATCCCATTTATAAGCTACCTCTTTCTTCATCAAATTTGTGAGCGGTCTTGCAATCTTAGCGAAGTCTTGAACAAATTTCCTATAGTACCCTGCTAATCCGAGAAAACTCCTAACTTCCTTCACATTCGTTGGTCTAGGCCAATCCTTAACCGCCTGAATTTTCGCAGGATCCACAGAGATGCCATCCCCGGTCACCACATGACCAAGGAATGCTACTTGCTTGAGCCAAAACTCACATTTTGAAAGTTTGGCATACAACCTCTTCTCTCTTAACACTTGAAGGACTTGACGTAAGTGATCCGCATGCTCCTCCTCGCTCTTTGAATACACAAGTATATCATCAATGAAAACCACGACAAATTTATCGAGAAACGGATGAAAAACTCGATTCATCAAATCCATGAAGATCGCTGGAGCGTTGGTCAACCCAAATGGCATGACTACATACTCGTAGTGGCCATATCTTGTACGAAAAGCCGTCTTTGCTATATCCTTCTCGGCTATCTTTAATTGATGATACCCTGACCGCAAGTCAATTTTTGAAAACACCTTTGCTCCTTGAAGTTGATCAAATAAGTCATCAATTCTAGGCAGGGGATATTTATTCTTGATGGTTACATTGTTCAATTCCCGGTAATCAATACACAATCGCATGCTTCCATCCTTCTTCCTGACGAATAAGACAGGAGCTCCCCACGGTGACGCACTTGGACGAATATAACCCTTGTCCAACAACTCCTCCAATTGTTTCTTTAATTCCTCCATCTCGTTCGGTGCCATCCGATAAGGATGTTTAGATATCGGAGATGTTCCTGGCACTAAATCAATAGTGAACTCAAGCTCTCGATCCGGTGGTAGCCCTGGAATCTCATCTGGAAAGACATCTGGAAATTCCCGCACAACTGGTAATTCTTCAATTCCTGGGGTTGCGCCCTGGTCATGCACGGAGCTTTCCTCTTGAACATAGCATAAGAAAAATTGATCCTCGGGATGAAGACCTTTCCAAAACTTTAGAGCAGAGATCACCTTCTTCTCCTTTTGAGCTCTTTCACTGGTATATGACACTCTCTTCCCTTTCTTCCCTTGTAAACTGATTTTCTGCTTTTCACAATCTATATGTCCTTTGTTCCTACTCAACCAGTCCATTCCTAAGATTATATCAAAGTCTCCTAACTCAAACTCTACCGCGTCCATCTCAAACTCTTTACCTCCAATGCTTATCTTTACACCCTTAATCTTTTTAGTACATCCTACCACCTTCCCCGTCGGTGTAGAAACCGATAAACTAACATCTACATTGGGTACTACCCCTACTCTTCTCAGAAACATAGAAGATATAAACGAGCATGATGCACCTGAATCAAATAGCACTCTTGCACAAGTTCCAAGGACTGGAAACATACCTGTTATTATGTTTTCCCTCCTCAGCCTCAGCTTCAGCCTTGGTGATCACATTGATGTGCCCTTGAGTCTTATAACCTCCTCCTCCTTGGCCTCCTCCCTGTGTATTTCCACCAGCATACTGTGGTTGCTTTCCTTGGCCTCCATATTGGTTCATCGGACCATTGTAGTGGTTTCTCTGGCCACCTTGATTACCCCCACCGAATCTGTTGGTATAACCTTGTTGAGGAGTACTTCCAGCACCCTGACGACCACGCTCAAATCACTACCACTCACCACATTCCTAACCTTGCATTCAAAGGCTCGATGACCTAACTTTCACATTTATAACACTCCACCATCCTCCCTTCACAGTTAACTCCAGGATGGTTTCGTCCACAAATTCTACAAATATACCGCCTAGCCCCTCCATTCGGTTTAGCAGTCGAACTCTGCCCATGATAGAAGGGTCTGCCTCCCCCACTTGGTTTAGAATCATCCTTAAACTTCTTCTCCGGTTTTCCGGCTCTGTTTGACTCCCAGCTCCTCTTCTGTCCTGATTGAACCTCTCTCCTCCTCTGTTGCACACGATAGAGATTGGCAGCCTTCTCATATGCTTCTTGTAAGGTAGTTAATGGTATCACACTCAGAGTCTCCTGTAAATTCCAATTCAATCCTTCCAGAAAACGTTGTACTTTCGATGCTTCATCCGGCACCATAGTTGGGGCGAACCGAGCAAGCTCTACAAACTTTGCGTGGTAAGTCTTAACATCATCTGCTCGTTGTTTCAATCCGGCAAACTCATGATATTTCTGTAGTCTAACATGTTCTGGGTAGAACCTCTTCCTCATTGCACTCTTAAGCACTTCCCATCCGAAATTTGGTTCAGCTCTCAACCTCCCTTCCTCAGCAGTCCACCAGAGGTCAGCCTCTCCTCTAAAGTAAAACGCCCCCACTAACTCTCTTTTGTTCAGGGCAATCAACCATATCAAATATTTTGTCAAATTCCCTAATCCACTCCTCCAAAACTACAGGATCTTCTTTTCCATAATAAGTACTGGGCTTCATAGCGGCTATCTTCCGGGAAATGTCCCTTGGTTCTTCTGCCCTGGCCTCATGCTGTTCCAAGATCTTTCCCATGCTCACAGTCAATTCCCTTAACTCATCCAGCTGACCCCTCCCCACCATTGTTCTGGTGCACATACATTATTTATATCACAAAACAATCAATCAATGCAAACAATCATACAATATAGATATAGCAAACAAATCACATTCTCAGAACTTAGTTAAGTTCTGCCTAGGTCACTAGAGTTGTGCCTGGGTCACATGACTCCCTATTAATTCTAATTGTCCCTCTTACTAAACCTGAGGCTCTGATACCAAACTGTAACACCCCGGTTCTCCAATCCCAAATTAACAAATATAAAATTTCTGATAAACATAACTACTTTTATATTGCAGCGGAAATTAGTAAATTACAACCATCGGAGTGCTACACGCCACACCTGCTATCAGCTAACAGGTGCACAGGCTATTACAACCCTCACAAAAATTCCCCCAAGTGCTATCATTCTAACTTCAATCCTTTTCTTTTTCTTGCTAACCGCTAAGTTGCTACTAAGTCACTGATAACAACAATGCACAAGGGGTAACAAAAGTAACCTATCCTATCCCAGCTTAGTTCTTTCCAGAGTACTTGAAGAAGTTCTTGACCACACGGGTGGAAACAAAAGTAGACTCACGCTCAGCATCCCTATAGTTGTGTATACTTTGGTACCAATCATCAAGTGTAATCCTAGTGACCTCAGGCGACAGCTTCTTTGAGTAAGTGAAATAAGCAGTAATATAGAGAATATCTAGAGTGGTATCCTCCTTCCAGATAACCTCTCCATAGTAATCATCCTGCAACCATAAATCCATACATACACACACAAAAGGGGTTGCACAAAATCAGCGAAACTGAGTAACAATTACCTCACCCTGTAAAATTCATTTTCTCTTTAAAACTCTTTGCATAACAAGCAAGCATCCAACATCATCACACAAGCAGAGGCATGCAATAAGAGTATATCACACATAAGAGTTTACCTGCCCTTGGATTACCATCACATTCGTACCTCGTGAACCGGTTGAATCTCAACACCCCACTGGAATCACAAAGTGAAATCCACAAATCTCAATTCTCTGGCCCTATGTCCTTAAGTGTGCACACCCCCTAAGGCTAACCATAGCTCAAAGAGTAGATCATAGGACGACCCCAATTCACTGGTAGGAGTCTAATAATCAGTCGCCAATACGGCAAGCCATAAAATGACTTAATATTCAGTTGCTCAAATAGCTTTTCTCAATGAGGCTAACCATAGCCTTTCTCAATATCACCATCCAACCAACCAACAAGTCCACCATCACATAGTATCACACACAATACAATTTCCAATCCAACATTCATAATCATGATCAAATAAGTAGTAAAACTCTTGAATAGATTCTTCACAATTCGTGTAATAATAAGCTCCTTCCATGAATATACCATTCACTCAACCAGAAACCAGCTCAGCTCATCTCTTATCAGTCATAAATCAACATTCAAAAATCATTCCCAAAACCTTCCAGAAGAATATTACAACACAATCATCCTTAGAAAGGGGTTAAGATATCCACACCATATTTTCTGATAAATAGTCAAACCAATATCATTCCAAACCTTTCAAGGCTAAACCAAGCAACAAACACCCCAAAACCACACTTAAACACAATTTTCCTTCTTTTCAAGTTTAACACACATATATAACCGTACAGGGCTTCCTTATATATTTTACACTTCACCATCTCTTAAAAATTCAACCACAAGTCATATTAGGACTATAATGACCAGATAAACCATTAAATCCATAACCAACACACAATTACACTTATACAAGCTTAAAGCACACCTTTAACCCAAATCACTTCCTAATAATTCGAATGACTTCCCAAATGAGTTTCGACCTGAATTTTTGACCATGGATCTAAATTCGAAATATAAGAATACCCTCAAAATTTCAAGGCAAGATGAATTCGGAAACCTATTTAACTAAGTCTCAAGGCTTAAAGCACCATTTAAGCCCTCCCACCTTAACCTAGCATTTTATGTCTAACCACGAGTTCCCACCACCTATAATCAATTATTATGAGTTAATATAGGTATAATAACACACCAAACTCAACAAAATCCCATCGAAATCACTCATGGAGTCTTAAAACACATTTTTCCTTCCTAAAAGTTTCCTAGAAATTATCCTACTTCCCAAAGGTATTTTCGCCTGAATTTTGAGTTTAGTCTAGTAATAACTATCTAAGAACACTGTCAAAATTTAAGCTCAAGAGAAGCTAGGTTTCGGAAGTTACCATCAACAAGAGTTAAAGCTCAAAATCAGGGTTTAAAGAAAGAAATGGTGAGCATAAGTGTTACCTGGACTCTCCTTGCCATTCTAGCCACGACCTTACAAGTTCCTTAGCTAATTGAATCAATTTCTTCCACCAACCAATTCGCCCAAGGTCACCAGCTTCTTCTCCCTCCTTGAAATCTTGTTTTTCCTTGATTTTTAGCTTGAATTCTCTTCTCTAATGGTGGGTGTTGTGTCCTATGAGCTTCTATGGTACTCTAATGGCGTGAGGGTGAATAAGAGAATGAAGAGATGAAGTCGGTTGTCCTCCTTCTTATCTTGGCCGAAAGTGAATTAGAAAGGCTTTAGATTTGTAAAATATAAGCTAATGATTACCTAGATATCCTTATCTCTTCCTAAGCCATTAGATTAGTGACAATTGTCTAGGTTAAATCCCATCCTTCCACATCCTAAGCCACGGACAATGAAGGAGACAAGTGGCATGGCTAATAATGAGAATAAGAAAAATAGAAAGATGTCTTCACTTACAGCCGTCGGATCGTAGATATTTTGCTAGGATAGATCTCCACCATCCATGTGTGACCTCCCCTCATTAATGAAGGTGACACAAGGCTTCTCTTGATTGGACCATGTGTAACTAATCATCTCTTGACACCTCGACGCTTACATCATCATTATGTCATGCCAACATCATCACTGCATCATCACTGCCTCATCACTGCATCACCACTGCATCATCATGGTCAAAGTTGACCATTGACCAAGGTTTGACCAATGTCCAATGTTTGACCGAGGTCAGACCAAGGTTGACCTAGGTTTGACCACAGTTGACCGGGGCTTTTTGACCTCTAAATAACTTCCCGAAATTTCATTGTTTTATGGGACTTCCTTAATTAGGGTTTCTGCAGGAGTTTCTTGGTTGATTCCCGACCACTTGGGTTTTCCTAATGTTCTCTAATATTTCCTAAGGAACTATGGTTTCCATTAGGGTTACAAAAATCGGGGTATTACACTTTGTGTGGTGCTTAATGAGAATTATGCTTGAGTAAAGAGGAAATGTTGTGTGCTGATAGAACCCTTGTGGTTTGGATAGTTTTAGGATGAACTATGTGAAGAAATGAGTTTTGGGCAATGTTAGAAAAGTAGCCGGATTATGACGAAATTCCGGTAGAAAATCTAAGTAGTTTAAGTGGAGTTTTGAGTGGAGAATATCTAGGTTACCCAGGTATGGATGGAGATTGATTTGGCTTAGAAAATAAGCATTGGAGTACTTGTTCAAAGAAGGGATATTGATGCAAAATTTGTAGCATAAGTGTGTGAAAAAGTCTTGGAATGGCTTGAGATGAAACAAGAGTGTTAACTTGTGAAACAAGGAGTGAACTTGGTTTTAGAAGTGCATTGGCCTATGAATGTTTTGGAATGGTCAAATGAAATGAGAACAAAATGCAAAATGCCAGAGGAGTTAGAAAATGCACAGTGTGCATTATTGCAAATTGAGAATGCAAAATTCATGAATTTGAGTAACAAGTTGAGTAAGGATTTAACCTATGATTTGAAGAGGGTTGGAGCATGTTTTAAGGTGATTAAACATGTATAAAACTTGTGGAAAGATTAAGGAAAGTTTAAGGGTGGTTTAAGGATTGATTAGGGGCTGAAAATAATCACTAGTAGAAAAAACGTTTTATAACACGGTTGTTTCCTGTATATAACACGGTTATCAAGGGTGTTATATGCTGCGGTGGTATATTGTTCTTGATTTTACAACACGGTTGACAACCGTGTTATATACAGGTTTACAACACGGTTTTTTTATACCAAAACCGTGTTATAAATATGCTAACCACGCTACTTTTTTTTTGCGCCAAAATAGTTTATAACACGGTTCATTCTTAAACCGTGTTATAAAGTCTAGTTTTTACAACACGGTTATATGACAACCGTGTTATAAAGTGTTATAAAGCCCATTTTATAACACGTTTTTTAAGCAAACCGTGTTATAAAACCTTTTCATACGCAGATTGAAGGCGTTTTATAACACGGTTCATTATAAAAACCGTGTTATAAAGTCTAGTTTTATAACACGGTTTGTCATGTAACCGTGTTATAAACCTTTTCATACGAAGATTCAAGGCGTTTTATAACACGGTTCATTCTAAAAACCGTGTTATAAAGTCTAGTTTTATAACACGGTTTGTCATGTAACCGTGTTATAAAGTGGTTTCCCCAATAATACGAAGTTATTTTATAACACGGTTATATATACAACCGTGTTATAAATCTTGTTTTTTTTTAAATATTTTTTCTGTTTTGTTATACTGCTTCACAAACTACAATTAACAACCAATCCTGTCTATTACACATGACACATTCAATGTGTACAGCCACACCAGCTTTCAAAAGAGCCACTGAATTCATTTGCCATATATACACTTTGTAACATTCACCAAATTCAGCAATCGATCTCTTGTACAAGTACTACAAAAAGAATTACCACCTACTCTATACTAAGAGCAATCCAAAAGTGGCAGTTCCTCTTTTATAATGTCCACTTCGTTGTAAGTGTTGCTGTCCACAAGATTGTCAAACCAGTCATACGCCTAATATTAAAAATAATAGAAATATTAAAACAAGTTTATATAGTTAATAAGTGTTGAAAAAAGAAACAAAAATGGTACTACACTTTACATACCTGCCCGCTAGAGCTGTGTAATAAAATATTGTGTCATTAAATACTGTGCCAATTCTTCTCTCACGAAATCAAGGTCCTTCGTAGTGTAAGTACAGCCAACATTGTGAAAGTATTCATATACCTAATATATGAAACAATAGAGATATTAGAACAAGATTGATATCTAAGAAGTGTTCCTTAATCATAAGCAGCTTAGTAGTATATGAGTGAAATGGTCAATAATAGCTGGACTATGGGTATTTGAGGGTGTTTTCAGTAGATTTGTGAAATATAAGCATATTCAGAATAGACACAAATCTCCAATGTAACAGCATACGCGAAAGTTGAAATAAAATGGGGGAGCTAAAAGCAAAAAACCGCTAAAAAACAATGTTCAGATCTGAAAAAATGTATTAGGCCAGACATCCCCCCCCATTATTAATTCCAAGGTCCCAGAACTTGTGAACATATGCACCAGAATTGGCTTATAGAAACAGGATCTTTATAGAATTGGCATATACACATGGGTGGAACATTCACATGAAACCAAGCAACATCGGATTAAAAGGGTAGCAGCAAAATCACTTTTAGTAGCAGCAAAATCAAATGACAAGAGTAAATTCATTACGACAATTATCTAGAGAATAGAACACGTAACTCATGTGTGAAGTATCGAGCAAATCGTAACAAACAAAAACTAAACTATAAACAAATAACATAATACCACACTTTACGTACCGCGTCATCACTTTTATAATTGAGGTGTATGTTGGTGCAGAAGTCATACATGTACCTCATCACAAATAGCCACATCTCACACAATCCATTTGGCGAGGACACTAACAACACAATATATAGCGGTGGATCAGAAATTAAATATATTCAAACAGCATACTAAATGACAACATATAATGCAGAACAACATTCATACTTCGAAGTGACGGATCTTCAAGTCAATACTACTGGGATTATCATCATCACCAAGTCTAACCTTCTTATAAGACCTGTAGAATAATGATTAGACAATTATATGTCATTTTTGTAAAGGTAAAATCAAGAACTTAAATTGACAATTTAGCAAATAACTCACTATACTATCTGGTTCAAATTACAATCTTAGTAGCAGCAGCTCTTCCCATCGGATCAAGCACGAACAAGGTGGATGTATTCATAGAGATAATAAGCATGACCCAATGATTGCTAGCATGTATAAGACGTCATACATATTAGTCCATAACTTACACATACAATCAACAAGTTTGATTTTAGTAAGATTATTTTGATACTTACACTACATGTGCGGGATGAAAACAAAATTGCTGCACTTTGCTTTCGCTGCCAACAATCCACGGTGAAGATATGACATAAATGCTTTCCGTTCTAGTTTTGCCTTATCGAACGATGTCAACTGGGGGCACAAAGTGATCACTTTCGCCAATCCAGCTCTTTTGCAAATCGAGTTTGAGCAGGTACTTCATCAAAAATAAAAATAATTAATTCATATAAATTTATAATATAGAAAATAAAACATAACATAAATACTTACACTTCATAAGCTTGGATGATAGATACATTGACATGTTGCCATCGCATCACTTCTGTAATGTCTTCAAAACCGATTGAGACACCCATATCCTCCTCATAATGGAATATCCTGCTTGGAAGCTTCAGACTTATGTTTGTTATGTCACTTGGCATTTGCATGATCTTGTCATAAAGCATCTTCATGTGCTTACTTAACTTCGTATACAAAGCTTCTGGAACCAACAACTTCCTCTTACGGTCTACCACCTTTTGCGTTTCGATCAAACGCTTCTATCACATTTACACATAATTTAAGATGAGTATGTAATGGAGTAAAACTCTAAAAACTAAACTTCAAAACATGTGTCATAAATCTAGTAAGGGTTACCTTCAGTATGACCTTCTGTTTTGAAAGCTTGGGGGCAAATATTGTGGAACCTACACATATTAAAATAAAAGTTAGAATAGATTATTATTAGTTAGACCAATTTAAAATGAAACAAAATATCAAGCAATTTTAAGAAATTGCCACCTTCGCTATGACCTTCTGTTTTTTTGTCAAAGGCTCCTCTTGTGTAACCTACACATATTAAAATAAAAGTTATAACAGATTGTTAATTAAACCAATTAAAAATGAAACAATATATCAAGCAGTTTAAGAAATTGTCACCTTCGCTATGACCTTCTTTTTTTTCGTCAAAGGCTCCTCTTGTGTAACCTACTCATATTAAATAAAAGTTATAATAGATTGTTAATTAAACCAATTAAAAATGAAACAATATATCAAGCAGTTTTAAGAATTGTGACCTTCGCTATGACCTTCTGTTTTTTCGTCAAAGGCTCCTCTTGTGTAACCTACTCATATAAAATAAAAGTTATAATAGATTATTAGTTAGACCAATTTAAAATGAAACAAAATATCAAGCAGTTTTACAAATTGCCACCTTCGCTATGACCTTCTGTTTTTCCGTCAAAGGCTCCTCTTGTGTCTCCTCTTGTGTCTCCTACTCATATAAAAATAAAAGTTATAATAGATTGTTAATTAAACCGTATATACATGAAACGATATATCATAAAATTTTAAATGACTACCTCCTTTATAAACAGCAAACTAATGGGCCATGGAATAACAGAAGTTACTGCATCAATTAGTAACCGCATTTCTGTTGTTGGAAGTGGGAGATGCTGATTCTCGTAGCCCTTGATTACGCTGTTAACAATAACCTTGCATAATATTCCGGGAGAGGTTTACAGTGAATAGGAGTTTCAGATGAGGACTTCATCACGATGCCATGTGCAACAAATACTACCACTCCATTGATCCACAATCCTAAGTGACAACGTTTATGCTCCTACCCAAATATTTAAATGAGTTATAATAAAGTAGAGCATAAAACTAAAGTATTTGAAAAACTTGGTAAACATATAGCAACACATCACATTTGATTTTATACTACAACTAACCTCAAGAGAAGCAAATGGATAAGGATCAGTAGGAGATGAAGTGGTAATTTGTGTGGAATTTGTTGGTTTGGGAGTAGATTGTACTAAACCTCCACTTCGTAGTATTCCTCAAGCTGACGAAAACGTTCTTCAAGTTGTCTACGTTCTTCGCGCTCTTTCATCAAGGACTCTTCAAGCATCTGAAGATCTCTCCTCGTAACACCTGATGATCGTTTGCCCGTATTTTGGGACACATAACCCTTGCGAACCTCTCCTCCGAATCTTTTTGTATCCCATTCTCATTGGACATAACAACTTCTTAGCCTGGTAAGTTGAGACAGGCAATTCATTTTGAGTCGGGAATGAATCTTTTAGTAATTCCAGTAAAGCAGTGAAGCTAACATCACTCCATCCGTACTTTGATTTTACGTTGAATAGCTTCAAAACAAAATTCAGTTTATTCCACTTTAAAGGATCACATCCAGGGTAAATGGTTTTTTGTACGAGTCTAGCAATCTTCATACGCACCGGGCTTCTCAGCAAAATGTAGTTCAACATCCTCCAACATTGAATTAATGTGATCATCATTATCATCACCCAAATTAAAATCACAACAACTGGGAGGCATATCATTGTTGTCCTCATGACATTCTGTATGTTCTCCACCAGTACTACGTTCACTAAACTGAGTCGTATCATCTACACTTTCACCGTGCCAGACCCATACTGTGTAGTCCTCCACAAATCCATATCGTCGCAAATGATCATAAATTTGGCGTACTTTTGAATATTTCAATACATTTCTACACTTTTTGCACGGGCACAAAATATAACCATCATCTTCTGCTGAAAGTTTCTCAACTGCAATTCTGCAGAACTCTTTTATCCCATCGCCTGATAGGAGTCATCAAGTACACCTTTGTACATCCACGACCGGTTCATCATATCCTTCAAACGTTTACCATATAAGATTTGCTTTAACATTGTTTTTAATTGACTACGGTTGAAAAATCCGTATTTAACAGCAGCCAAAGCAATATGGTGATGGAGGAAACAAGTGCAGCCTTAACATTATCTTTTATCATTACAGCAGATGAAGCATTTAACAACTGAATCCAACTGAACCCCATGTTCCACTTTCCTAATTTTACCTACATGTTTCATGGTTTGTCACGGCAAAGTAAAAACTAATTTTACCTACATGTTTCATAATACCATATTTTGTGGACGAACTCAAGTATAACCCCCTTTAATTACAATCAAATTTACCAAACAAGCCACTTGATCATTGTAGGTTAGTGGTATTATCAGTTTAGTTAACTAACTATACTATAAAAGAATTATTATTTAGTCACTTATATACTTACGGTACTCTTTAGTGTTAATATACCCTCAACTATGACCTAAGTGAGCGAACCATCAACTATGACCTAAGTGAGTGAACCCTCAACTATGACAAAACTAATACATCTATTACAAAAATTTGAAGCGAAATGACATATTTTAAAAGATACTAGCTTCACTAAGCAGGTTCAAATTGTTTTACCCAAAAAATATAGAAGACCATGCAAGTTAGTCACCTAAGGGAAGATAGCAAGATAGAGAAACGTGAATGCCCAAAAAAGAAGTTAAAGTAATTTTAGTCAGTTACATCCATCAACCATAGAATGTTTGTCGTTGATATACTAGCAATTTGAATTTTTCCATGACTTTTCCAAATAGAATAGATCACTAACTTGGCGCGGTGCAGCCCAAAAGTAGTCGTCAGAGTGGGTGGCGTTTGATGGTGGCAATGACAGCGTCATAGGAGGTCGCAAAGCTCAAACTCAAGCGGTCTCAGCCACAATTTGTAGGGAGAGCAAGAGAAAAGACAGGCAGCGTCGTCAGTGGAAGAACTGTTAAAGAGAAAAGTATAAATAAGTCACTAATGTATGAAAAAAGAGCGTGAAAACAAGAGAATTTGAACACAGAAAGAAAAAAGAAAAAGATGAATAAAAATAAGAAGAGAGACAACAAGTTTTTATAGTTGTAGAATTTTTCAGCTCTTGGTTCATAGTACTTGATCATGAGATTTGGCATGTTGTTTTGACAAACCAAAATCACTTCTTTGTTTCTTCTGTTTGTTACGGTCAATTCTCATATTTCAAAGAAGTAAAAACTGAAAGAGAGCTGTATTCAAACAGCCTACAGATTAATAAAAGGGCAGAGAAATTAAAAGTGTTACAATATCAATCAATATTCATATCAACAAACAGCAGCTGAAGCAGCCAAGTTGGTCAAAATTTGTTATCTAAGCTGTAATATATAGTTTTCTATAGTATTCTGATTTTTTTTGTGCAGATTTCCGTGATCGAGAGCTCATTTCAGCTTGACTTTTCAGAGTTATTACAGAACATATTACTCATACCGGAATGGAACATCTAACACCCGTGAAATAGATGAAAAAACAAGCATAATTGATGGTTAATAGCTGTTCATAATAGGGGCACACAGGGTAACACTTGCTCAGTTCAACAGTAAGATTATTTCCTGAACAGAGAACTGCAAGACAGATTTAAACTACACACCAAAACAGATTGTGCAATGCATGTTCATAATCAATGTACTAGTGCAGATCGGTTCTGTTCATAATGGGCAGCTTTAAGCAGCTCGATTTGTCAAGATTTAAGGTACTTCAGTTAACACATATGATGCAGTATTATAATCCCAAAAATAACTAAGTTAATAAATCACAAGAGAAAAGAGACAGAAGCTGAAGCAGATCAGAAACACGTAAAGTTTGAAAGCCAAATATAAACATGCAATCCAAATAGATGAAACTCAATACTAATATCAGTTCTTTTCTAAAAAGTATAGCAGAATCGATATTGTCAATCTTGAAAAAGAAAACAGTGAGCGATTAGGTAGAACTGCTCTAGAATTGCAAGAACCATGCAAATAAGTCCATCAAGTCAGAAACACAGTTTATAATATCGAAAGAAGTCTTCAGTGATGCCAAAATAATTTTCTGAATCTCACCATAACTCATTGTTCTCTGAAACAGTGTGGTTAGAATTGAAAAATAAGTAAACCCTTACTTTAGATGTGTTGAACTATCACTCCAACACACTGTCGTTACATGAATACACTCAAACTAGTGTCCTAGCTACACCCTCCAGATGACAGCCCCTAACACCATGAACACAATCATTTTAAATAAATCTACCAATAGAGAAACAGCCTAAGACATCGTAAACAAACATACATTAAACCATGATTTCAGTTTTCATTACTTTTCTTTCAGTTGTTGTATCACTGAATTACCGAGGTATTGAGAGTGCACTGTGGGTTGAAATTAATCCAAGGCGTGCTAAAATACTGAACTAGGTTCTTATATACATTTGGGAGATTGGTAGCCAGTGAGTAAGAAAAAAAACTAGAGTTGAATGAATTGAAATGCAGGATTACGTGTCTCAGTTTTCCTGTTATGATTGGGATATGCCTTGTATGCAACTTCAGTAAAACAAAGACCAAATCAGAATGAGTAAGTGAATTAGGCTGAGAGACTAGGGGAATATAATGTCATCCAACGGTTACTACAGATAGCTAGTAAAGACCGAGTAAGAAAAAAAACCGAGAAGGAAAACAGAAGAGGAGAACACACAATTTTTGTTTTTCAGATTCTCAGTTTCTTGCTTCTGTATACTGAATTTTCAGTGGAGTTAACAGGGTTGCCTAGGTGGTTTTGGGATTAGGACATAGCTTGATAAAACACTTACCCACGTGAGTAAATAAATTGGGAAGAATACTGAAAGTCAAATGCGTGATCAAACAGAAAAAAAAAAGAAAAGAAGAGAAGTTATCAAGTTCTTATATTTCAGTTCCAGTTTTTACAATCCTTATCCTTAGTTCTGTATCAGCAAGTTGTTGTAAAGTTAACAGATTGTTTTTGGGTTGTCAGGAGTTTTAAATATTATTAGAACTCTCAACTACATAAGCCAGCAAAGAGAGAGAATGGCTTGCTAACAGTTTTAAATATTATTAGAACTCTCAACTACAAGCAGGATCGGTTTCAGTTTTCTATAATTGTGCCCCTGTATAACTGTCACACAGTAGGAATAAGTGGGTTGAAATGGCTTGCTAACAAACTTAAAACCTATCTAATACACTTACTTAGGTTTGTGCACACTTGGGAAAGATAGGAAAGCAATTTAAATGCAGTGCAAAGAGAAATTGAATGAAGTATGCATAAAGTTAGTGTTTCGGTTTCCTTTTTTTTTGATAAGTATTCATATATTGCAATCATGCAAGATCCAAACTATTACATAATATCAATCAGTCATAATCATTACCCCACTTAATCCTCCACAATTAAGGAAACAGAATCAGCTTTTCCACTTTCATAACAGACACGTAGAACAGGATGGGCACTCTTGACTTCCACTAACTGACACCTATCTTCATTTGTCTGCCTCTTGTTGAATATTGACATCAGACACAGAGAGGTATGCCGCACATACCAGGTAGACCAGCAATCAAAAAGGCTAAATACAAAACGAGATTCATGTATTCTCCTTTCCTGAAATGGTGTTTCAGTATGGGTGACTTCCCAAGGTGCTAAGAGTGTGAAAATTAACGACTCTAAAACTATGAAAACATATTGCATTTAGCAGACCATGATATAGTGCAGCTTTATCGTGGTTTCATGACTGAGAGCTTAATATATGTTTCTTATTCTAAATATTTTATTTTACAATTAATAAACAGCTCATATTTCGGTTCAATTGTAGCCAAACTCCTGGCGTTTTCTAGCTTCGAACAGAGAACAAGATGAAGAGAAAATTATGGTTGATTCAAGAAAAATCAGAACAGGCGCAACGATTGAAGCCCTTACCTCAAATTCTTGTTTTTGGTTTGAACCAGCGCAGGTCATTGCCTCTGGTTTCCTCTCCTATTCCAGCTTTTACCAACTTCGTTTCATCATTGAAAATCCTTTACCGGATGCAGCACGAGAAGAAAGGGAAGAGAGGCATGTAATTGTATGTTCCTTTTCGTCGGTCAGGGCTTGTTGAGAGTAGAGAGGCAGTGTGAGTTTAGGGTTTGATTTTTCTTTTCCTAGCCATCGAATTAGAGAATGGAGACTACACAGAAGGTGTATGTTCCTTGTTCGGTGTCTACGGTTTGTAATGTGGTGGCGCCGATGGTGACGATGCAGCGTCGTCGGTGAGATTGCTGAGAAGTCGAGAGAGAACAGGGCACGCGGGAGTTGCGAGAGAACGGGGCGGGGAAAAGGAGAGTGATATGGTTCGCGAGGCAATAATGTTAGTGTTTAGTGGAGTTAAATTGAAGACAATATAACACGGTCGGTTGTACAACGGTGTTATAAAATGAAGTTTATAACACGGTAGATAGAACCGTGTTATATTTAATACTCTTATAACACGGGTAGAAAATAACCGTGTTAAAAACCCTATTTTCCGAGTAGATGTTTCCTCTCACATAATATAACACGGTTATATTGTATAACCGTGTTGTAAAATATTTTATAACACCTTTACACTATAACCGTGTTATAAAATGCGTGTTATATAATGTTTTTTTCTACTAGTGAATGTTTGAAGCAGATGTTAGCAGGGTCCGGGACTTGGTCCTTGGACAAAGTCCCGGACCACCCTTTAAATTGCGTCGAGATTTGAAGTCTGTACCTGGTCCGGACTATACTCTCAGGACAAGGTCCCGGACCATAGTGAATTTTCAGCCGAGAGTTACCAAATGAAATGGTCCGGGACTTAGGGTAAGGACCAAGTCTCGGACCACCCCCAGAATTGCCCCATTAGTATTTTAAAGCCTTCTAATGATGGGGGTTTGAATGTTAATGATGTTAGATGATGTTAAGGCTTGTTTGGTGACTTGTAAAGGCCCTAAGAAGTGTAAGAAAGTGTTAGAAAAGAGAGTGAGAAGTGAGAACTCAAATTAACAAGAGTAAAACCGAGTTAACGGGATAACGGGGTAAGTACGAGAGTAGCATTTATTTATGTACCGTATGAGCTTAGTACTAATAATAATGTTTGGAACATTATCAGTGGATCGTGTGTGAACCGAGCATGGTGAGATGACACGGTAAAAGTAAAACCCCGGTGAAAGGTATGATTTTCTCATACCTCGCGTGCTAACCGAGTTACGTTGATTTGTGTGTTTGTGTGTCGGCTTAATCAAGACTAAAGCATGAAATTGAACAATTACTTGAGTATATGCATGTCTTGCTGTACATTGTATGAGCTAACATACTTAAATGCCGGTGAGGTCTAACTTAGTGTGTAGACCGACTCATAGTTGAGTAACGAATGGAAAGAAACTCGAAGAGCGGGTCATTTCGTAAAATAACAGGAACGTGCAAACACACAAGATATCGATTAAAGAATAACGATAACGCAAACTATGAAATCACTAGTATGTGAGGAGGATGTACGGGTTTAGTAAACACCCGATAACGGTTAGAAGACCATATTGAAACAATCCCCGAAATAAATAAATGTGGAAAGGTAAATGAACCTCCATCAAGAGGATTGTAGATAGTTCAAGATGTGAACTTGTAAGAAAGGTAGAAAAGACCTAAGGGGCCAATTAACTCCCTTGAGACATGGTCGACCTCCTATATGAGGATTTTACCTGGTATAAGAAAATAACCGAAAGTATAAGTATATGAAATGTAAGGGTGACCCTTATACCTAAGATTACCCGAACTTAAGTAACGTTCCCAAAATCATTAGGAACATCGAGAGTGATGCTTCTAGACTAATATACATAATTATATTATAGCTCCGAGAGAGGAGTGTATGGGAATGTGAGAAGTCCGAGAGTAGTCGGACCTGTATGGAAGTAGTAGGAACTAAGAGAGAGTTCCGGAGCTAGTCGAACTATGCTCGAGAGCCATGTGTTTTGGCTTAAGAAAGTATTAAGAGAAACAAGCGTGACGTAGGAGACCTGTGGTGTCTCGAGAATCTACAAGAGCTTGAGTATAAATAACCCAAGAGTGTAGGTGAGATAATGAGTATAAGTAACCCGAGAGAATGGGTGAGTATAGAATGAGTAGCCCAAGAGAATGGGTGTGTGTAAGAATAAGTAACCCGAGAGAGTGGGTGAGTTATTAAATGAGTAACCAAGGCATAGTAAGGTAGAAACCCTCAAGGCCTTAGAGCAAACTAATACAACTAACAACCTTGTTATGTTAGTTAAAGATTGTATTCCATGGTTGAATGTGAATCCCTGTGTAGTGTACATGTGTAATGTAGTGCTGAGTTGCATGTTGATTGAATTAAAATGAATCTCATGCTCTCGACAAAAGTAGTCGGCGTACCCCGGTTAGCACTCGGGGTATGCGAATTTCATATGCAGCGTAAGCTGAGCCCCTAGGGGCATCGTTTTTTATTTTCAAGTACACCGAAGAAGATACCGTTCGAGAGTAGGACGGGGTCGGTGGTTAGCATGGGTAGTTAGACTTTAATTACTTATGTATTTGTATGAGGTGTAAGACCGAATATGTTATCGGCATCCGTATATTGTGGACTCGGTATAGTAAGGAACTGAATGGAGTAATGTATTGTATGTGACTCGGTTGAGTGAATGAGTATTATGTTTTGTATTGTGTACTCGGTTGTTCCAGTCCATCAGACCGTTACTGTGTGTAAGATAGGCCTGGTTAGCCATATGGGTGGCTAACGACATTATATCACCCTTCGTTGTAATTAGAGTTCCGCTGCGAGTTTAATGGTAATGGTGACAGTTGAAGAGGTAATGACGAGTTTAGCGGTTGGGGTGTTACAAAAATGGCATCAGAGCGAAGTATCGCTCTGATGACTGGAAATACCGAGCTTAGGAAATACCGAGTTAGGAATTAGAAACATAGGGCTAAGGGTTGAGTGATAGCGTGAGAGATGCGCTAGTTAGAAACTTCCAGTAAGATCTGGATACCTACAATACCAACCCGCCCTCCACGACCCCCGTATTGAAAGCTTGGGAAAGAACGCCAAAGAGACGGGAAAACCCGATCTGGTAGTTGTTAAATATTTTTACATTAACCAGAACCTGTCATGCGGTAGATTCCGAGAACCGGAAATCCCGGAGTCAGATCCCGTTGGAACGACAATAACCGCACTTAATGGCGGGAGATCGTGTCATCCTATCCAAAGGAGACCAGAATCTGTGGCAGCTTAGGGCGACATGCTTAGCAGTCGCGAGAACCCGGCTGGCCGAGCAGCAGCAGGAAGGCAAACACCAACCGTGCAACGAGACGGAAATGATGAAGTAATGGAACCGGGACACAAGTCTACGGACCGCCATAGTTAAATAATACCACCAACGGTATATTAACCGACTAAGAATCTAGTCAAGAGTAGGTACACCCTCCCTGCCACACCTGAAGAGGTTGCAATATCTAAAGGGCATAGCTTAGACAGCTACAAGCATAACTACGGGATACACCCGAATTGGACTACAGAAGTAGTGCCTAAATAAAATAAGTTTTGGTAACCACGGTAAATATGTGGGAGCGAGCACCAAGGAACGATACAACACTGAGTAATTAAGGAACTCCGAGAGTGGAGAAGCACCTAAATGGATGACAGTCATGTCAAGATGAATGAGAAATAGCTCTGAGGAGTAGTGATCCAACTAAAGGATCAAAGGAAAAGCCGACAAGGCTACCAAATACAATGTGAACAATACCGTGACCGGTACGAGTTAACCTAAAAACCGCCTGTATCGCGCACTTGCCACGGCAAGTGCAGTAAAAACGGGACTATTAAGAAGAGCTTTGACAAGCGACCAGTACTTAGCAAGTACCAAAACGGCGAGAGAAGCCAATATGACAAGACAACCTTAAGAATTGTGGAACAAAACCTTGAAAAGGCCTAACGGCCTGATCATTGTATAAAGAACATACCAGTCAGCGAGAAGCTGGACTCGGTAAGGAGCAGCCGACATTGAAATGCCATGAAGATCTTACTTTCAAAACCCAAGTTTTTCTTTCAAGCGCAAAATTTTTTAAAAAACCCCCAAATTTTAAAACCAAACCAGGGAACCACGGTAAGTTATCATAGGACGATATAAGAGGAGTTGGCACCAGAATACTTCACCTAGGCGTGTGACCGACACTACACGTGTACAAAAACGAGACATGGGACGATCGCACTCTGAAGGAGCTTGCGGGCCTGACAGACCAGTCATGAGTTAGTCGGGTAAGTGGTAACATATCAATAAGATACTCAATGTATGTATACAAGTAGAGTACGGAACACGGGAAGTAGTCGACTCCATACTACGGACGAATGAGCCAATTCAAACCAAGACAGTTGGACATCTGGAATGATTGAAGAACTCAGAGAAGCGTACCGAGATAAAAGAGTCAAGAACCTAGTCCAAGAGGATGATTAAGAGTCGAAAGTGCGAGAAGCACCGCATAGACATTGGATATGTCTTAGGAAATACATAATAACTGGAATGAATACCAGCGTAAGCAATACGGCGAATGCCTAAAATGAACACGTGAATATTTGATAAATGGGATAGAATTCCCGTAGCATACCTCACTAGAGAGAATAATGACCTAACCAAGAAGGTAAAGGAAAGAACCAATGGTCTACCCAAGAATGGGAGACGTTACAACCCTAAACGGGATAAATCAAGTATGTGACCGCAAGGCGGGGTAAGAAACTGAACATACCCATGAGTTCAAGCCGATGTAATAGCACAACTCAGTAACACCCAAGAGCAGCCCGTGAAGGGTGCCGGAATCAACAGTGGTTGAACGAAACATCGTGTTGAGAACACAAGTGTAAATCGAACACTCGGGTAGAACCCCGAAGGGATCCCACGTAATAAGAAAACACCCCTAACTTGCCAGAGGGCATGAATTAATATCAAAATACTTAAAGGGCCTTCCATGTATGGAAGCGTGATGAGACAACAATATCAAAGAGCCCAGCAATACCTCCAAACCATCTAATAGCGTACGGAGAGAAGAAACCTGAATAAACAGCCGCACAGAGCATGGCTCGAGGCAAGGTGGCTTGTAAGCCGGAAAACTAACTACAACTCGTAGATCTAAACGTTGCAAACTTATGCATAAAGGCATAAGAGGAACAGTGGAGAATGAACCACTACCTTAGAATAGGGATACCCCTCGTTATTATGGGGCCTAGGGAGCGGCAATTACGTGAATCCTCCAGAGAAAGGCTACCACCTAAGAATGTAATGTGAAACCGCTAGAGCGGCGTGGTGAAACTTGAGCATGCGTTTATTGCCAAGGAGTAATTCGAACAGAGATAGTATGTAGGAAGGCTTTGATAGCAGTGGAAGGAAACCGATAGAGTAATCGGATGAGTAGTTTAGCACTGTATGTGTGCAATATGAATTGTAGAGTAAACAATGCGCAATAAGCGTAGAGAGTTTAGAGTAGTATATTCTATTGAGCCAAGTGAATGGAAAGCCATAGTATAAATGGCGGGAGTACATGAGCGGAAGCTAAAGTAGTAGCGGATGCCTTATAAGCGAATGTTGTTTAATGAGTAAGAGTATAATCAGATGATGATATGAAACTCATGAGAAAATATGATAAAGGAGACATGTTCATTCCTATCACATAAGAGATTTACTGTCAAGGGTTTACGCCTCTGCACTCTGTAGGACTGAGTGTTTTGGTATTGCACTTGTGCAGTAATGATCTTGTGGGATAGCTAGGAACTTGAGAAATGTTAACGAAGCCTGTTGAGCGAGAATCTAGAGAAATAACCGTGTGGCCATCGGCCAAAGATGCACAAAGAACGTGGGCCATAACCCACAGGTCCCATGACCAATGGATGGTAAATGCACAGTAGTATGAATGAAGTATTCTTGTACAGAAACAAGTAAACAAACTTAATCCAGAAGCCATTATTAAACGAGGAAGCACTACGTGCTAATTAGCAGCTTGACCTCACCGACAATAAGTCGGGAATAGTAAGTGAAAAACCACGAAGGTATACAGTGCTATACGAAGTAGATTTCCAGAGAACTGGAGATAAAATCTACAACTCATCGAATTCACATACGGTAAGAGATACCACACGACGATTGAGAAACCTTTATTCCCAAGACAAAAACGGATAAAAGGGAGTGAGTAATACATTGGGAATACCAAAAAGGGCGAATTAAGCTCTAGTTATCAGGTCACACAGCAAAAGCTAGTGGGTCGTAATTCAAAGGTTGAGTATACCTGGCAATGTGAGTAATTGGCTAATCATAAACACCTTGAATCCTTAGAGGTTAGAACCAAACCCGGTTATGAGTTAATTTACCGCATTGAAGTTAAAACACTTCATGATACTCGAATTAGTGAACCAATGTTCAGTGATAACATATGGTCGATTACGCGGGCGTAACCCCTTTTAAGGGGGGTAGGGCGAGAAACCGCTTAGAGTATGTTTTACGTATAGGTGCGTAAACTACTATGTGCATAGCACATAAGAAACTGTTTTGATGATTGGAACTGATCATGTTACATAAACATGTGTACCCATTCATTATGTAATTATGGTCATTGTGCATGTGAGATGCGAGCGACGTGTATATAATATTTACGAAAAGAGGAGTAGAGAGACTCCTGGGGAATGAGAATCCCTTTAGTATATGTCTATTGAGATTAGATATGAGATATGATGAGTATGAATCAGTATGAAACTGATGTGTAACCTAGTAGGAAGTGAGTTTCCCTAGGTAATTTTATTTGAGAATGATTGATGGAGTGAGTTCCATCCTTTGGAGTTGTATGATGAACGTTTTAAATTGAGTAACAATTTAACTAATGAAGCCATAAGTATGGAATGCCTAGGTAAAGTTAAGTGAAGAAAATTGAGAATGACGGATGACCTAAGTTCTAGGAATTTGAGATAAGTTAAAATGGATTATTTTATGGATATGACTAGAAAGAGTAAAAGATAGAAAACGAAAATGTTTGACTATCTGCTTGTTTGAAACTGAAGTGGGAGGTGGAACTTGATCTGCTAGTGATCAAGGAAAGCCGAACACAAATTGGGGTGGAAGGATAGTTCAACACTGATGCTGATCACATCAGGGTTGGATGATTCTTGAAGCTCCCTATAAGTGGTCACAAGTAATCACGCTAAGAAAAGATACAGCTACCATAAATCGGATTTGGAGTTGTGTGATGTTTTAAAAAGAATTTTCAAACAAAATTTGAAAAAGGATCTTCCTTCGAGCATGAAGGCGAAAAATGGTTTTGAAACCATTGCACCGTACGTGTGGCGGTCCTAAGTGACCGGTTGGGTCGGTGACAGTGTGGGATTTTTTTCCAAAGGCAGCGGGACGGGGAGAGTACCCTGAGAATGTCCTGTGTTGAGTGAGTCAACCAGAGTGCCTGAGGATATGTATATGTGTAACGTTTTGATCAGAACCAAAGGGACCGTGGGCCAGAGAGAGTAAGTGCTATTTGTCATGAAACGGCCGTGGACCAGAGAGCGTAAGTGTCCAACGTGACCGGTACCTGAGGGATCAGTAGTGTATTACTCAATATGGATTCGAGGACTGTAGTGCCTTCTTGTCTTTGGACCGATTCCATGGAGAGAATACAAAGAGTATTTTTGATTGCTATACATGCTGTGATATGTGTGTGGTATGTGTAGTGTGTATGGAGACAGACCTGTGAGTCTGTGAGGTCGGATAGAGATTACGACCTTGGCATAGAGTACCTATGAGAGTAACAGTATTAGATTCACCAACTTTGAGGGCAAAGTTCTTTAAGGGGGTAGATTTTAATACCCCGACTTAAAAATGGTGATTAAGTTATTCTAATACGATTATTTCAGACCTAATGGCGCCTAGAGAGTATTGGTAAAAACAATAAAACCAAAAGAAAAGAGAAAAATGCGTAAAACACGAAAAATGCTAAAACACGCATTAAATGAGTATGAGAGATATATGATCTCGTTGGGGTCCGAGATGGATTCCTAAGGCTTAATTATGCCTAATTAGTATACGAGAATGATTCCCAAAGAAAACGGATCCAAATAATGGGTTAAAACGCTAACGGAGTTTTAAAGCACGCTTTTTTTGAAAACCTGAAAATGTGACTTTAAGTGGTCAAATAGACCCGTAAAAATTATAGTTGACTAAATAACTATAATTAAGTATTAATGGAAGCTTAAGAACCATTAAAATCAAGGAAATGAGAAAAATCCGAAAAACGGGCCCAGTTAGTGAATAGTGTCAAACCGGGTAAAATAACGAGCGTTTTCTGTAAAAGACGAAAAACGCTCCAGCTTACTAATATATAGGGGGCCGGTTTTATATGTTGACCATCCCTCCCTTTGACCCATAATAAGTAAAGAAAGAAAGAAAGAAAAGAGAGGAAAAGAAAGTAGAAAAAGGGGAGCCACCTTCTCTCTCCTCCTTTATTTCTTCCCCCCCCCCCCTCTCTTTCCTCTCTTCTTCCTCCCACCGATTTTCCTCCTCCCTCTCTGTTGCTGGACGGTAATGAAGACCATCCATGGCTTCTCCACTCTTTTTCTCCTTGTCCAAGCTAGCTCCATGCTTAAATCACAAAAATAATAACATATTTGTGATCCTCTCATCAAGCTCTACACTTCCCTTTTTCAAAAAGGAAGAAGTTCATCTCCATGGGTTTTGCCCATTTGAAGAATAAATTACATCACTTTGGAGCTTGGAGTCTCCTCTTTCAAACAAGGTAAAAAGTTTCAAGAGAAAAGTTCATTTTCTCCATTCTCTAGTGTTAGCCGATTTTTGCCCTTCTTAATACCTTTTTCTTTCTTCCTTGTTGAGCAACTATTCAAACCTCCAATGGTGGGTTGGAGCTCCTCCTTTGATTCTTGGCAAATCAATTCTAGGGTTTCCAAAGGTAATGTTCAAATTTTATACCTTAAGCCCTCTTCTTGAATTCATGAGTTGTTTTTACAATTAGGAGAACTAATTAGTACCCTTATATCCATTGGTATATTGGTCTAGAGAATTGGGCAAGAGTTTGCCTTGACCGATTTTGGAGTGAAGTGAAGAGGAGAAGAGGAGAAGAGTATTTAAAGGAAACTTAAGAGAATTCAAGGTAAGAAACCAACCCTAATGTATATTCTATATGTATTAGAATTTGGTATGGGTTAATAAAATAAATGAACCCCACTTAAGTTGTGGTAATAATGTGCTTGTATAGTAATAAAGCAAGTGAGAAAACATTTGTGAAATTAATGCTTGATTTAAGGGCCTAAGTGCCAAGTGTTTAAGTTATTTCTGTGTGTGGTGCTTAATGAGATTATGCTTGAGTAAAGAGGAAATGTTGTGTGCTGATAGAACCCTTGTGGTTTGGATAGTTTTAGGATGAACTATGTGAAGAAATGAGTTTTGGGCAATGTTAGAAAAGTAGCCGGATTATGGCAAATTCCGGTAGAAATCTAAGTAGTTTAAGTGGAGTTTTGAGTGGAGAATAATCTAGGGTTACCCAGGTATGGATGGAGATTGATTTGGCTTAGAAAATAACCATTGGAGTACTTGTTCAAAGAAGGGAGATTGATGCAAAATCTGTAGCATAAGTGTGTGAGAAAGTCTTGGAATGGCTTGAGATGAACAAGAGTGTTAAACTTGTGAAACAAGGAGTGAACTTGGTTTTAGAAGTGCATTGGCCTAGGAATGTTTTGGAATGGTCAAATGAAATGAGAACAAAATGCAAAGTGCCAAGAGGAGTTAGAAAATGCACAAGTGTGCATTATTGCAAATTGAGAATGCAAAATTAATGAATTTGAGTAACAAGTTGAGTAAGGATTTAACCTATGATTTGAAAAGGGTTAGAGCATGTTTTAAGGTGATTAAACATGTAGACAACTTGTGGGAAGATTAAGGAAAGTTTAAGGGTGGTTTAAGGATTGATTAGGGGCTGAAAAATAATGTTTGAAGCAGATTTTAGCAGCACCCTTTAAATTGCGCCGAGAGTTGAAGTCTGTACCTGGTCCGGGACTATACTCCAGGACAAGGTCCCGGACCATAGTGAATTTTCAGCCGAGTTTACCAAATGAAATGGTCCGGGACTTAGGGTAAGGACCAAGTCCCGGACCACCCCCATAATTGCCCGTGAATATTTTAAAGCCTTCTAATGATGGGGGTTTGAATGTTAATGATGTTAGATGGTGTTAAAGCCTTGTTTGGCGACTTGTAAAGGCCCTAAGAAGTGTAAAGAAAGTGTTAGAAAAGAGAGTGATAAGTGAGAACTCAAATTAACAAGAGTAAAATGAGTTAACGGGATAACGGGGTAAGTACGGGAGTAGCATTTATTTATGTACCGTATGAGCTTATTATTAATAATAATGTTTGGAACATTATCAGTGGATCGTGTGTGAACCGAGCATGGTGAGATGACACGGTAAAAGTAAAACCCCGGTGAAAGGTATGATTTTCTCATACCGCGCGCGTGCTAACCGAGTTACGTTGATTTGTGTGTTTGTGTGCCGGCTTAATCAAGACTAAAGCATGAATTGAACAATTGCTTGAGTATATGCATGTCTTGTAGTACATTGTATGAGCTAATACACTTGAATGCCGGTGAGGTCTAACTTAGTGTGTAGACCGACTCATAGTTGAGTAACGAATGGCTAGAAACTCGTAGAGCGGGTCATTTCGTAAAATAACAGGAACGTGCAAACACACAAGATATCGATTAAAGAATAACGATAACGCAAACTATGAACTCACTAGTATGTGAGGAGGATGTACGGGTTTAGTAAACACCCGATAACGGTTAGAAGACCATAGTGAAACAATCTCCGAAATAAATAAATGTGGAAAGGTAAATGAACCTCCATCAAGAGGATTGTAGATAGTTCAAGATGTGAACTTGTAAGAAAGGTAGAAAAGACCTAAGGGACCAATTAACTCCCTTGAGACATGGTCGACCTCCTATATGAGGATTTTACCTGGTATAAGAAAATAACCGAAAGTATAAGTATATGAAATGTAAGGGTGACCCTTATACCTAAGATTACCCGAACTTAAGTAACGTTCCCAAAATCATTAGGAACATCGAGAGTGATGCTTCTAGACTAATATACATAATTATATTATAGCTCCGAGAGAGGAGTGTATGGGAATGTGAGAAGTCCGAGAGTAGTCGGACCTGTGTGGAAGTAGTAGGAACTAAGAGAGAGTTCCGGGAGCTAGTCGAACTATGCTCGAGAGCCATGTGTTTTGGCTTAAGAAAGTATTAAGAGAAACAAGCGTGACGTAGGAGACCTGTGGTGTCTCGAGAATCTACAAGAGCTTGAGTATAAATAACCCAAGAGTGTGGGTGAGATAATGAGTATAAGTAACCCGAGAGAATGGGTGAGTATAGAATGAGTAGCCCAAGAGAATGGGTGTGTATAAGAATAAGTAACCCCAGAGAGTGGGTGAGTTATTGAATGAGTAACCAAGGCATAGTAAGGTAGAAACCCTCAAGGCCTAAGAGCAAACTAATACAACTAACAACCTTGTTATGTTAGTTAAAGATTGTATTCCATGGTTGAATGTGAATCCCTGTGTAGTGTACATATGTAATGTAGTGCTGAGTTGCATGTTGATTGAATTAAAATGAATCTCATGCTCTCGACAAAAGTAGTTGGCGTACCCTGGTTAGCACTCGGGGTATGCGAATTTCATATGCAGCGTACGCTGAGCCCCTAGGGGCATCGTTTTTTATTTTCGGGTACACTGAAGAAGATACCTTTCGAGAGTAGGACGGGGTCGGTGGTTAGCATGGGTAGTTAGACTTTAATTACTTATGTATTTGTATGAGGTGTCAGACCGAATATGTTATCGACATCCGTATATTGTGGACTCGGTATAGTAAGGAACTGAATGGAGTAATGTATTGTATGTGACTCGGTTGAGTGAATGAGTATTGTGTTTTGTATTGAGTACTCGGTTGTTCTAGTCCATCAGACCGTTACTGTATGTAAGATAGGCCTGGTTAGCCATATGGGTGGCTAACGGCATTGTATCACCCTCCGTTGTAATTAGAGTTCCGCTGCGAGTTTAATGGTAATGGTAACAGTTGAAGAGGTAATGACGAGTTTAGCGGTTGGGGTGTTACAGTGAGAGAATGTGAACTGTAAGGAATATGAACTAATTTATTAATGAAGATACTTAAACTATTTAATTAAATAAAAAACTAAAAGATAGGAAATAGTAAAGATAAACTAATTCATTAAATAAATTCAGGAAATGGATAGACACAACTAACGTAATAAATTGAGTATGGAAATATGAAATGATAAAACTGATTGACTTATTAAATAGAGCTAAGAAATATGGAAGGATAAAACTCCCTAATTATATAAAGCCAGTAAATATGGAGGATAAAATCGACATATTTAATAGAGTTGGAAATATGAAAAGATAAAACCGACTTCTTAAATTAAGTAACAACAACGAGTATTTAGTAAGTAACAACAATTGAATTAAAAATCAATTATAGCCTTTAAAACATATAATATTCATTATAATTTTGTTTTAAATAAATAAATGTACCATATAAATAAAAAAACATGAGGATCATTAATATGACATTAAAAATTACAACCGACCTATTTTTAAAACATGTTATTTTACTAACACGAATTATCTTGGTTAAATACTATATAATATGTTCGTAAATTATAGTATAATACTCATAAACTATATATTACACTTGCGAACTAATATACTCATAAATTATACAATAGATGTATTCTAAATCAACAGTACTATTTGAATCATATCATTATTATTATAACTCCATGTTTTTAATAACTAAAATATACCAAGTTAACTAGAGATATACGAGGATCATTAATAAAACTACAATTGGCCTAATTTAAAACACGTTATTTATTATAATAAATTCTCTTTAGTAAATAATAAACGTGTAACCTTCATAATATATATATACTCGTAAATTACTAGTATACTTGCAAACAATAATATTTACACGTAACCTGTTTAGTATACTTGCAAACTATAATATATACTCGTAATCTATTTTATATGTTTGTAAATCATATAATGTACCCAAAAACTATATAATATATACTTGCAACTTGTTAGTCATCAAGTTCTCTTCTTCCTCTTCAAAGTGTCAGTCTTACAAATTGTCTTGATGGTTCAAGGTGGGAGTAAGCTTGACAAAGTAAGTTATGGCTGCTGCCTACCAAGAGTGATTGCCACCCACATCTACCTCTAACCACCACCATTATTCTACATGATATTACCTTACCTTACATTATCTTTAATCACCTTTGATCATTCCTTAAGATGTCATCTTTAATGACTCAGCTAGTGTCCAATATTGAGACCCCAAATGATAGGAAATATTGTATTAGTTTGTCAGGCTACTACAACCTTAAACATACTATATATAAGGAAGTTCTAAAGAAAATTCTAGATATGGGTCTCATGGGTCAGCCTACGCTTTATTACACCCCCGCAATCTGAACATCGTTAAAAAAACAAAGTTTAGATTGGAAGATTACAATTATTGAAAGATAAACTAATGTGATTAGAATCATCTGGACACAATAATTGTAAGATGATGGATTTTTTTTCTTGGTCGCCAACATACTTCTTGGTCACCTTTCTCGGTCACCGGATTTCTAATTCTCGGTCGCCTGATTCTTCTCGGCCGCCAGATTTCATGCTTGGTCATCATATTTCTTCCTATTCAACCACCAAATATTCAACCATGAAAATATTTCCTAACATAACTAAAAAAACTGAATTAGTAGGATACCCAAAAGAAATAGTAGCCGAAGATACACCAACACCGCGTAGTTTTGCACAAATCCAAAACTCCGAACTAAACCAGAGGAAGAAGCACCCCAAACCCAGACGGACAAAACCAAAAATTGACTAAAACTCTGTCGATTGGGTGAACCATTCTGGCACAAAGGAAATGGAGAATAAGTAAAAGGAATATAAAGTACGATTAATGGAAAGAGTGAGGACAACAAAGCTTTCAACGACATGATGGACATAGTAAATTTGAAAAAGGAATTTGACTAAATTGGGGTATTGGGAGGGGAGGAGTAAACGAATCTAAACAGAAAGAAAAAAAATAGTATCAAATGAGAGTTGGGAAAACACCAAAGAAATGATTGCTTATATTTGATGAAGATCGAAAAAGCAACGACTGCTAGCAACCAGGTGTAACATGAAAATGGAGGTCGGCTTCTAGGTTCTGGCTTCTTCTTCACAGAGTTTTCTCCGCAACAACTCATTTCTTCTCTTCAGCCGGCCTCTTCTCAGCGGGTTTCTCACTGACCTTCGGTGCCATTTGCAGGGAAATAGAAGGATCTGAAGTTCGGCAGCGGGGGATAGGGTTTCTATTTTTTTTTGTAAATTAAGGATCGGAAAGGGTAAAACCCTAGAGCTGTGATACCATATTGAGACACCAAATGATAGGAGTATTGTATTAGGTTATCTGACTATTACAACCCTAAACATACTATATATAAGGAAGTTCTAAAGAAAATTCTAGATATGGGCCTCATGGGCCAGCCTATGCTCTATTATCCAACAATGGATAAACAAGTCAAGGGAACCAGCTGCCATAGAAGGTTGCCGCCCACATTGCTTTGCTTAAAGCATGTAATTGTCAATTTGATTTTCTACACTAAGGAAGGAAGCTAGACAAGCACCTCCTTGTCTATATAAGAAACCATTTGCCAAGCAGGATTACTTAGACACTTCACCATTTACAAAATACTCCTTATCCAGCAAGAGAAGAATATAGCAAAAAAGAAAGCGAAGAAGAAAAGAAACCTTCATAGAAAACTATATTAGACCGAGAAAGAGAGAAATGAGAAAGATCTTCATATTTGTTTTACCTTTGAGGTAAGGTTGTTCTTAGATCACTCTTCATATTTTCCTAGCTATTCATGGTTGAAAACCAGGAGAAAAGATCAAAGAAACCTGACTCCATTAATGTATACCTTTAGGTGTTCCAAAAGTACCTTAAGGTGCATTAACTTCTAGCCAAGATTTCTTAGTCCTTTGGAAGAGTATTCTACACGAATCTTTGAGGTAATTTCATGGTCCTTCATCCTTCGTTCTCTATATAAATTTGTGGGTATTTATAAGCCTACATATAGTAAGTTGAAGATAAGTTTTAAAGAAAGAAAGAAAATGGTGTTTTAAGAGCATAGCATACACTAGTAGAAAAAATGTTTTTAATGACGGCGTTTAAACCACGGTTAAATGGAAAACCGTGGTTTAAAGTTTATAAACCACGGTTTTAATAGAAACCGTCGTTTAAGGTGCATACCAGAGCGCATATACCACGGTTTTTCCGGAACCGTCGTATATAGGTTAGTTATATACCACGGTTTGCAGGGGAACCGTGGTATATAGTACTTGCCGGAGTGAATATACCACGGTTCTTCAAGAACCGTCGTATATAGGGTACCTATATACCACGGTTCCTAGGCAACCGTCATTTATATTGCACATCTTGCTATATTAAACCACGGTTTTTTGATCAACCGTGGTATATAATCGAGGCGGGAATTTTAATTTTCGGCCGAAATTTAACGCGGCGCTTTCTCTCTATTCTCATATATGTCGACTTCTTCTTCATTCTCTTCAATGTCACGTAATTTTGGAACCCAAACCGACGAGCTCTGCAACTTTTCTTCATTCTCTTCAACCTCATGATAATTTTGGAACCCAAACGACGAACATGCTCTGCAACTATTCTTCATTCTCTTCAACTAGCTCACGGTAATTTTTGCAATCCTAAATCGCGAACAAGGAACATGCTCTTCCTCACTCATTCTCTTGTTTTTCGGTAATTTTTGCAGCTTACACTTGCGAACAAGGAACATGCTCGTCCTCACTCACTCATTCTCACTGTAATTTTCGCAACATAACCGGCGAACAAGGTACATGACCTACGCCTCCGTTCTTCATTCTCTTCAACTTCACGGTAATTTCGCAACCCACCCGTGAACAAGGAACATACTACGCCATTCTTCACTCATTATTTTGCAACCATAAATCGCAAACAAGGAACACACATGTTCTAGCCTCTTCATTCTCTTCTGTGCTGTGTTTGATATCTGGAAGCGGCGCTTCTAAATCGCCGGCGATTTTGAAAAAATTTCATAGACTATAAACCACGGTTATATGTATAACCGTGGTTTATTCGTTGATTTTATAGATAATAAACCACGGTTTTGACCTTTAACCGTCATATAAAAGGACTTTATACCACGATTCTCTCCTTAACCGTGGTTTAAAATCGTTGAGGACCGCGTCCAAAAACGGTCTTAAATGACGGTCTTAGCAAACCGTGGTATATAGTATACTTTTATACCACGATTATCAACCGTGGTATATAGACAATTTTCTATATGCGACGGGAGCATAAACCACGGTTCCTAACCGTGGTATATAAGCAAAATAACCGTGGTTTAAAACATTTTTTCCACTAGTGATAGGAGTTGTTCTAGTTATTTTGATGACTTCATAATTTATTATTCCCTTATCATCTATATAATTTCGTTGATTTTTAGAAGCCTACTTGTATTATGTTGAAATTAAGCTTTTAAGGATGAAAAAGGTGTTTTAAGACCTTATGTCTATTATCAAGGTTATAGGAATTGTTCTAGTTGTTATTATCAAGAGTTTATGAGCTAAGACACACATAAACTTGCCTAAGTAGGAATCATAGTTGTTTAAGTTGTAAAGCTAACTTGGTATTTTAGGCCTTATGGCCGAATGTTTAGATGATTATTTGGAGTTGTTTTATGATATAATCTAAGGTTGTTTGATTTACTAAATAGTTTGGTTAGGAGGCTATTTCATATGGTCGAATGGTTTGTTGTTTATTTAGAAGATTAAGCATTTGTTCTAAGGCAAGATCTAAGGTTGTTTGGATTATTGGGCTAATTTGATTGTTGTTGTATTATTATGGCCAAGTTGGTGCCATACTTTGCTAATGATTTGTTATGAACCTTACTGAAACTTATTGTGTTTGTTGAATTATTTGTGGTTTACTACTCTATGATCTTGAGTATAAACTGCCTATGGATAATATTTTGATTATCTGATGACAAAGGAGTTAAGAATGGTGCGAGTGGATCATCTATATCCATATTTATTGGCTTTGATGCTTAATTCAACTCTTGGTATGCCACAGGCTCCTTGGGTTCACTTCATGGTTACTACTCTATAGTTAAAAGTAGTATAGGGGGTGTGCACATCTTTTAGGCTAGTCGTGCAGTGGAAAGGTTGTATTGCCTGTATGATCGGGATCTGTTCCATTACTTGGTTTGATTGAAATGAAGTTATGTTGGTAAAGAAAAGGTGAATGAACTGGTTATAGTTCTATCCGATGGGTATGGCTATTTGAATGATCTATGATCTTCACATGAGCTAATGCTTGATTTGTGATTAAGTATTTATATGCTTATTTTGATATATTACTTTATGATGTGATTTTGGAATTACTCAGTGTTGCTGATTTTATGCCATCATGCCCTGTGGTCCCTTCTCGTTTTGTTTGCAAATGACCACAAACACAGGTAATTGATGGAGCCTCGTACTAGACAAGGCATAACACATGAGTGTGGACAAGAAGGGGTAAAGTATCTTCCACATATATCGCATAAGAGTTGTAGTATTCTATTCTATGTATGAATCTAGAATAGTATATAATAAGTATTTGACTTTGGTATTTTTATACTATAATAAGTCTTAGCATTCACAGAGGTTGTGAATGTGGCGGTAACACCAGTAAAGTTTTAAACTACTTCCACTATAGATATGTGCACTCATTTGTCAATTATACTAGGTAATAAAGGCACTGGACTATAATCCTGTTTAACCTAACCGTGTTTAACCGATATGCATCTTATCTTAGCCAACTCGGTTAATCACTTGGGAAATAAAGGTTGGCCAATACCGAGCCAATCCCCCCAACACCAAGCTAGAACCTCCACCCGGTTGCGACTGGAGTCGTAATGCTTGTATAATATATGTTCTCTCACTAGTAATAATAATACTAGCAAAATAATAAAAATCCTTCTTTGAGCTCTCGTCTCTCTGCGGCGATCAACTGCAATAAAGCACGAACAAGAATTCTCCTCTTCTCGCAACTGAGTTTCTCTTCTGGACCAGTCTTCTCTTAGTAGAGCGTACCAAAAGCTTGACGGTCTTCTTCTCTCGAGTTCGTCTATCCGAGGTTTAGATTTAGGGTTTTCATGTGTTGCTGGCTGCGATTGGGATTTGGGTTCGGTTGAAAGCCGCAGCTCTCTTACCTTTTGGGTTGAGTTGAGAAAATCAAATTCTGCACCTTTACCTCCGCAGCCAATGGCTCCCGGGCGGAGAAGAGGAGCCAGTAAAGGGAAGAACGCCATGGATTTGACCTTAGGTGACCTTGTCCTAGCCAAGGTCAAGGGTTTCCCTGCTTGGCCTGCTAAGGTTAGGATTAATTTTCGTCTTCCAGTTTTGGTTATCAATATGTTTTATTCATTTGTTCCTTTTTAAATGTCGCTTTGCCTAATGTGTCACTTTTCCCTGAATCCTTTGCTTCTCGGTTTGGTGCTGTTGGCTGACCGCTAATGTGCATTGAGTTGATCTTTGCCATTTGGTAAGATTAGGGTTTTCTCAGGGTTAGGGTTATCAGAAGGCGATTGGCATGGAAACATTAACACTCAGCTAATGAATTGGCGCCTGTTTACTGAATTTGGTGTTTTTGCGCCTTGCGTGGCGTGAGTTTCTACCGTACTGATGTTTGAGAAGATGTTTATATCTGCATCCGGTACAGAAAGTATTAGTCTAGGGAGATCGTGTGTTGTTTTACCTGAACAGTTGGTCTTGGAGTACTCTGTTAACTGATTTGGTATGACCGCTCACAAGATTTCCTGGGCGTGTTACTATAAATTGCTTTTGGTTGAATCTTTCAATTTATCTAGAAGTTACTTCTGCTAGATTTTAGCATGTGCCTCCTCCCCCAAGACTAGATTCTCAGAATTTCCTTAACATTATTCAGACATTAGATGATGTGTTCTCTGTCATGTATGCTGAGGCATGTGATTTACATTCATTACATTAATACGAATATGTTTTTTCCTCTGAACTCCAGGTTAGCAGACCAGAGGAATTTGGCCGACCTTCTGATTCCAAGAAACACTTTGTGCAGTTTTTCGGAACTCAAGAAATGTGAGTGTCATATGGATCTGTTTATGGTTCTTACAGTCGTTAAGATTTTGATTATTAATTTATGTCTTGTTAAGGTGATCAACTTTCTATTTATACATGGTTTAATATAATTAGTCTATGTGCCATCTGAACTTGAGATATGTCATGATTGTATATTAATACAGGCTATTCTGATTCTCTGGTACAGAATAAATTGTTGATTAATGCATCTAACTGTTTTAGGAGGCCTTTTTTTATAACTAGCACCTGATGTAGAAATCCGAAATGGAATGGGACTACCTGTACAATATGATCTTAGGAAGTAGAGGTCACTACTCCGCTGATGAAAATTGCAACTTCTGTTCTTTGTAGAACTTCTAAAAATTATGCTCATGTGTGACCGGTGTCTCTTGATATTCCAGGGAAACTAATCACAACATCTTTTTATCAGTTTTTCTCTCCTCATTATCTTTTCTATAACTTCTACACATTTTGCTCAGCGTGAGCAGTGTGTCTAGGTGTTCCAGGGAAACAAATCCCAGAACCTTCTGTCCAGTCTCCATAGATGTATATTAAAATTAATCCAGTAATGATTTGATGGATTTTGAACTTGTTAAATGTGTTGCTGGTATACATCTGTGTGTCGTGGTCCTTTTCGTAAATACTGGACGTGACTGGTTATAAATACTTATTTAGTGTTTTATAACTGATTATCATGTCAAAACTATAAATTGATCTGTAATGTCTATGTTATTCTACATTTTTCGCGACGCTGAAAAATATAATCAATGCCCGTGGCGTGGTAGTTGTAGATGCCATGCTCAATAGCTTATTCAATGCTGTGTGAGTACATTTACAGCATGTGTGGTATGAGAGTAGGTAAGACATGGGGTAACTTAAGTTTTTGTTTGGTTGAGTGAAAAGGGTTAATTATGCTCTTGTTTGGTGCAACTTTATGGATAGAGAAATGAAGTTGGGTTAACTATGTAACTTATAAGAGACACTTACACTACTGATATTTCTAAAGCTGAATATGCAATTCTGCTTAATGAATAACTCATAAAGAGTTAAATATCCTATATTTTGGTGCAACATAATGGACAGAGAAAAAGTTGGGTTAACTATGTAACTTATGAAAATACACTTACATTGCTGATACATCTAAAGCTGAATGTACAATTTCTGCTTAATGAATAACTCATAAAAACTAATTTCATTTTGTAATTTATTAAATTGTTAGGATACTCATATATATTATATATGTACATTAAATACTTTGACCAAGTCAATTATATTTCAAATATAATTTAGATTTATTTATATGATCAAGCCTATTCAATATCAATTTATATTATGAAACCTATTCCATTTATAGCATTTATTCATGTAGAAACAAAGTCATTTGATTCAATTGACTAAACACATTCAATAAAATTTTATTACTAAATAACTTAAATATACAAAGCACAACAAATCAAGATTTTCCGTGTTTACAACAACTTTTTTATATAAAAAAATTAACATAGACTTAACTTTATATGTCACTAATCATATTTTGAATATATGATTTTTAATGATTATGTATTTAAAAGTCTCCTTAACTCAACTTATTGGAATATCAATTTTTTAAATGTCAGTGCATTTAGATTAACTGGGTATAAAAATATTATATTGAAATCTGATGCCAAATTTAGCAAAGCCATTATATAACTCAATTTCATTTTGCTTGAAAACCATTGAGGATATTGTTGAAGAAAAGATATTATAGAAATGGGCTTGAATGGCGTAGTTATCACCTATTTCTGGTGGTATTAACTAAGTCAGGCTTAAGACCCTTGTCATTGTTAGATTACCCGGAACCAAAAATGATCATGGTTTAACCCTTAGTTTGTGACTGAAGTGGGAATAGCTTAACTGATTACTCTTGTTAGGGTTATCTTTGAGGTCTTTTTTCATCAATACAGCCATGTCAATCTGAGTGAAGCTTGGGTGAGGTTGTTGAGGGCTTCACTTGTACATTGATGCAAAATTAGTTCCATCTTGCGTTATTGTTTTATATATCCTCTTGGTTATTTTACAGTAACTCGATGAGATCTTTGTCCTCTTTTTCGTTTTTGTCCCTTGAAGGGTAACCGAGGATTTTAGTGCTTGGTACCCTGATTCTTGTTGTTAAGTCAACTAGAGCAACTGAACATCGGGAAACTTTTATTAACCATAATTGGGAGTAGGATTGAATTAGGGCTACTTGAGTTGAGTTTCCTTTCCTCCCATTTCATAATAATGGTTTTTTTTTCTATTTCCCAATGGGCCGAGGCTACTGCTAAGGTTAAACATTGTGTTTTTGTCTCATTTTATCACATGCCTTGAATAGCATAGTTTGCTGTTCTGTGAATCTCAAGTTTGACGTATTGTTCGGCTGTATGTACATTCCATAGCCGACACCTGATTGTCCAAATCATGCACAGATGCTCAGGTTGCTAGAATATCTTATCTGACTTTTACTGTCACGAGTTGGGTTTGAACAATAAAGAAGGAAACTTGCGGAAATTGGATGGCTGGCTTTGCTCGTTTTTTCTAGTGTGTATAAAGTGATTGGATGAAGGCTTGGATTTTGTTCACTATATATAGTTACTTGTCAACCGTCAGGTCCACTTTATGTCTTAGAAATTGCTCAATTTTATGTAGCATTTGATGTATATTCGTACCAGTGTGAAAATCTAATGGAGTGTATTCTTCTGTGTTGTCGCTTTGGGTGATTTGAAAATTTCTATCTATGCATCATAGATGGAGGTGTGGTGTTGCCAGTTTGTGGATTAATTGCTGGTTATTCAAATGCTGTGTGGTTTTGTTACGTCTTTTTTGTAAGATCATTGGGGGAACTTTGATGCCTTGGAGCACACACTGTTTAGCAGGAGTATTTTGTAGGTAGAGTGGTACTTATATAGTGTTTTTTGATAAATAGTAGTAGGAGAAATGCCAAAAAGATACAATCTAATGGCTGCTAAGCGCAACCTTTCTAATTAGAAGATGACAGGACTGTGCTGTGCCAAAGACATTCCTGAAGATTCTATCATTCCTTCTTCTCCGAACTAAATAGATGAGAGAAGTAAATGCAAAAGAGAAAGTTCTATGAACATTACTCTTCTTCCTCCATTTATTGCCAACCCTTCTAAAAAGCCTGGGCCAATCTTTACTTTTCTAATCTCACCAAAATGATTCTAGACTACATTCTAGATATTAAAAGTAAAACTGCGTCTTAATAACAAATGCTTCACTGCTTCCATATCTCTCTTGCATAAAATACTTCCTCCGTAGTCATTCCCCATCTTCTCATTCTGTCTCTAGTGGCCAATCTCCCATTGATAGACAGCCAAGAGATAAAAAGAGTACCTCGGGAAGTCCCCTTTGCTGTATAGTTGTGAAGCTTGGCTCTGTTGTAAGAGTTTTCCTTGATGATAATGGCTGAACTGTATATCTAATTTCGATAATTTCAAATCATGATATTATGGAATGCTTGTCATCGACGCATTGAAGTCTCATTGTATCAGATCATGATCACTTTTATCTATTTATGTTATGATATGGTGGACAATTATGGGGCTTAATGAACATTTGTCAGCTTTTGGTCCTATCAATTTATTTTAGCTATAGGAGGTGCTAATGATCTGCCTAAAGCTCAGTTCTGTGATTAAGAAGGCCATAAGTTCTCTTGATTTGACTTTTGCTGCCTCTGATTAATTTTAATTTTGCATTTTGAATTATATTTGTCAACACTGCATTTGCATCTTGTAGCTTTATGCTAGCTGTTTTGCTTGATTGGCTATTTGTAGTGCTAAGATGTATACTTCTGTCTGTGAAAATGTCTTGGGTTTGTTGACTCCAAGAACACGCGTCAAGCATTGTTCTCGGCCTTTGTCCTTCTTTATCAGCAGCTAACTTCTACTATCAGCTTGCTTATCCTCAGTATTACAAATCATCTACAATAACAAGCTTCTATCCTTTTACCTCCTATCTCTGCCTAAATAAGCTAGCTGCTAATTGGCTTCAGCTAGGTAGAGAATGGAGCCATTCATTCTGGTTTAGTGCAGTAATATGCAGGATATTACAGATTTCTTTGTCTTGCATTCTAGGAAAATTATCTGGTTGATTTTTTGATAAGAAATATTTTGATTAGAATCGTAGTCATTGGTCCAGCAGGTCTAGTGTTAAGTAGTATATTAGTCAACAGGAGCGTATTTCTCTAGCTTTATAGCGGCATTTACAGAAAAAGTATTAGGGAAAAATAAGGCAACTGATTTTTTATTGCTTCATTGCCTTGGTATGTCAAAGTTGAGAGGTCATGGGTGGTAAGGAAGAGAAATTAGGAAGAGAATCTTTGCTTTCCAACCTTTGTTTTAAAAGGCGTGAGGTTAGCACGCCTAATGTATGCGAGACATTATACAAAAAATATGAGAATTTAAAGAAAATGGGTATACTAAATATATCATTAAGGTTGCGTTCGACAAGCAGTATATGCTGCACAAAAGTGTTGCACAAATGCACCAGCATATGCTGTTTGGGACTCGTTCGGCATGTTTGAGAGACAGCATATGCTGCTTTCTCCTTCGCGTAGCACCCCTTCACTTCACTTCCGCCTTCTTATCTTATGACATTAGTTACAAGTTACACAATTTTTTAAAATAATAACATAGAGATTAATATAATAAAAAAATCAATGTTAATCTCTTTAATGAAAAACTTAAAAAGTATATAAAAATTAATCTATATTAATTATTAACATACAAAGTTTTAAAAAAATATGTTATTAAAAGTTAAAATTTAACTAAATAAATTCACACAACATTATCATAAAATTTGAAACTCTAGTCCTCGTTTCATCACGCTCGTATATTAGTAAGAATTATAAAATTATAGAAAATCGCAATATATTGTTTAAAGTTGCTATTTGTACTTAAATAATAAAAATTGAAATTTTATTGGTTATATTAAAAAAATTATTTTCTTTGCTTTCTCATATATTGTTTGTGAATTTTTCCTTTTTTTTACTAACAAAATAAAGTTACGTAGTGTAATATAATATTTGTAATTGTAATACAGAAACGGTAAACACACTGCATATAACTAACTTAACTAACTTATGCTGCATATGTGCTGCACTGCCAAACAGCAGTTTTCAAAACAACTACATATATTTATATGCTGCCAAAACAGCCATGCCGAACCGAGCCTAAACGAATTTGAATATTTAGGTGCACTGCATGAGAAAGCAATTCTAAGGCCCGTTGAGGCGATGAGGTCACTGCCGCACACTTCCAGCACATTTCAAAACCAAGTTTGCATGTTTTGATTGTTCTTCTTGAAGTTCCTTCATATGGTGAAAGAGTTACATTTATCTAGAGTACGAGTTCTAAAAGGAGGTTGCCATTAATTAGTATATTAGAATATCTTCAACTCTGTTGCAGAATTTATAGGAAGAGTATGGGGTAAATTCAGGAACTGATTTTTATTGCATTAATGTAGTGGTATGCGGAAGTTGAGAGGTCAGGATAGTAAAATAGAGTATGTAAGAATAGAATTTCTGCCATACAAAGGGATTGCTATTGGGTGTTTTGATTGTTCTCGTTTGAATTTCTTTCATTCAGTGAAAGAATCATCCATCTATTATCATCAAGGCTTCTCTTTTGGATGGTTTGATTCTCTGTTTTCCCCTTACATCCCAAGGTTGTAACATTCTTTTTCTTAATTTTGCAGTGCTTTTGTTGCTCCAGCAGATATTCAGCTGTTTACAAATGAATTGAGGGATAACTTGTTGATCAGGTCCAAAGGCAAAACAGTCAAGCACTTTGCCCAAGCTGTGAATGAAATATCTGAAGCTTTTGAAGAGTTGGAACGAAGGAAAGCAGGTGTGTATGTGATGGTATTTAAAGGGTTATTAATCTTTGAATTTTGTTGTGTTGGGCATTATTCTTTGGCAAATTGGTTGTGGGAGAGGGGTTTGAGAATAGGAATGGTTTGAAAAAATGTGCTTACCAGCATCCTGTGTCTTCAAATTTTAATTTGCATCATTAAAAATCAATGTTCATATATTTTTTTTACAAATCTAATGTTGAACACTGCTGTTACTTTTATTGATATCTACTTATGTGGCCTTGTGAGCATTAGATAATCGTGCATGTGTGTCATTGCGCTGGACATGGGCCTTTGTGCATCATGCACCTGGCTACTTAGTCAGCAGGCTGCCAGACTGTTACTGACAGTTGTCTTCATTGGTGGAATGAATTACTGACTCCATGTCTACCAAACAGGGGGAGAATGAAAATGTTCCTGGAATGTTTCATTTCCTCCGGGTTTTTTGTCAAGCTAATAACATACTTTATAAGTAGAAACTAAGTTGATGTCAAAGGGATGAAACAATTGGCAGGGGTGACAGCAGATATCTTGGCGCACTGTACACATGTGCAAGAGAGCCCACATGTCATTGAAATGAACCTGAGCCTCCCTTGAGTTGGTGATGTTGAGAACAAATGTGTGGAGCAGGAAGGTGACAGAGTTGTCTTCACGTTGTAAGGAAGAACCAATAGATGTCAAGAACATGGAAGGAAAACTACATTGGTAATGAACGCACCATATCAAACTAAAGGTACAAGCTCCAGTCCAGCTGTACGGCGGTTCTACTGTTGGGTGGGAAAAAAGGCACCCAGAGGCTCTCATGATTGGAAGGGATGAAGAATGACTCAAAAAGGAGGGTTAAGAATGATGTCACTCACAGTGATATACCTCACACAACTCTGAAGAATGTAAACCAATCGCAAAGGATCGGGTTGCACCTCTAGAGAAGTTTCAGTAGCTGCATTTTCTAAAGAAGAAAAGAACAGCCATCTCAGTCTTAAAAGACATAATATTGCCGATACTGAAAGAGTGGATCCAGCTAAGAGATCTAAGCATGCTACTCCAGAGAGTAATTCCAGTAGAGTTCTAGTAATAATGATGAAAAGATACAGTTATCAAATTTAAGCTCTCCAGTTGATACTGCAGAGAGAAATTCTGTTGGTGTAAAAGATGAAGGCCTTTGGGGTTCCCATCCCAAGAAAGGTGCCGGATCATCCAGTATCCCCGTTCACGAAACAGATTCACCCTTGGGCAAGCGTCATTGTGGAGCATCAGAAGAAAAGAAAGGCTCTTTCTCCGTGATTCGGAAAAGTGATTTTGTGAAGAAACGGCGTGCTGTTCGCTTACATGATGATAGTGATGATAAGCCTAAAACTCCTGTTCATGGTGTCTCCTCTGCCCGCAACCTGATGGCTTCTTCACTTGTTGGGGATAGTAAGAGTAATGGTGGGGTTCTATTGAAGTCTGGTGCACATGATTCAAAAGGTACGGGCAGAAGGGAGGATGCTTCCCCACACAAGGGTAGAAGGGAGGTTGCTTCCTCGCTCAGTGGTAGAAGGGAGTATGCTTCTCCACTCAAGGGTAGAAGGGAGGATGCTTCTGCACTGAAGGGTAGAAGGGAGGTTGCTTCCGGACCCAAGAGTAACAGGGAGGATGCTTCCGGACCCAAGAGTAACAGGGAGGATGCTTCCCCACACAATGATACACATTACAGTAACTCGCATGAGGAGGTTTCACCTATTCCTCTAGAAGCGTGGATAAGTCTAATAAGGAAGAGGGTCCTCTGATTTCTGTTGAGTTAGATTCAAAGCAAGAGTCGTCAAGGAGCAATGCAAAAATCATATCACCTGATCCGCAAGGATGTGTTGCTGCTGACAATTGTTTGGAAGAACAAAATGGTTATAAAATTCTTCTTAGGGGACCTGCTAGTGGTGGCCAGACAAAGAGTCACATTCCTTCTGAGAAGGTGTCACAACCCAAAAAAGTTAAGTTGGTTTCTCCTCAAGAAAGGCCTAAAGTAAATCCTAGGGCCGTCAAGGAAGGTGGTTCTGCCGCAAACTCCAGGTTTGCATGCCCACATCTTGAGTTTTGATTTTTAGTCTTCCTTCTATATTTATATAACGTTAGAGGTGATTGTACGGTGACTATTATTTTTGGTCATACAGGGTGGAAGATACCGAAATTGGTAAGTGCATATCATCAGGTGATTCGAAGGCAGCTGATTCTGCTACTTCTATCAAGAGTCTAATTGCCGCTGCTCAGGCAAAGAGAAAGCAAGCTCAAATGCTAACTTCACACGGAAGTCTTCATGAATTGGCTGCTTCAGAAGACTTTGACAGAAAAAACCCTAGCCCAGTTATTAATGGGCCGCAGTCACTATCTGATTTCAGTACTTTAAAACAGATAGATGCCGGTGGAATTCCTCAGGTGAGTACCGTGTCTCCGAGTGGTCGTGTTCATGGCTCTGAAGAACATGAGGTAAGGAAGCCTGATGCGGGTTACCAGTCTGGTTCACCTTCACTTAGTGGGGGGACAGATGCAGCTGTTGCCCGTGATGCTTTCGAAGGAATGATAGAGACTTTGTCAAGGACTAAGGAGAGTATTGGACGTGCCACCCGTCTTGCTGTTGATTGTGCCAAGTATGGAATTGCTAATGAGGTCAGTTATGATAATCCTTCATTTAGAGGAGAGTAGATTTGTCTCATCTTTTTGTTCATGGTTCACAAATGAATATCTGCTTAATTTTTTATATTTGTATAAGTTGGTTATCTTTTTCTTCAATATTGAATATATAGTTTGTCAATTTGTTAACTGCCTACTTAACTGACTCTTAATACAAGTGCCAAGCACTTTCAGATTAGCTGGTAAAGTGTATTGCACCTAGGACCATCCCCCATCTCCATTGTACTAAAAAGAAACAACAAATCATGTAAAGTAGCTGTAGATTCTGCCATTATTGTCAGAGTAGAAAGGCAACTCAATATGTCGCTTGTAGCCACCAAAACGTAGGTTAGGTGAAGGGGAAGAAGAGTAGCAAAAGTTCCTTGGACTTCGGAAATTTAAATTGCTTCAGCATGTGTAGTACGAAGTTCGTAGTCTTTTGGCTGTGATTTTCGCTTTCAAGAGTGTCATCTAGGTGTGGTCTGACTTAGGAAAACTAAGTATTCTGCTGTCTTTGTTGAAGTAGGGTAGGGAAACTAGCTTAATGTGGTTTTGTTGTGACTGACTGGTGATTGAATGGTAGTCATGTTGAATTCTTATGCGGAGCTGTGGCCTAGATTTTTTACTTTCCTGCCTAAATATTGTATTGCATTTTTTAAAATTTAGAGTGGATAACTTGTAGCGTTGTGCATGCTTGACTTGTCTGACATTGCTGAGGACAGGTTGTGGATCTATTGGTACGCAAATTGGAAACTGAGGCTAGCTTTCATCGCAAAGTGGACTTGTTTTTTCTTGTGGACTCAATCACACAGTGCTCACATAACCAAAAAGGTACCTTTTTGTAAGCTTTAATAAGGCGGTGGAATCTATTTTTGTCATCTGTGGTTTTTCTGTTATTGACGATGTTGACAATCAGCATATGCTTTTATGTGGGTTTCGAGAACTAGGATTTATTGGCATATTTATTCAGGTATAGCTGGGGCCTTGTATATTCCTGCCATTGAAGTAGCACTGCCTCGCCTTTTAAGTGCTGCTGCACCTCCTGGAGCTAGTGCACGTGAAAATCGTCGCCAATGCCTCAAGGTTTGTGCCAGCTCCAGCAATTGTTTCAAAGATCTATGTACCAAGAATGTGTGTCAACTGTTTCTGTGTTTCATAGGTGCTGCGTTTATGGCTTGAGAGAAAGATCCTACCTGAGTTGGTACTGAGGCGATTCATGGATGATCTTGGAGCTTCACGTAATGAGGTATGCACCAGCTTATCATTCAGGCGCCCATCTCAAGCTGAGCGCACTGTTGATGATCCAATACGGGGAATGGAGGGTATGCTGGTTGACGAGTATGGAAGGTCAGAAAACCTTATTTAAGCTTATTTCTATATGTATAGTTATATCTTGCTGTTGAACCACATTAATGGTGTTTGAAGTGTTAACTATGAAATATATTTATTTTCTCATTGCTAGCTTTCCTGAATTTGTTATGCATGTATCAGGCAATCTACGAACTCTTGCATTAGATTTTTATTTGATTTTTGTTTTCCTTAAATTTTCTTTTAAGGAGTCGTTGAAGTCTGTATTTGGGAGAACAGACCTTAGATCTCACGATGATGTAACTTTTTTGTTTGTGTAATGTATTAGTTTACTCTGATAATTCCATGATAGTTCTATCTTCTGTTATAATAACTTGTGGCTTCAATGCTGTCTGAAATAATGGAAAGATATAGATAAGCGATCTGTATAAATGGTAAGTACCGATAAGTGATCTGTATTACTTGTAAGTACCGAATTCGTACATGGTTGCTGTTTTGTGGTTATTATATCTTTCATGTTATGCTTAGTTATTATTTACAAAAGCTATTTTGATTTCTTCATAGAGACTAAGTGGATGCAATATTTACCCATTTTGCATTTGTCATTCGATTTGTTTTTTCAGCAATGCTACTTTTGAGCTCCCTGGATTTTTCTTGTCCCGCTTTTGATGATGATGATGTAGAAGAGGAGAATGAAGGTGTTCCAAATGCTTTAAATGAACTTTCTGGGGTATCTTTAATTAGGCCAGCAGAAACTGCATTGCAGCTAGCAACTCCAAGTGATAGACCCCCCCGCCATATCTTAGAGGACGTGGATGGTGAGCTGGAGATGGAGGATATGTGTGAAATTCAAAAGGGTGAAGTTGATTCATCTACTAGTGGCTTATCTGGGATACAAGAGCCTGAACATGGTTTATTACCAGAAATGAACCAGACTACCTTTGAGGATGAGCCCTTGACACCAGAAGGCTCGCCTCCATTGCCTCATGAACCTCCTCCTCTATTGCCGCCTTTGCCTTCATCCCCACCACCTCATGAACCTCTTCCTCCCTCGTCTCCTCCTCCTCTTCCTCCACCACCTCCGCCTTTACAGCTACACGCATCTTCACATCCTCCACTGGCCCCTCAGCCTCATTTCCCATTGCAAGTGTTACAGCAGACTCATTTTCCACTCTCCCCCTCTCTGCAGTTGACGTATCCGAGGCCTGTGCCGCATGAATTTAGTAATAGGACCAGTGTAAGAGTTTGAATTTTCTACTTCACTGTTGAAATATCATGGCCCAGTTGATTAATTTAGATTCTGTCCATATTGTATCGTCTGACCCTTGGAGTTGTGAATGATTATTATGTGGAGTCGGTAGAGGCTAATCTAGTAATGGTTTAACATTATAGCTTTCTCTAATCACTGTGTGGGTTATGGACCTTCCTTATTGCAGGGGATTCAAAATACTCATGTAACTGGCAAATGTCAACAGCAGGCTACGTCTTATGTACCTGTTGCAGTGAGTGATCTGAGAAATCCATCTAGTCAGCTGGAGTATGGAAACCATGAAATGCTCATAACTCCACAGAGTACTCAACCTGGCCAGCATCTTCAGCCTAATTATACTATGCAATCACATGGTCCTTTCCATCAACCTCCACCGTTGCCTGCTCAAACACCTTCAAGTCAGTTTTCTTTTAGTAATCCTGCGCCGCAGCATTTACAGCCACCATATCCCAGTTCATATCCTTCAGTGTCTTTTTTGGACAACCGGGCTAGTTTTGGGTCTGAAGCTCAGTTGAAATCTTTGGGTGAATACAAGCTGAGCAGTCAACATAGCGCGTGGATAAATGCTGGAAGAGTTCCTCCCTCAACTACACCCTTCGTTGCTGATGGTGAGTTATTATTTCTTGTTTGTTCATGTCTTTTTCATTTTTAATGATGAAGTTTGAAGTTGGTCTACTTCTGTTGTGCTTTCTGCCTTGTATGATGTTTACACATTTTTTTTTGCCTTCTCCCTTTGTCTTGCAAGTGTATCTTTTCTTTCTGAGAATGATTCTAGCAATTATTTTTCTCGTGAAGATTTTTACTGTTAGTAATTGGCAGGATACTATCCACCACCTCCTGAAAGATCTGCTGCAAATAATGTGGGATTTCAGCATTCTCATTCTACTCTGAACTCTGTGCCAGCTGGTATACAGCTTCCTACTGCCTATATCTTGCATTTGTTTGTCGTTTAGATGTCGCATCATAATCTAAAACTATGTATGATCCTTCCTTTTTTAGGATACAGTAATCATTCGAACAGTTCAATGTTCCCATCAAGACCAGACATATCTACACTCAACTGCTGGAGACCTGCATGAGATCAAAATGATCTAGCGGGATAGTTATGGTAAATGTCTAGCCTCGTTGTACTTCTGATGGTGCTCAATATTGTCTGGGCGTTTGTCCTGTTTCAAGATTAGTTCATTGATTCTTTGCACAGTGTTGAAGAATGCTAGCCTGATGGCTACTTCAATTAGTAAAAAGCTCGACTCAGCTTATTATGAACTTTATATTCACAAGTTTAGACTTTGTAGTTTAGCAAGCCTGTATCTATTGACCTTCTATTTCTTTTTTGATACTTTTACTCTGCTGAAGTTGATAGATGAATTATTTAGGGTTCGTTTGATCAGGAAGTTTAAATAGCTCAAAGTGTGCTCGGGATTTCCTGTGTTAAAATAATTTTGTGGGAGAAGTGTGGGACCAGACACAAGAGATTGAAAAATAATAAACAATAAGATATGGACTTGTAGCAAATAAAGCTAGTGTAAAACATAAGCTTTTGGCCGAACGAGTAAACAATTTTCGAGTGTGTTTGAGTATCTTCATCAGCATACCTGACTTCTATCTATGTTCTTGTATAGGGCCTTGACGGGGTTCTTTTTCTTCTTTTTTTTTTGTTTCCAAGAGCTCGGAGGAAGATTGGGTTGGGTGCGTGCCACAAATGGATAGCTGGGCCATGTATATCTGAAGATCTTGCACGACTTTGTATAGTATTATTTTCCTGACAAATGCAACCCTGGTGTTAGCCTCTTAATGTAAGCCTACACTGACTGCTTAGTTACTGACACTGATCTTATGCACTTGTAATTATGACCTCTTGACTGCCTAAGCATAAATGAAAATCGTTTTCGGTACTTCTTTATGGATTTTATTAAAATCTTCCACTAAGTAGTAGTAGTATATAATATCAAAATCATTCCTCTTGTTCTCTTGATGTTGCCGATTTACTTGTTATTGTGATCTCATATGAGAATGGATATCCCAGTCTCTTGATTTTTTCGCAAGAAGGGAAAAAAGAATGAGAAGAGGGATTATTACACTCCCCTCTGTAGTTTTAAGAATTATAAAGCCCAACTATGTAGCTCAATAACAGTTGCATCCATCATTATTTATCCCCCTTCAACCCGCACTTGTCCACAGAAATATGACCTATACTTTGGGTGAAGATGATTGGATGCAACTAGCATCAAACTACACAGGGGAGCTTTGTATTTCTTAAAACCTCATGGGTGAGAAGTGTGGTTTCACCATGCCTTATGGGTGAGACGTGTGATTTCATTGTACCTCATGTTGCAAAGTTAATTTTTCCTCAACAAAATACCATGCAATGTAGTGGTTTTTTCCAATTCATGCAAGTTGGTTTTACGATACACCCTGCGCTTTATGCTCACTGTTCAATAGATATGTTTGTTTTTTTGATGGTACATGTGTGCTGATTAATGCTCTATAAATGTTGGATTCCGAGGAGATTTTCTGTAGGATGAAGAGTGTTGGAGTAGTTGTGAGATTCATTTTAAAGTTTGTTTGCTTCCTGAAAGGTAATTGTGATTAAAACAGAGTGTGGTTACATCTGGTGAGCACTTCATTATTTTATGTGCAGATTTGTGGCTCGTGATGGACATTTGTATTGTCATACAGCTTTGCATTCTCTTAATGTAGTTGAGTGAATATGAGATTAGTGATAAGTGTCATTCTTTTTCAACAGTGTGATAAATTGGGCTTAGATGACGTCCTCATTCCAATTTGTGGCTAGAATCCTTGTAGGTAACAAATACTTGGAAAAATAACCGTTGTTGCTTGCTGTGAGTGTCTGCACTGCTTGGTAAGCGGTCAGTGTTTATGATCTTTTATCCTTTACAAGGGCACTAAATTGTTAGCGTGTGCATGCAATATTCTGTTCAATCTGAATTGTCCGTGAGCTGCTTCATTCATGCAATTACGTTATTGTGTCCGATTATGCAAAGAGTCCATGTACTCATTCGGCAGCTGAGCTATAGTTGCACTTCCAGTGCCTTATGATTTAGTCTGCTCACAACGTTTCATGTTCATATTTTTTCATGTGAACCTATAAATATGCTTCTTGTGGCTTTTTTTCAACTGCATTGTGATGTCTATCCTATAATACATGTGATAGTGGACCTCTTTGGCGTACAGAATGTATACTCAAGTTACCCGTTTAGTTTCTGCTTTTGTGGTCTTGATGTTTGTGGCCTTCAATTCATAAATAGAGACGAAATACTCTCAATTTTCAATGTGTTTCAATTCATAAATAGAGACGAAATTCTCAATTTTGAATGTGTATTAGGTTAGGTCCTAGCCTTTATATGTCGCCCTGGTTGCGCCCCGTTGACTTTTGATTTTACTAGTGGTGTAATGTGATCTCTCTATAATATTACGTGATGTTTCTTCATCCGTATAGTCTGGTGATATTCAGCGCTTGTTTGTCACAATTATCAAGTATTATAAAAAATGAAAGCCATACACAGGAATTAGAAAAAAATGAGGGGGAAACAGGATCTACATAGTTAATTTTAAGGATCTGAGTGCAAGTAAACGGATTAAACTATTGGTTTCGAACACTGTTGTATGTTTTTGAACATACAAACAATCCTCGGCATAACCAAATGGGCGGCGTTTCGTTTTTTCTTATCTCGATCAAAAGAAACAAACTGACCGTTCTCCATGTGACAAGCATGTACAGTCTTTTGTTGCCTACTAAACGATATGTTATAGAGCAGTTCACTGAGATGTTAGGGTTTGCATCCGAGATAATACTAGTAACCATGCGAGCCTTGATGTAAGCAACTATAAACTAGTAGCAGATTGAAAGAGTACAAGACCAGTTTAATTTGGTTGTCCGTTTGCGTGGCAAGGATGAGTATTAAGTGATTAAAGTCTTTCGGTAGAAAGAAAATAAATGTTTCCGAATGCTGCTTTGTGCATTCGTTTAGTATTGTGTGATCTACCTCCGTTTATCTCTATATTGCACGTCTCTCGTGTGTGAACCTTCACATTGAATTAGTTATTGCATGTTTAGAATTAACATGAACGTATCTTATCATATATTATCCGCCTTGCTTGACATTGGCTGAAACAAAATAGCAGTGAGCATTGGTTTTCTGCAGTGTTATTGTAGTCTTTAATGTTATTTCTATCAACTATACAGTGAACTGAAGATAGAAAGTGAAAATAGAAATAGACTATGTTCTCTTGGTAGGAGTGGAGTTAGACAAAATCTAAATCTCTAACGTGGATGTATGAACTCTTGAAGATAGATAGAAGTCCTAAAAAGAAAAGGAACCCTAATTCCTCTGGGTAGGATGAAAGTGACAAATTCCAAATTTCCTATGCATGTTTGCTTAGTATGTATGGGGTCTTACCCTTTGATTAACAACTTGGACTTGACATGACCTTCACTGTGACTTCCCTGTTGTGCTGACGAGGAAGTGTTACCAGATGCCTTGCCTGTGTGAATGAGACTCTCTGTCACTTTTTTCCCTCTTCAAATGCCTTCCTTGTACTATGTTCAAGGCCTTTTTACATCCAATGCAGTTTTCATTTATATCTGATTGGTAACAGTCATATTTCCTGCTGCTACTAATAATGTGTATGCAAACTGAATCTGCATTCTTCACTTTTAAGAACCTCGTTGATTAAACATTTCTTAAGTGAACATGTATTTGCACTGATAGAGGCTGCCAACAATTAACCCTTTCTATTGCATTTGCACCCTGTTGGAAGTCGCTTGTGTCTCCACTGAGGCGCAATCGGATATACTCGAGAAGGGAAATGCTAAGGGTTTACATTTATCTGGGTGAGGGGACTTAAAACATTGGTTGTTACCTCCACACCAGTGAAAGTAGGCTGGGACAGAAGTAGCTGCTTTTTTCTGTCTGAGTTGGATGTCTTGAAATGCATTCATTTATCCATATTTGTCATTGGTTTACTTTGTGTGTTTTTTTTGTTTTGCTCCCTCTATGCATTAAGTACTTGCGCCATTCCTATTTATTGGCACTGATATACGACCTTTTTATACTCTCTTGTTGAACTAATTCATGCTTGACATTTGATGGGGGAGATAATTGTGATGGTCGAGAGTCCCACAATGTGTTTGTATCCAAATTTATTATTTTTGTTTGGGTCTTTGAATATATCTTATCAGCCTCCTTTTAAAACTTAGCCAATTGGGTAAGTTCACTAAACCCAGTCTGATGAAAGTGGGGTTGCACTCTCAACCCGTATGAACATTGTCCTTTTCTGGGAAGATCATGCTCTGTCAAGTTATCAAAGAAGCCGTTGAGACTTCACTTTCCGCAGCTGAATTTTCTGCTATGTCTGCTCTGAATCTAGGCTTGGCCTGGAATCATTTTACGCTTAATTTGATTCAGATGTTCTTCCAAGGGGCAGTCACTGTGAATAATAGCCTCTTTGGTTCTACAGGTGCTCTAATTCAAGTGTTCATTCTGTAGTCTGATGCAAATGAGTAAGTGGAGATTTGGTGTGCCTTTTTCATTGTGGATACATGATGATGGATGGATACAAAACCAGAAGGGGAGGAAATTTGTATGAAAAATACAAAATCAGAGTCTCTCCAAAGAGCTAGTTTGTTTGACATCTAATATCTATTACTTTACATTGTATGTTCTTTTGATAGACTGACGCTGAATGTTTGTCTAATCCTTTTCGAAAGTGAAGTCAACAGATTCTTCTCTGCTATCACATGATGTAGCTAGCAGTGGAGATTGGATCAAGTTGCTGAGAAAGTAATCATTACTGTTGAGATTATAACTGCAGAATTCAATTTTATTCTAACTACTCAACAACTTTCTTCTGTTACAAATGAAATCTCAATTTAGTATAGGTTCATCTAGAGGGGAGTGGCTTAGCTAAAACCTATTTGTTTCTCCTAGTGGGTCGGAAAGATATAGATCTGTCTCCTTCACTTTTTAGTTTGTACATAAAATAGTGTGATCGAGCGAAGGACTCAATACAGTTAGTTTTGTGGGTGGATCAGGAATTGTCTGCCTTGAATCAGCTGTGTACGCTCTTCAGCCATCATGTTACCATTGCTCCAAGGCTAGGTGTTTTTGGTATCCATCTGGTTTCCGTCCCTGCGCTCTGTCATTTCAAACAGCCAGCCCAATCTAAGCTGCGGTGCCGTTTTTGATCCTGCATTCCAGGATGGGTGGCTGCTTCTGCTGCGGTGAAGCGGAAGTGGCTTACAAATGTGCTGCTTTGACTCTCACGTAAGAGGAAGGTTTGCCTAGTTGCGTAAAAACTACTATTAGCTTCGTGGATTTTCGCAACACGATAACGACGAAGGTGTCGGTTGATCCTCTGAATAGAGCCCAAAATCAAGCATATTATTCTAGTTTAAACCACATTTCAGGTGGGTTTTCCGTTCCTAGGTACATGAACTGATTTTGATCTGTAAATTTATACATGAACTGATTCGAACTTGTATATTTATAAAAGAACTGATTATGATCTGTAAATGTATACAATAACTGATTAACCTGTAAATTTTTGCAGCAAAGTAACACAAAAAAATGCCAAACTAGCTAGGACGATGCGCTCATCACCTAACCAGCCTTTCCATATCAATGATGTGGCCTTCACTAAACTGCCCTTGGTGCATTTGTCTGTGCCTTAAACAAGATAGGTTTGTATTTGATTCACACAATAACAAGTTCTCTTTTACTCAGCTGAATGGGGAAAAAAATTCTCAAATAACCCTCTAAAAAAATTACTCATATTAATCTCCCTCCTAAATTAATTCCTGAAATAGTACTCTCGGAGAAATCGTATCTTCAAGAGACGATTTCTTCAATCATAAATCTAGAAATAATCTATTGAAGAGACGATTTCACTTAATCCCGCTTCACGTTAGATGCTGACTTAGCGCGACAGAGGAGAAGAAGACGATTTCACGGGTTCTAAAGCCTCGCCAGAATTTTTTCTCCTTCCCCACTTCTTATTTCCTCTCTTCTCCTTCAGCGCAATAGCAGATTGCACTCTTCTCTTCTCCCCTCTTTCGCCCTAGACGCCACCATCGCTGGAGAAGCCCGCTGCCGCCGCCGGAGAGCTGCGCCGCCGACCACCAGCCACCTCTGCTGACCACCTGTAACCTGCACTTCTAATTTAGGTAAATATCTAACCCTAAATTAGTTATGATTTGTTAGAAAATTGGGGATTGTTCTTAAATTGTTTAATTAGTAAGTTAGTAACTGATTATATGTTTTTTTGTCAAATTGTAGTGGTAATTGATTGTTTGCTAAATTGAAGTGAATTTATTGTTGGTTTGTGGAATTATAGTGAAAATGAATTGTTTGTGAAATTTGGTAATTTGGTAATTTTGTGAAATTAGGGAATGTTGGGAAATTTTGGATGTTTTGAAATTGAAATCACAATTGATTGTTTGAAGTGTTTATGTAGTTATATGTAATTGATAAGGTTGAATTATAGTATTAGTTGTCGAATCCTAGTGTATTACAATATTATAGTGTTTGTTTATTATTTTTGGTTTTGTTTGTTTGGGTGATTGTGTCTGCAATCAGCCAAATGTTAAGAATGCTTGATTAAATTTGTGATTTATCAATGGTGTTCTCTAATAGGTGGATATGTCCGCAGTTATCCAGTTCTTGTGTCATATTAGTGGCAAAATTGTTTATGGGGTAAACGGAGCTGATTATGAGGGTGGGAAGAAGAAGCTCTTTTTTGGTTAGTGTCGACACCAATTATGAGCAGCTTATTGCTCAGATTGGTAGTCGTTTCGGTATCAACTTGTGCACTCACGAAGTGAAGGTGTCATAGAGGATGGGCCAGTCATTGAATGATGGTACTACAAAGTGGACAGTGATACCCATCGATGACGATGAATGTTCAAAATTCATGTTCTACTGTGTCGGGGTAAAGGACCATGAGATATATCTATGAATTGTACGTTGAAGTACAAGAAAACCGACAAACACAAACACTTCTTACCTCTTCATCTTATCAACACCAAGCCCCCCTAATCTTCACACCACCTGATAACCAAACCCCTTTGCCTTCTTCATATCCTACACATCAAGCACAAATCATCACAATACTTCTCTTCTACTCAATGCTCCTCCTGAAGATGAAACTTCTTTACATACACAAGACCATTCCTCATACCCAACACCCGTTGTAGATCCTCTCGAACATGACGTTGGTGATGATCTTGGACACTTTGATGATGACGGCGACTTGCAGGAAGACTTCAAGGAGGATGAGATGGAAGGGCTCAGAGGTGGTTCATCCGACGACGATGAAGCTGACAATGACAATGATGGTGCAGATGATGCCACACCGGCTGATGTGGCTACTGCTGTGGTCACTACCACCACCAGGGACGGCGATGCTTATCTTGTCCATCCATACCCATTCTACAACGCCGGTGGTGGTAGTGGTATTATGAGGTGGGAGGAGGAACAAGAATTAGAATTGGAGATTAGAGCTACAACGATGAGTTCAAGAAGGGTATGCTTTTCCGGAGCAAAGACACATTGATACATGCTGTGAAGAGGCACTATATTATTCATCATCGATCGTTTGAGGTGAACCAACCATGAAGTTGTGGGACATCTAGTGCCCAGATGAAAATGAGTGTGGATGGAGATTACGTGCTGCGGTAACAAAGAAGCAGCCTAGTTCTTTTATGATCACCGTTGCTGAAGGCCCACACACTTGTCTGAACTTCATTTTGAGTCAAGATCATCCGCATCTTGACTTGATATTCATGGCTTGCATATTCTCCAAGTATGTCAAAGAAAACCCTTACATCAGAGTTGGTGATCTTCAGACAGTGATAGCTGATCAGTTCCAGTATTCTGTCAAGAGGAAGAATGTTTGGGCAACAAATGTGAGAGCTATTGAGATGGTGTACGGTGACTGGGATGATTCGTACAGCATTCTACCTCACTTGTTACGGGCAATTCAGCATACAAACCATGACACAAAGGTTGAGGTAGATTGGCACGACACTGATCCCGGGTACGGTATATTCAAGAGGGTTTTCTGGGCGTTCGGGCCATGCATTGATGCGTTCAGACATTGCAGACTCGTGATATGCATTGACGGCACCTTCTTGTATGGAGAGTACAAGCATAAACTTCTCATTGCATGTACAAGTGACACAGACAAACACATAGTGCCACTTGCATTTGCGCTGGTTGTTGAGGAGTCATATGCATCGTGGTCCTAGTTTCTCTCTTGTCTAAGGGTCCATGTTATATCGGCTCGCGAGGATAGTGCTCCGATGTGCTTGATATCCGATCGTCATGCTGGTATACTTGTTGTTGTAGAGCGATCAAACGGGGTGTGGAAACCCCCTAATGTGCACTGAAGATATTGTGTTCGCCACATTGTGAGCAACTTTAACAAGGTAGAAAGAAGTGCAGGGATGAAGAAGATGGCCTCCAGAGCAGCCCTAGCATCACATCCCCCGTAAGTTTGATATATGGATGACAGAGTTGAAGAGTGCTAGTGTCACTGCCCCCGATTTCTTTGACACTATACCGAAGGAGCAGTGGACATTTACACATGATGGTGGGCATCGGCATGATGAATACAAATTTGAGCGAGAGTTACAATGCAGTTTTGCTCGGTGCTAGAAACCGGCCTATTGCTGTGCTGGTCGAGAAGACGTTTTATAATTGTGTGAAGTACTTTGACACACGAAGGGGTCAAGCTTCGGCAGCTTTGGCTAGAGGAGAGGTGTATGCTGGTTGAGTGATGGAGAAACTACAGAGAAGGAGACAATCGGTCAACATTCACCATGTTACGAGATTCGACGGGCCTAGAAAGTTGTTCGAAATCACCACCGCCACTAGATCATCAGCTTATGGTTTCAAGGGTGGCAATCGACACAAGGTTAAGCTAAGAGATGGTCACTGTACCTGCTAGAAATGACAAACTTATAGGATTCCATGTTCACATGCGTGCGCAGCAGCTGCTTTCATACACTGGACAGTACCACTCTTATGGGGTCGTGGTACACTTGGCAGAAGCAGCTTGATGTGTATTCAAGACTTTTCATCCCATTGGTGATCAGCACTCGTGGCCTCCAATAGACTTTCCCGTCATTCTTCCCGACCCATCTCATGTGCGAGGAAAGGGAAGACCAAGGTCGACCTATCCGTAATGAGATGGATCTGAAGGAGCCGAAGAAGAAGACTAGGTGCACTAGATGATGTGAGCAGGAGGGTCATAATAGGAGGAGATGTCCTAATAGGTGGTACCTAGTGTTCGCCGTATATTACTTGTTGATTACTTTTGTAACTTGAATTTGTATTGTTTGACATCAACTTTGGTTTATATTATTCATTGAATATTAATGCAATGTTTCTTATGTTCTAAAAGTTGCATTTTTAAATACAAGCTCTTAATGTAGTTGAATGTTTGTTATTTAATATTCAGTTACACATGGATCCCGGTCCACCCCCTGGTTCTATACTTAGACATCAGTGTAGTCATAGGTCTAGGCCCGTGTGGGATGAGAATGAGTATCAGGTACTACACTGTTGCCGCTTCGAGGCTAGTGTACGACATGATGGGCATGTTCGTTACGATGAGAGGATACACCCATATTTAAAGGCATCTGGATTCATTGGATAGCCAGTCTAGAGTTCATCTCCTTGAACTGGCATTTGATCACCGCACTGGTCGAGAGATGGCGCTGAGAGACACATACTTTCCGCATGTCGACAGGAGAGACCACCATCACACTGGAAGACATTGCTGTGCTTACTAGGCTACCTATAGACGGATAACCAGTCACGGGTAGCACACATATGGAGTGGGGAGCGTTGTGTGATGATCTACTAGGAGCTAGACCGACAGATATTGAACATCATAGTAGGATCAAGCTTAGTTGGCTGGGTTCTACTTTTGGTCAGTTACCCGAAGACACGGATGATGTGACAATCATGAGGCACACTAGAGCTTACATACCGATGATGCTATTGGGTGGGACCATTTTTGTTGATCGGTCGGGGAACCAGGTCCACCTGATGTTCTTGCCGCTCCTGGAGGACCGCTCTGGCCGGACAGTACATCTGGGGTTCCGCCTGTCTGGCATGGTTTGTACCTGTAGCTGTGTCTGCGTTTGATGCTGGGGACAGTGGGTATTGCTGGCCGCTGGTCTCCTCCCTCCTGTCTCTTGTTTGTGGCTGAGAGAGATTCGCTTATAAAGCTCCCCATCCGTTGGCGTGCCCATCATGCTGGTCCACTTCCTTCTCTTCCGTTTGCCCATCATTGGCATGTCTACTTCGATGTGACCGGCCACTCTACGCGTGTCCTCACTCACTATAGGGAGGCCTTTGACAGACAGACACCACATCAGGTGAGTGTCATTTTTTTTGTTTGTGTATGTTGCTTTGGTTTCAGTTCACAAACATTCTGCCTCTAACTTTTAGTGTTCATTGTTTCAGATTGTTTGGCAGCCTATACGAAGGAGGTGTTACGGTCCCTTCCTCCGTATTGTTTGGTTGTCTCCACATTGCACGAGCTCGGGTGTCACTTATATGCTTTCATATAGTGGAGTGGAATCTCCGGATCATGTGATGCGGTAGTTTGGCGGGAGCCAGTTTCCACCGGCTGATGCTAGGACAGACGGGGACGATGCACAAGTACATCTGCACAGCATCAACTTGAGAGGCCACACCAAATGGAACTGGGCAACTCACCATTCGGAGTACATTGCCCAGTGGAACCTACGTGCTGAGAGAGTCGTCGATCTACAGTTGGATGATGCTGGTCCTGCGTACGAAGAGTGGTACAGTCGCAACACGAGGAGATACATTGGCCGTACGGGAGCTCTATTGGGATACATGGTGAGTAAATCCGACTTTACTTGTTTTATTTCAGTATTATGACATATTATTTTGTTATATTCATATGTTGAATTGTGGTGCAGGGGGAGATCACAAATGAGGTCATCGGCATGCTAGAGGTAATGCGTGCCGATGATGCTCTCACTAGTTTACGAATGATGAGAGATGAGTACAACAACATGTACTACGTCCTCCCACGGCCACAACATGTCCCAGCAGCTACCCCTGACGATGAAGATGCAAATGTCGCTGCGGATCAGGGTGGAAGAGAAGGGCGTGGTCGTCGTCCTCATGGTCGAGGTAGGGGAAGAGGACGTGCACGTGGTTGAGCTGCTGAGCCAGTAGATCATCAGGAGGCGTTCGACACCGCCGGTAGCATGACCATGTCTCAGGTCGTCGATCCTACACAACAGGTCGACGCCACTGGATTTGCATACTATGGGAGCATCATGGGCTTTCATGGGGCATCATCTTCCGGTGCTGGGATGAGCAGGGACTTTGACATCACGACGCCAGCTGCAGACCTTGCATTAGCTTCTACTTCTACTCCTGGAGCACCACTTAAGGATAGAGAATCCCGAGATCGTCATGATGTAGGGGATCTTAGTGGTCGTGATCTTGATCCTACTCTCGCATCAGCGGTTAAGGATCATACACCTAGTGGGACTAGGACGTATGTATGATGTAGATGATGTAGGTTGTTACATTTTGTAAACAACTTGAGATTGTATTACTATTGTTTATGTTTTCTATATTATAAATTATTATTTGGTTCACATTTCAATTTGTTGTGTTTATGTAATGTTACAATTGTGTTGAAGTGTTTCTGAGTATCGTGATTGTGTGGGAGTTTATAATATGTATAGGTTGTTTGTTATGAATTCGTGATGTTACAGCCCTTGGAAGATGTTCCAAGTGTGTGTTGTTAAATTGAGGTGTTGCAACACTTGAAAAATTTTCCAAGTGTTGTGAACAGGTGAAATCGTCTCTTGAAGAGACGATTTCATATTTATTTTCACCTCTTAAAAAAAAACGTCCGCAGAGCGGTCCCTTGGGCGGTCGAAACCATAAAGGTTTGGTTTATGAATCAAGAAATCGTCTCTTGAAGAGACGGTTTCACTTGTTTAAAAAAAAAACAGGCGCCCGTTAGAGAACAGTGAAATCGTTTCTTGTAAAGACGATTTCACGAAATCGTTTTTACAAGAAATGATTTCTACTTCCCCTCCGTCCCGTTGAGTCAGCGCCTGACATGGTGCGGGGTTAAGTGAAATTGTCTCTTCAAGAGACGATTTCTAGATTTATAATTGATGAAATCGTCTCTTGAAGAGATGATTTCTCCCGGGAGTGTTATTTAAGGAATTATTTTGAGAGAGAAGTTAATATGAGTAATTTTTTTGAGAGGGTTATTTGAGAATTTTTTTCGCTGAATGGGTGGGTGGCGTTAACATCTAACATAAATTTGATATTGTTCATAGATGTATATCTATACATGGGCGCTACCTTACTCGGGAAGTGTAGGATTTTATCATTCTAACATCATGACCCTTAGCTTGATCCAACTTTGGCCCTATTGTAGCTGCTAATAAAAAAAGCTACTTAAGTATTGACACATGCTACGGGGAATATTGTTATGGTGAATATTTCCAACATGCTATACGGACATGTTCGTGCTAATATGGTAGGTCCACAATTAACGTTACCAGTGTGTGGATACATAGCCCTCGTAGCACACTAACCTTAGTCCCATCACAATAACTTGACCTTGCCAAGGCGAACCCCTAGTAGAGATGAGATCCATTCACCCCATCTGAATAAATGGATACAAACCCAATATAAACGGGTGATGTGTGAATTTGGTGATGGCCGGGTCGAGTGAAGGGTGATGATTTTCTTTCCACTCCTAATCCATCACATGTTTTGTTTTCTGTTTTATCACCCCTTTATAGTTTGACCTTACAATTTTTATAAAATTATAACTACAACTAGAGAATTTTCCATAAATTGCACTCATACAAATAATCTTTACTTAATTCTCAATAGTTACTACTTCCTCATGTTCTCAATAGATGATTTTCTAGGGATTGTGATTTTGTAAAAATAAAAGATGTTTTGGTCTTTTCTACCACTTTCTTTCCACATTTACCCCCTTTTTTTATTCTCACACCTACAATTCTTTTATTCCCCATAAAAAAGTAAAGGTAAAATAGTCCAAAATTGTCTTCTTAATTTTCATGTGTTATGATAGAAAATGATCATTAAGAGCAAGAGGGAGTATAAGTTTATAATTAAACACTCGTAATTTTTAAAACATACAAGAAATTTCTTCTTTTGTTTAGCATCGAATCTCCCGTGGGTGATGGGTGAGGGGGGGGGGGGGGCTCAGTATTAGTTAATGGGTGACGGGTTGGGTGGCAGGTGAAGTTGGAGATGTGTGATGGATGCGGGTGACACTCCACGCGACCTGAACATAACCTATTACCCCTAATCCCTAAGCGATGACAATGCACTAGCCTGTGTATGCACTTATCTTCCAAGAATAGTGATGTGGCTAAGGTCTCACTAACCAAGCCACATGTCAGTCACCAGGGACATAAGACCGTCACTCACATCTTAGTGTATAACATAGAACTACAAATGTGATACTCATCATTTAAAAGGTCACCTCCACTAGAGTAGGACTTATCATATCTCTGTGGTAAAATACCCACAATTTTATTATATTACCTTATTTCTAGTATAACTAGCTAAACATATTATTGGTGAAGGAATAGATTTTATCATGTAGCTTGACTTATTCTAACTGACCGGGAGCCGGGTCCCGGTAGGCCATCTTTCAGTCATTTTAAAAGATCATCCCATTTCGGACGCTTATTCCAGTCCATAAGCCCATATCAATTTTGTTATAGGAATATCTTATCTTTCGTTGGTTAGATTTTATCTACTAAAATCTTGCACCCTATAACAACCTACTAATAGATTCAATTAATTATACCTTCCTTAATAACTCGTAGATACCCTAATCCTTCCTCATCTCCGCCGGTGATCATCCAAACTTAGAAAAAAAAACTTTTACTTTTCCAATCATGTTGCTGAGGTTCTCAACTGTCAAAGATCTGTGCAAGTAGAGTCTCGACCATCAAAAGGGTAATCTATAAGATATTTCTTAATATGTATCTACTCCTTTAAGTACTTCAATTGTCTTCTTCCTATAACTAACATATTGATTCCATCCCTGTCGATATTCCTTTCTGTTCCTTCTTTTGTTCCGACCTTGCACCTACCATCGTCTCTAGTCCCAGGTTCTTGTTCATGTATTCAAATAAGCTCCTTGAACTCCCTCAATTTCCCCACGTTTCACTTAGACAAAACTATGCAAATTCTATCATAATACTACACCTTGCTTCTGTTCTCTAGTTGTCTTTTGTTATTAATGTTGTTAATACGCCAGTATATAGTTACTACTTCACCACACCCACATTACAATACCTTTCTTGTTCGAACTGCCTTGCCCCCCATGAGTTAGCCAACATCCAAATCGATTTAAAGTTCCTTCAAGTGTTTAATTCTCCACTCAAAACATGACTCCCTCCTTCTAAATATTTAAGTTAATAACCTTTTATAGTGTCTAAATTTATCTCTCCCAATATATGGATCCCCTCTGGTGCCTATAGTTAAGACCCCTTCAGGAAATCTTTTCTTTTGGATGCTTTTTCCCTTTTTATGCCAATTAAGTCTCTTCCAATAGTTTCAGGGTTCTTCTAGTTGTCACCTTCTCAATATCTATCTTTTTAATTCATTATAGTAATAATCCTACTGGAACTTCATCTCCTCTAGAAGTCTACCCTCTTATAGAAGCCTATTAAGTTCCGGAAACAGGTATTCTCTTCCGGAAGCCTCTTACATAAACCTAATTTGCTTTTCGAAATATATAGAAAGTTATTCTCGTTCACGTAGCTTATTAAAGTATTATATTTCTTTTTAGATCTCGAGCGCCTTGACTATGGTTGCTGGCTAAGTGTTCTTGATAAGCATGACTTTTAGGTAAACTATTGTGTTCTCTTAATTTAATTACTTGCATTTGTTTGCTATTTGGTGGTAGCTCTAAGATGTTCAGTGGTGAATTTGTTTGGCAATGTATGTGCAATTGACGTAGTGACTTTGAACATGTTATCAACTGTTATGTGGAAATGAACTATGTAACACCTTATATGGGTAAGTCCAATAACCTAGTTTTCAAGCCATTCGGGTTTGAAATTAGCCCCTTTAAGCCCTTTGATTTCACTTGGGCCTAAAAGTGAAAGGCCTTGTTGTTGTAGTCAAATCATATATATCCTTATAAACCACTTACATTACTACTCATATCCCGATGTGGGATGGGGTATCACATACTCCCCCACTCAAAGATTGTGATGTCATCGATGTAAGACTAACATCCAAGTCTCTGTTGAGTGTCTAAATGAGCATGTTTTAGGGGTGTATTTAGTATGTTTTATAAACACTTTTCATGCTCATTTCTCCACTCTACCCAGTTTTCCTCTAGTTTTGTGTTTTATTAGTGTTTTACACAATTATTGCTGAAATAGGAGGAATAACATAGCTAGAAATAAAGTAGACGAATAGACGAACGCGTGGGCGCAAACGGATCCAAAATCGGAGCTATAACGAAGAAGATAAAGCATTTGTTTTGCTTCTGGTTCGGACCTCCCCAGGCGGACTGCCCCTGTGGGGCGGTCGGGTCAATTTCGTTCGCGTATTTTCACCTCTGGTCCGGACCGCCCTAGGCCGACCGCCCCACAGGGGCGGTCCGACTCATATTTTTGCCCAGAATTAAGTTTTAAAATGGGAATTTTGGGGGCACTTCTCCTCATTCTTCAACCACGACTCCACTAGTCGAAAACACAGAGAAAGAGGGCGAAAAAGAAGGGAAAGAAGAGGAGAAAGAAGAGAAGAAAGAGCTCACCTTCTCCAAAGTTTCCAAGCTCCATTAATGGCTTCTTCTTCTCCCTTTTATTCTTTCTTTTCTCTATGGTTGTGTAGAATCCATTTGTGCTCTAGGATGGGTTTTGAACTTTGAATGCTCCAATGTAGCTTGTAACTCTACGTCTTTTATAATAGTTTTTTATCTTCTCCAAGGATTAATTAGTGCTCTAATTTGATTAATTATTGCATTTATGGTGATTCCTTTCAATATATGATTTTGAGATTGGGATTTGACTAAGGAGGGATAAACCCTAGATTTTGCACTCTTGATTAAGAGGTAAAACCTTAGGGCTATTGTTGAAAAGCTTGAAATTAATGCTACCTAGTGACTTTGACCTTCTTTGATTGAGATGGTTTAATTAATTAGGTAAGAATTGATTGTTCCATGATTTGGGGAATCTTTACTTTAGCTCTAATATACAACTAAATGAAGGTGTGTTTATGAGTGTAATTGGGCATTTTAGGTGATACCCACCAATCCTAGAGTACACCTATCCTATATAGTGGTTTAGTTCTTATTACTTTTCTTCATTTCCCTTAATCAAACTAAAACCCGAAAACCCCCAATTTACATTTATGCATTTTTGTTTATATTCTTGCACATTTTCTAAGCTGATAATTAACTAGATAGTTACGAAGTCCCTGTGGATACGACCTTGTTGTACTACAATGATTGGGTTCACTGCCCATAGTTAGCAAGATAGTTTAATCACTATTTTGCCCAACAGTCTCATAGACCTCTTCGATAAGTGTCGGACAGTCCATCCTAACATGGCTCGAGTCATCTCTGATACCATTTGTAACATCCCATATGGGCAACTGTCCAAAAACCTTGCTATCAAGACATTCGGGCTTGAAAACTTGTCCCTTTAGTCCTTTGTCCTCACTTGGGCCTAAAAGTGGAAGGTCTTGTTGTTGTAGTCAACCCATATTTGTCCTTATAAAACACTTAGATTACTACTCATATCTCGATGTGGGATGGAGTATCACAAATTCACTGTATATTTTGGCAAATGAAAATATCATGGAAGAATTGAGAACTTATGTTGTAATGAGATGAATGTTCGGAATGTATGATAAGGGAGACTTCCACTAGGTTAATTTCATGGAAGTACACATATGTACACTATAAACAACATATGCATTGCAACCATTATGTCGTAGCAAAGATATGTATATACTTATGTGTGGTAAGAAGTGCCCTTAGAGGATGGGCACACTTGAGGATGTATAATGAGAGGGAATTTTTTGGTCCAACTATATTTGTCCCGTTGGTAATTTATTGCCTTAACTAAGTTGGAAGTACGTTGGTAGAATATTTTAGTTAAAACCCTATTGGGTGACTGGTTGAATGCTCCTCATGTGGTTGATTGGCTTGTTGGTGTTGTCTGATAGATATATATATATATATCTGCTCAAGCGTTTTAAAGAGTAAAATGAGCTTTACAGGGTGAAACAGTAGCTTACTCAGTTTCACTGACTTTGCGATCCCTTTGTGCGTTGTTTATGTTTTTTACCACAGGTATTGATGGCCAAGCTTCGGGGTTGGAAACATCATGATTTAGTTGAACTACATTTATCTTTCTAGCTAACGTTGATATTAGTTCTAGTAGCACATTATTTAGTATTTTATATTGAGTACAATCTTGGAGTTGTAAACATCTAAACAAGTTCTCATTGACATTAATAAAGGGGTATTTATTTTCTAATGAGTAATGGTCTTAGCCTGAGCACTCACTTGGTTGAATGTGACGATAGTACTCCAGTTTATGTTTTATATTCCGTTGCAAGTTTAATCTATTATTTTGTTTATAAGACTTTAAATACTGGTTGTAAAATCAGGGTGTTACAAAAGAGACATCAGAGCCGACTCGGAACCGAGTCGGGATGGACTATTCAACACCTACCGATGAGTTCTTGTGGAATTTGATGTTAGGCTTGCGACGAGGATGTCACATATGGTAAGCGTTCCACCTCATCTAGAGAAATCTTATCGCACCAAGACTTCACATGAGATAAGCAACCAACCATATAGCAGAAGTATGGCCACTTTTCTTAGGTAAGTCTAGCCATGCACTATTTTCCCTTTAAAACTCATAGAGACCAGCAGTCTCAAATGCTTAGTAACATCAACACGTACACATACAGGTACCTCAAGAATCTACTACGAAAGTGTTGCAAGCTCTTCTTAAATAGGATAAAGCTCCCTACTGGAGCTGTAATAAACTAGGCTCCCTCTCTACATATCAAACCCAATAGAAGATTACATATGCCCTAACCCACAGGTTAACATGAGTAAACTAATGGTCCTTTAATTAGTAGGATAGACTCTTGCACCTCCCTTGCCACCAATAGGTGGTTTTCAAAGTGCCTTGTTCCTCCTTGAACGATTATTGGCAATCATCAAATACCTCGAACTTCAAACAAAAAACATTGTCCCTCAAGTCTTGAATTGGTACCCCCCCCCCTTAAAAGGCATCCAAGCCATAACCAGAGCGAAGCGCAAAGGGCCCATATTAACTGCCTTGGGAAAAACACTCCCTCTACCGACAAAGGTCAAAAGAATAAATCTCCTTCTCAATACTGGATGACTCAAACACAACAACATTTGACTTATCCTAAGTCATAAACCAGCCTCCCACTTGTCTGCCAGAATTGAATCCACCATCTCTTTTGGATCAACCACCTTATTGGTGGGAGCAGACTAACACGTGCCTAGCAACTTGTGTCCAACCAATCGAATTAGCCCCCACCTCAATCTGATCACACCCCACCCACCCCTATCCTCCACGTAAGCCTTCACCTTGACCCCCTAGCACCATCGTCTCACCACAAACCACTATCACACTGCAAGGGCCAATCTCAACTACACAAGCTCTGACCTACCAGAGACATCGGATGCAAACGAATACTCAACCCTCAAAAACTAGGCAAGAAAGGGAGCACTACATGAAATCTGGAAACCACTGAGTAGAGATAGCGGGCCTCCCGTGTGTAGCACTACCAAATATAGCCTAAAAAAGGCAGCACTCCACCCCCAGACGTGGCCTTACACCCCATCAAGAAAGAACCTTTACTAACCACCCATGACCTTGCTCTCCACAAGTGCACAAGAAGCTACTCAATGGCAGGCCACTAAAGTAGAGCCTAAACACCCGATCAACCTTCCCCATTTGTTAGAGTTGCAAAGAACAGAGAAGCCTAGCGCAAGATCACCTTCCCTATTTGTCAGAATTGCAAAGAACAGAGAAGCCTAGCGCAAGATCGCCTTCGACAAGAGGAGCCGCCCCATTAGAAGCGACGTGGCTCTCCAACAGGAGATTGCCCCACAACTACCCACTACCTTACTATCCACTGCCGTATAGCGGGTGTGACACCCGTCGCTGAAAGAGAACTAAATACCTAACCCTTCGCATTTACGTGAACCTTCAAGAGCCCAAGAGATGAAGCAATAGAACATAGCAAGACTTTCGCTCCACTTCACGCCTTCTTCCCATCCTTCGACCTCCCTCCAGTAAGCACGTGTCACTCTCCTTATATCTACCTCCTAACCATTGGAGAACTCTTCATGAAATAATACTTTTAGATAGATATCTGCTTGTTCACATGCTCCATCAATGTAGTATTCATTGCAGGCTAAAATCCTTATAAGAGTTTACAATAGTTTTATTAATGAATAATCAAATCACTTTATGCTATAAATACAGGGAGCGAATTTGATGTCATATTTATAAAACCATTTGAAGTGTTACAATATTGACAAAATATTGATCAAACTTAAAACTTTTATATTATTGATCATAAGTTTACAACAGTAAAATCACTTAAAAGTTGTACTAATAAACAAAACTAAGTAACACTGTACACTCTATCCGTCCCACTTTGACTGTCTAATTTGTTTTTTGATACATATATCCACTTCAATACTAAACATATAAGATAAAATAATCTTATAAAACTAAGTTCTGGAATATACTATAGTTTATCAAATAAGAAAATCGATTGTAAAACTTAGATTTATAAAATTAATCTATCTCAAATATTAAACATTAAGGTCAAACCACATGTGCAAATAATAGTCACAATGGTCAAATAAGGATGGAGCAGGTTATACTTTTAAGGAACATTCACAATATACCCCTAAAAGCTTTCATAATTCACAATATACCCCTTTTCCAAAACTCGATCTTCATTACCCCTAAAAAGTTTTGAAATTCACAAGATACCCCTTTTATAACAACTATTTTTTGAAAATTTTAAAGTTCACAATATACCCTTCTTTTTGCAATGGCTATTTTTTTTAATTTTTTAAGTTCACATTATACCCTTTAAATTTTAAAAGTTCACAAAACAATGATTTCCGACAATCTATTTCCGAGGACCCTTATTTCTCAGAAATTTCCGAATTCTTTCCGAGAAACTTCCCTTGTTTTTGAGGAAAATATTCTGAAGTTGATTTCCGAGGACTTTTCTATAAACTTTCTCGTAAATATATTCAACATGATATTTTTGTCGGAAAATTAGCGGGAATTCAGACAAAAGTTTGTGCAAGTGAGACAAGTCTATTATTGTACTTATCTCTCATAAAGGAGAGAGAGAATCAATTGGTGGAATGTTTGCAAAGTGAAGGCGAGAAGTGAGCTAGACATGCCAGAATCAACAATAGTTGAGTCACAAATTCCTTCATTGCAAGAGGAGGACACAAACGAGAATCATCTTGAAATCTCCCCCGACATTAGTATTGATAAGCTGTTCTAGCAGATAGCATAGAAGATGGTGAAACGGTAGTAGTAGATGCGAATGAAACAATAAAGGAAGAAGAAGGTGGTGATGGGATTGTTGTGTTATTTGATGAATTGGCTGATGATGCAAGTGAAGACGATGATTGAAAATAGTTCATAATAGTGTATTAACACGTCATGTGTGTATATTTTTTAATGTAATTAATGAATATACTTGACGTATTTTGAAAAACATATATTTATTTATATCTTGTTTTTTGTAGCCAAGATGAAACGCAGGATGCCAAATGCCTCTGAATCAGGATCTTCTTCTAGGGACCAACACCAATCTGATTGTGGATCTTCTAGTCATGGATCATCTGGTTGTGGAGCACCTGAACATGAATAATCTGGACGTGGATCATCTAGACGTGCATCTACTGGACAATCTCCATAACTACTCAGAGACATCTAGCTGTGACAACCCATGTATCACGCTAACCATTGAGCCATGATAGTTATTCGCGACATATATACATACTACATGTTATATTGAATGTTTGATACTGTTAATATAAATGAAAGTTTATGCCAAGATATGATTTTGAACATTAGATATACAAATTAATAAAATAGATGTAGGTCCGACTAAGCCACATTGATATTTTAATTTACATAATATTAGAACATTAATTTTATACAACTAAAATAGTAAAATTAATAAACATAAAAGTATATGTTGGCTTAAAATTGTGTAAAATTGAAAACATACACATACACACACATATATATATATATATATCATTTAAAAATCTTAAAACATTTTTATAAATTTTATGTATATAGTTTGCATTTATTTTGCAAATTTTAACCAACACATCAACTAATTATATTGTTATTATTTATTGTATTTTATATTTTATTAATTTATGTGATTTTTTAAAATTAAAAGCATCATATAGTAAAATGTATAAAAACTGCACAAAATTTAAAATACATATACATATATATCATTTACTAATTTAAATTATTTTGACAACTAATTTATATTAATTTTGTAAATTTTAACCAACATATGTACTAATCTAAATTATTATTACATATACTCTATTTTATAATTTATTAATAAGTGTGATACTTTGAGAATTAAAAATATTATATGTATCAAAAATATATTATGTTAGTATTTTTTAAATGATAAATAAATTCTTGTAGTGGTATATAGTTTTAACTAATTTTCACGAATTAAACCAAAATTTTGTTTACTTAAAGTTCTTTTAAATTTCGATAGCTAAAAGAAGAAGTAATATACTAAAGGTACTATATTGAAAAAAACAAATAAAAGTCAAATACTATATAAGAAGATAATATATCCACTATGACAGTAGCAATATAGGTTATTATTGTGAATTATGTAGTAATCACATGTCTAAGTTATAAGACAATAATAATTTTGTTATCGCTTACGAATATTAGCTATCATTTCTTATTCTAGCACAATATTAACTGAAATTTCATTAGCATTATTAGTCGGTAGCAATTTAGAACTTAAGATAGTAGCAATTTAACTACTTGCTAAAAACATTTGCTACCGTATCCAAAATAGTAGCACAATAGCAACCGTAATCAAGTGTCAGCAGCAGTTTCATAATTTCTCTTATCTACATGGTCGTAGCAACTTTTAAGATAGTAGCAAGTTAGCTATTGATTAGAATGTTTTTGCTACTGATGCTCAAATAGTAGCATAATAGCTTCCATGATTAAATTAGCATCAACCAACAGTAGTAATTCCTTGATTTAGCTAGCAATATTGGTAGCAAAATATCTTTTACTTAAACTACCGAAATAAAAGATAAAATAGCTACTATTGATGGTAGCATTCTTGTAAGGTGGTAGACATTTAGCTACTGGCTAAAAAGTTTAGCTATCATTGTCGTTGTGGTAGCACAAAAGCAGCCACTTTGTTAATAACATTAAAAAACCGATAGCAATTTTCCAATTTAGATACCAATATATGTATAGTAGTAATTCATCGGTAGCTAAAACAATTTTTTCTTGTAGCTAGTGGAGGCACTAGATTAGGGATCATTGATCGAAGGATTGACCTCTAGATTAAAGGGTATGTACATTAAAATTATGCATTGCTCTATTCCACTACATATTGCTTGTATTATTTTTGTTATCATTAATAATATGATTTAAACATTGATCTTACAGTGATGTGTCAGAGCTCGATATCAAAGTTGGTCGGTCACTACTTGGTATTCTTGATCCAGCTTGGTTCCCTAATGCGTGGACACGGGGTGCATTGACAGCTGATCAAAAACTATTTTATTTCACTGAGTTCAAGGTTAAGGTTTACGCTCATTACCAACTTGTTTAAAGAATATGCAATGAGTCTAGTTGTATGTGGGTAGTTCTGGTGTTTTTTTTTTCGCGCATTATGTTGCAGAAAAATATTGGTGGACATGTTTTGATGCTGATGTGTATCTCCTGCTCCATGAAAGACTTGAGAAAATATACGGTGATGTAATGTCAGAGATAAGAACAAGGGAGAAAAAGCCTAGGCTCACAGTGAAAACTGAAATTTGGGCTGCATGGAAGAAAATGTGGGAGACCCATCACACAAAGTCAGATGTTAACAAAATTCAAAGAATCGGCACAAAGGGGAAGAAAACGGCTCAAGTCTATCCACACATACTAGTGGCTCGAGGTCCATTTATTTGACTAAGAAGGTTTCGGTAAGTAATCATTTTCTCTTTGTTCTCTCATGTTTTCTAATTATACATGTAATTTGATGATCAAATTGTGTTTGAGATCCATCAAATTGGTTTTTCTTCCTTTGAAAAGATTGAATTTTATAATGTTTATAGATGTAGATTAATTAATATCTTGTGATGGGTTGGATGGTTAACCCAGGCTGAGCAGCATGGCACAAACCCTCAGTTTACACTTTGTATGAGTATAACCACAAACGTAAAGAAGCAAGGGGATAACAATGGGCAAATGAAAAATCAAAAGTAGTTGCTGTAAGTTAATTGAACTACAATTTGTCAATCACAATTGTTATGTATATATATTTTTTATTATTCTGACATGCTTATATGTTTCTTCTTAAAGGATGAATTTAAGAAAGCGATTGAGGCCATGGAGAATGAGCAACAAGAGAGGCTAGGAGAGGGTGAAGAGCCCACACCTGTGGATGAGAAAGGTATATACTTCAAAGTTGTCAAGGGAAAGAAAAAGCGACGGGCTTTTGGCTTGGGTACCTGTGCCAAGACATACTTTCTGGAGGAGTACCCCAGCTCTCAGCCAAGTGTTACCTACCCCCCACATGGAGACCTTGGTTCCATGGTCAATGATGCGGTGAAGAGGGCTTTGGATGAGCGCATGAAGGAACTAGAGGAGAGAGAGCAAACAGTGCAAACACAAGAAGCTGAATTTCAAAAGATGAGACAATCTGAAGAGGCTGAATTCCAAAAGAGAAGACAAGCCGAGAAGACTGAATTGTAGTAGAGGAAACAGGCACAGGAGGCTGAATTTCAGCAAAAGGTTCAAGCGCAATGGAGGCAATGTGAGGAAAAATTCATATCAAACAAGTTGTCTAGCTTGAATATGAGTAAGTTTGAAATTAGTGGTGGACGGGGTGGGAGTGGGTCAAGTGGTGCTTGATAGTTGATGTTGTGAGGACTTGATATTGCAAAATTTTTGATATTGCCTAGTTTTGGATATGGCAAACTTTTGGATTTTACCATCTTTGGCATATGCAAACCTTAGGATATTGGTAGCTTTTGGATATGGCAAACATTTGGATGCTGTAAACTTTTGGATGATGTCTTATTCACTCAAGATTTATTTAATGTTTGAATTGATCTTGGATTTGATGTATTAGTATAAATGTGTTAGATAATACCTAGTGATGGCGCATATGATGTTGTCTGGTGTTATCTTTTATATAATACTTACATGTATATTCGGATTTTTAAGGACAGAGTTGAAGTGTAATGACTGGTTTTTATTTTTTTCTAGTTCTAGTTTTTTCTTAGGACTATCCAAGGAAATCTTCTTGGAATTGATCTGCTAATTTCCGTGGAAATTCTCAAGAGAACTTCGACACCAGTATACCTTGGAATATTCCAAGGACCGCATCTCTTGAAAATTTCCTAGGACTTTTCCCTCGGAAATTTTCGAGGACTTACGCTGGAAATTCCTCATAAAGCTCGTTATCCGTGGCAAAATCAAGTAGTAGCCAAAATTGTTGCAAACAATTATTCCGAGAAAATTTCCCTTGGAAATTCCCGAGGGGTACATAATTGGTCAAAAATTATTTTTTCCGACGAGCTTCTGTACGATGACATTTTTTCCTCCCAAAGTTTTCAGAAATTGATGTTTCCGACGAATTTTAGACTTTTTTGACGGATTTTAGACTTCCCCCCTTATATAAGCGCCCTTCTGTCATACAAACAGAACACAAACCCCATACCAAAGCAATGGCTATACTTACAACCACAATCAATGAAAAAATTCAAACAATACTTTGCAAAAATGTGGAGTTCCAGCTAATTTAACTCCCTCACGCAAGAACACTTCAGTTGGAAGGGCATATTATAACTACTATGTTTGTGGTTTCTTTTAATGGTGGACACTGGTGACGCAGGATCAGTGCATCCCTCATCTGAAGGTAAGACATGTTGGTTATGACAACTCATACTCAACCATGAGCATTCACTTCTAGTGCTACCTCTGCTCTTTCTGAAGCCCCATCAAGAGAGAATGGAGGCTGATGCATATTTTATCAACAATATGAAGGAGGAACTTAAAGAAGAGATGAAGCAGAGCATGAAGACGTGGTTTCTATGGGCTGTAGTTGTAGTTGCAATTGGAATTTGTAGCCGCAAAATATAATGTACTTTCATATATTAATGTAGAAAATTATCATTTTACTGATGTTACTCTGCTGTTTATACAAAAATAGCAGTACCCATAAATATGCAAAATATGCACTAGAAGTATACACCATATCTGGCCAAAATATGTAGTACAACTTACACCAAAATATGCACCTGAAGTATGCAGTACCCATACTGTGCAAACGAACTACCACCCTTCGCATAACTTACATCAACATATGCACCAGAAGTATTATGCACAAAAACCAAAAGATGAATCCAATCTAGAACCACCAAACTGTGCACATAACTATGCAATCCCCATGCTAAGAACTACCAAAATAACAATACAACAACATAAACCAACCCCATTAAGGTATAACAACAAAAACTAACCCCATTAAGCAGCTGCACCAAAGCTAAAACCATCCTTCTTGCCTTTGTTTTGTTTTTTTTTTTGAACTTTTTGAAGTGGTAGAAGATGATGCCCTTTTTCCTCTTGCAGCCTGAGATGATTATGTTGAAGTGGCATCTTATTTGTTTTTTCTTGCTGCGTAACAGTCCTTTTTTCTCTTGTGGTTGGTCCACCATTGCAGGTTCTTTTGTTATGCCCACAACAACAACATTTTACGTACTTGTTGTTTGCTCACTTCCCCTTTTGTTTTCAATTTTCCTCCCTCCTTCTATTTCTTGGGGGTCTTCCAATTCCTCTCTTCATAATATGGGGTTGGATAGTAGGAGTGCCTTTAGGTGGTGACAGTTAGAATTCAGTGGAGACATTGAAAAACCCCAAACCTAAATATGGTAATTAAACATCAAGTTATGATGGTATAAGGCTAAAACATGCCTTAGAAACATTGGTAGACAATTTAAACCAAAGAAAACACAAGAAAACACCATAAAGGTAATTTAAGCAAATACTTGCTCTAGACTTGGTGTAACCTTGATTAGGACCCAAAGGTCATTCCTATACCTTATTAACATGTTAAAACAATTACCAAAGAAAACCAAGCTCAAAAACAAGTTAGAACACAAATTGTGCTTTAAAACTCCTTAAAGCCCATTTTTTAAAAATTGTCTTAGAAATGGGTTTTGAGTGGCTAAATGACCAAGATTATATCTTAATCAATATGTGTACTACTTAGTATCACATTAGGAAGCCTAAATCAATGAGAAACCAAAAATTTCACAAATTTGTGCACTAATTATGAATAGTACCCAAATAGTGCCCAAACTAAGTCAAGTGACTTCCTTAATTGGTCAATGGTCAAACTATCCCATAAATATCAAGGGGGCACGGTTTTTAAGTGGTGAGTCACCACCTAATGCTGCCAGAACTTTTACAAAAGAGGAAGGAAGGGAGTAAGTCACTATTTGCTACTTTACAACAAAAAAGGTCATCTTTTGCTTTCCTCCCTCCTCTCTCCTCTCTTCTCCTTTCTTATCCCTAGAATTTTCTTCATTCTTCCTGCTCCCAAACCGTAGAAGCTACAGCACCATGGCTTCTTCATCTTCTTTTGCTTGCCAAATCCAACACAAAACTCCAAATCCAAAACCACACATATTTGTGCTAGTTGAGTCAAGGGCTTCAAAGTGCTCTTTTCAAAACTCCAAAGTATGAAGTTGGACTCCATTGAAGGAGCTCCATTTGAAGAGGAAAAATCATATTCAAGAGCTAGTTAACACTCTTTTTGGATTAAGGTAAGAAAAAGCTTGAAAAATCATCTTTTCTTCCATTTTCTACATATGGCCGAAATTTCCTTACCAAGATGGCTTATTTTATTCCTTGTGTTAGCCTTTATTCAATCTTAAAGAGCTTATTTGAAGCCATGCCTTGATTCCTTACCAAACTCATTCCAAGATTCCTAAGGTAATCATCCAATTTAGTGCATTAAGCACTCTCTTAATACTTAAAAGTTGTTTTAATGAGTCTAAGGGTTTTACTTAGTACTCATTGTCTTAATTTGAACCTTGGTTAGAGATATGGCAAGTGATCAAACCTCCTTGTCCGAATTCAATCAAGAAAATCAAGAGAAGAAGAGAGAAAAAGAGCTTGGAAATCATAAGGTAAATGACTTACCTTAATGTAGTTTAGTGTCTTAAGGAATGGTGTTTAGATGGATACCAAATGTAGCTTAGAGCTTACATTACAATATGGTTCATATAACCTAGGAAAAGAATATGAACAAGCTTAAGAACTTGTGACTAAGGAGCCAATGGAAAATGAGTTAGTAAAATAAGCATAAGGTGGATTATAAGAGCATTTATAATTTCTATGAGATTGAGTGTTGTGTAAGTGCAGGTTGAAAGCTCTAAATGTGGGAAATTCAGCGTTTAAATTCATGTCATTTAAGGGCCTAAGAGCCATGTCATTTAAGGGCCTAAGAGCCATGTCATTTAAAAGCCTTAGTGCTATGCAATTTAAGATTATTGCACCATATTGTGTTTGTTAAGAATGGCTTGAATTGGGTGAGAGACATCATGAGAAAAAGATTTGATGTGTGTGTGTTGATTAAGGGAGAAAGACTATGCATATGGGCATGATAATATACTAGAGGAGCTATGGCGAAATTTGAGTAGAAAACAAAGTGTTTTTAATGGTTGTTGTGAATTAAAATGACCAAGGGTTTACTAAGAATCATTAAAGGAAATTTGAGTGGAAATGAGTTAACAAAGGTGATATTGAGATTTAGAAAGACCTAGAGTTGTCTAGGAGGGATTAGAGGTTAGGTGGGTGTATTAAACACACCAAAATCATGGTATGAGGAATGTTAAGACTTGTGCAAAAATCTGGAGGAAAAGATGTATAATGTCTTATGATGATTTAGGTATGAACTAGAGAATATAACATTGAGAATTTTGGGTAGCTTGTGTAAGGAGATAAAGATGCTAGTAGTGAATTAATAAGTGTATAACTTGGATGGTAAGAGTGGATTTGGGTGATGGAGGTGAAAACTATAAGAGAATGTAGTAACTTGTCAAGGGAATGATTATGAAGGGATAAGAGTGTATAACCATGTTAATGGTGAGTAAATTGAGTAAAGGAGATGGAAATGTTTAAGAGGAATTTAGAATGGTCAAGTTGAAGGATAAATGATGAGTACAAGGCTAAGTGATTGTGTAGTTGGGTAAGAACAATGTTAAGGTGTTAACAGGATGGCTAGAAATGCATCAGTATGTACAAGTTTAGGAATGAGGAGTAGTAAGTGTGAAGGAGAGGAAGTTGTGCATGGAGATGCAATAAGACCTTGAGAACTTTGAGAAGTTTGAGTTAAGGTGATGAGGGTAATTGATAATGCTTGAGGAGTAGTCAAAATGGTTGAGAAGAAACACTTTGGTTAGTTAAGGTTTTAGGCAAAATTTACATGTTGGAAGTATAAGGAACTAAGTTTTAAGTGTTAGGAATTTAGTAAGAATTTGAGTAAGTGGTTAAGGAATTTGGAGGTGGGTTCAATAATGAGTTTGGTGGATGATTTAAGAGTGTATTAATGTGCCAAAATGATGTTGGAACATACTAGGACACTTGTGGAAAAGATTGGAGTGAAATAAGCACTTTGGGAAATGGTTCTGCAGTGGACCTACCCAGGGGACCGACCCTGTCTGGGTCAGTCGAGCAAAAACTGTCAAACCGGATGCTTCTGCATCCGACCCACCTAGGGGACCGACCCCAGAGTGGGTCGGTCGGCCATATAAAAAAAAGAGAGAAGAAAGAGTGGCATTAGTAGTATGCCATTAGGAGAGTAATGATGATGAAACTTATATGCATATAAGGATTTGAGAAATTAAGAGAAGTAAAATGATTTAAGTGGTTAAGTTTAAACTACAAATGACTTAGACGTTATTAATCGGAAACCATTAGTGATGATATGAGTTAGGTTAATTAAAAGAGAATTAACCACCCGATTGGATGAATGTTTTAGGATTTGAGTATTTGGACTCTGGAGGAGATTAGGCAATCGAACGATCAACGGTGAACGGTATGGTTTTCTTGTAGCCTTCTTGCTAACGAGGTGTACCTCAGCTTGTGTGCTATTTGTTTATGTGTTCCGACTAAACAAGATAAAGCATGCAACCGGTTCATTGTATTGTTGTGTGTTGTTTGAAACTAACACAACTTACCTTGAGAACTTACTAACAATGTTTAGTAAAGAATTGTGTGAGAATAAGGAACACTCCCTAATATTGGTTTATTAGTAACCGAAAGAGGTTAACTAACAAACATCATCGCTGAGACTTCAACTAACTGAACTTGGGGGGTGAGGAATCCGGGACTGACTCCGGTCATTCATGTTGAGTTAGAAGGTCATTATCCTTATCTGGTCTGTCCTCCATTGAGACTTGTCCTCGGACTTGTCGCATAGAGTCGACAAATAGACTCGGCCATCTTGGATTACGGTTCAAGGTGGGAGGCAAGATTAATAGGTGCGGTGGGATCTCCTAAATCCCAAATTTAAGAAATAATGTTTATTTAACCCAATGGAGTTGATAGCTCATTGGCTAGAGTTACTTTTGACCCGACAAAGATAAATATGAGTTAAGAAACAACCAATTCTAATTAAAGAAAGGTTGGTACACTGAGATAAGGGTGGATATGAGGATAAAAGAATCTTGACTTAAGAAGTTAAAAGCTAACTCATTTACTTAAGGGACGCTTTTAAGTCGTTCATTGTGTTTGAACTATGATCCTTCATATGTGGTGTGATGTTTATTGTACTTCCTATTAGTGTTTTATAAATAATCAATCGCATGTATACGACAAAGTAGTCGTGCATAGCCCCGTTAGCTTGGGGGCTACACGTTAATCATACCAGCAAAGGTGCTGAGCCCCTAGGGGCATCCATATTATTTTGCAGGTGAGAAGCAGTAGATGACTCGGCTTGAGAGTAAGATGGGGTAGACGTGTTACGGGTTTAAGTTTGACCTACGAGTTGTGTTGAGCAAAAACTATATAACAAGGTATATAAATAAATGCAAGGAATAGGCAAGTGCACCTAATCGGTGTAGTACAACAAGTGTCGTATCCACAAGGAAATTGGTCCTAACTTCCTAGTCTCGGTACTTAGTAATTGTAATGAAAACAGTAAATTGGGGTTTAGCCGACGACAAGCTTGATTGTGTTGGTTGAGTAATTTCAAGAACAACAAATAAACTAAAGGTGATAGTTTAATGGATTGGATGGAAAAGTACTTTGGGAATTTGGCAATCACCCAAACTACCTAGATATGCTAGCAACTCTTCTTATGCCATAGTTGTCTTTTAGAACAATGATAATAACCCTCTAAACCAAAGATGAGTTAATTCTTACTTAGTTAATTTTAGCCTTTAAAATCAATTAGGACTAAACTCACTAAGTAGCATTAAGCAAGTTCTAGAACAAAGCCCCAAATTATACTCACTAATCCTAGGAGCATAAATCAAGAGTTCTCTCTCAATTTGGTCACAAACCGTAACTCAAAACCAATTTGTAGATAGGGTTCACCACAAATGCACTCAAGAGATCAATTTAAGAACATTGAATGATAATTAAGAGAGAAACAACTATATTAAGGCATAATCAAGATTCACAAGCACATTCTAGGGTTTGGGTTCAAAGACCCATCCCAAAGCACAATAGAGTAATACTAAAGCATAAAGGAAAGAAAAACTAGAAAAGAGTAAGAAGAAGCCATTGTTGGAGCTTGGAAGCTTTGGAGAAGGTGAGCTCTTCCTTCTTCTCTTCTTCCTCTTCTTTCTCCTATTCTTTCTCCTTCTTCTCGTTCTTTCTCTTCTCTTATGTGTGTGGAAGTGTAGAATGCAAAGAATAATCAAACCCACTCTGTTTTCCCGTCTTTAAAACAATCGTTCTGGGCAAATTTCCGTCGGGACTGCCCCACAGGGGCGGTCTACAGGGGCGGTCTGCACCAGAGGCGATTCTAGTGTTTCGAAATCAACTGGACCGCCCCACAGGGGCGGTCCACACCAGAAGTGCCTCTTCTGCATTGAAATTGTCCCGTTTGATCCCTCGTCTTTGACACACTCCTCGGGGCATTAAAGCTCAGCTACAAAGTCTTGAGAGTCTCCCAAAAATCATTGCTCAAGTGAGCTTTTACCTAAATTTAAATCAAAACTGCATGAGTTCAACTATATTAACGAAATGCTCTATCAAGTGGTGAAATAAGTCAATAGTTGCACGAAATAAAGGTAAATAAAGACCTTATAAATACATCATTTCACCACTTATCAACTCCCTCACACTTATCTATTTGCTTGTCCTCAAGCAAAATTTTCTAGGAACCCATAGCAAGAAGGAACATTTATAGCAAGCAAGTATTTAGATGAATTCTTGAACTTTGGTGAGCAAAATTGTGAAAAATCTCAAGAGGAGTGCAACCAACCTTCTCATGGTGACATGAGTGTGCTTAGGGTAAATAAAAATATAGAGCTTCGGGGTATGATCTAGAGTGTTTCCAAGTGCTTAAAGATCTTTGGACTTGGAGAACTTTTACCATGGCCAACTTCTCTCAAGAATGGGCATTGAGGAAAAACAAAAGGAAAAATAGAGATTTGCATTTAATTTTCTTTTGCAACAAGAGATGCGAAGAAATAATTTGGAATTGTGCCTTTGGCATTTTGCCTTGCTTTACAGAACACTCAACTCTCATTTGTTGGTTACCGATGGTGCCTCTCAAGTCCTTTTAAAAATTTCCACGAGGAAACACCCCTTAGCAATCCCTAGATGAGAAGATTAGAAAGGACCCCTAAGCAATAAAAATTCACCAAGAAAGGGATTTATGGAAGCACCGCAATTAATTGCTCCTCAAGAGAGAAATTGTTGAAAAATTTGGTGGAAAGTTCTAAGCATTCATGGAAAGACTTGCTTAATACAAATGGAACTTCTTCATGGCAGCAATAGACATGTATAAGGAGATGGAGAAGTGCATCAAAAAGAAAAGGTCGTTTCCCCCACACTTGAGTAGGACAATGTCCTCATTTGTCAAAGCTAAACCCAAAGGGAAATAAACAGAAGACCTTTTCGAAGCACGAAACATATAGTACATAAAGTTGTAAAGCATCGTGTAAGAATTTAGCGAACTAGTACTCCCCTGATAAGACGTGAATTGGGCAAAGGGTTCCCCCACACTGGAGAGTGTCCGGGGTCGTTGAAGCGCGGAGACCTAGGAAAATTTTGCAAGAGTTCCTCTTGCATGTGTCTTACTCAGCGTTGAAGGGTGCTTGCATGCAGTGTGTATGTAGCTATAATGCAGAGACAAAAATAAACTAGGCGCAACAGGATTCTGAGGAATACGCTTAAAGCCCATGGTTAGAAATCAAAAGGGGACTCATAAGTGAGTCCAATATCAAATGGGTTCACAGTGTTAGAATTTAAACTTAAAGCATAGAGAGAGTACTGAAAAGCATAACTAAAGTAAAGATAAAAGACAAGAACATAGACAATCCCAGAAGTACATAACAAGTTTCAAAACATGAGTCTCTAGGCAGCTAAATCCATGAGCAAACTACGGGGCCGGTGGTCCTCCTCGCTCGAGCATGCGGCGCAGCTCCTCATACTGGGCTGCCAACTCCTCCATGCGTCGCTGGTGGGCCTCGAACTCCTCCCGGGAAACCGTGGGAGGTGGTGGGGCTGGTAGCGGGGCAGCGGCAGTAGAGTGAGTAGAGGAGCTGGAGGAGGACTCTGCGCTGCCAGCGGGCCGTATCTTCTCCCAACCTCCTGGAGCACGGCGAAACCCCATCCGCCGGAGGGCAGCATGGTCAATGGGAGCCATGGGAGGCTCAGGGACCGCATCTCCAACGTCGACTCCGCACTCAAGGAACTGAGTGTGGAGGAAATGAGGGTAGCCGAGGTGCTGGGTATCCCTCTTCGCGACCATGTGGCAGAGGTGGTCAAACATCAGCCCGGAGATGGAGAATGGCCTGTCAGGATTCGGGGCGGTGATGCTGTTGAGGAGGAAACAGTCCATGGCATTCATATCCTTACTGTCCCGGGGCAGAATGTTATAACGGATGAGAGCAAGGATGACGCGCTGAGCGGCATCCTGGACCATATTTGGGGTCATTGTGACCCGGGAGACAGTGCCCGACTGATTCTTCCTGTGGCGCGTGGTCGGGAGAGTGGCGAGAAACTGGCGGCGGTGGCTCTGGAGGTAGCTGTCGGGGAGGTAGCTGTCGCTTTCGTAATCCTCCGGAGGTATGTCCAAGGCCTCGATGAAGATCTGCTGTGTGATCTCGATCTGTCGACCTCCGACATATGAGATAAGCTTGGAGATGGCCTCCCGAGCAGCGTTCGCATAGAACTGGCAGACAAGGTCAGGGTAAAACTCCCCACCCATCGTCAAGAAGCGACCCCATCCGTAAAAATCGAAGAGCGACTGGAGGTCGAGGTCCTCGACGATGGATGGGTCCACGTGGCGCTCCTGGATGAACTCCCGGCGGGGCCCATTATGGTACCAATTCTTGGACTCTTCGGTGATGAAGATGCCGTCGATCAGTCGGGTGCCGAATGGAAGCCGGACGGCCATGCCGCGGCGGAAGGTGGCTCAGTCGACTGGTTGCATTGTCTGAAACCAAAGACAAGAAAAGAAAAACAAGGAAAAAACAAAATACAAAACAACAAAGGAGAGTTAAAGATCGATAAGGAAAAGAGAAATGCAAAGGTTGTTTGTAGACATATTCATGAAGTGCAGGTGAAAAAGAAAGAATAAAAAACGACACAACAATTCACAAAAATTTCGGCATGATCTCCCCCGTTTTCCTATGTTTTCCCGGTCCTAAGAACCTCCACAAATCAACCAAAAGGTTGTCATTCAAGTATTGAAGCTCACCCATAGCACAAGCCAACCATAGAGCACAAAATATATCAAGCAATAGAATAAGATATCTAGTTTAAGCACAATGTGAGTTATCTCAACTCTCAACCAGCAAAGTACACTACCGTAGCCAATTAATCACTATATTGCATTCACAACACCCAGTAAATCCCACAAAGCCATAGCATAATTTAAATACCATTTATTTATACTAGATAAAACACAATTCAAAGTAAGCGAGCAATCACAAAATTTAAGCCGAAACCACCACATTGCGAAGTTGTACCTTAAATATTGCACATACGCCCTATAATTAACACTTAGAGTCAATCCAAATCACCAATTTTGCAAAATCATAATTTGTCACATAATGCCCCGTTTGGTTCGACCTAATTCTAGCCCAAACTGTAACTTGCTTAAAAATTTCAAAAATTGACAAGATAAAGTTAGAGTCACATACCCTTAGTGTTGGTGTGGTGAAAAGAAGTTAAAATTTGACAGATTGGGGGGCTAAAATCGGTGGAAACCGATTTGGGGGTTGAAAAAAATTAGGGATTTGGTGGGGGGGGTTAGGGCGTGGTGGTGGCTGGCGCGGTGGGCGGCGCTGCGGTTGGCCGTGGCGGTGGCGCGCGACGTCGGAGCAAGGCGGTGGTGGCGTGAGAGAGGGAGTGCTGGTGTGGTGGCTGGGTTGGGGAGTGGTCGCGACAGAGGGAGAGGGAGTATGTCGGGTGAGAGCAGGAGGGGGTTGGGGGTTGGTGTCGGGCGAAGAAGAAAGGAAGAAAGGAAGAAGGGAAGAAAGAAAGAAAGAAAGAACGCGGTGTTTTGGTTGTTTTTTTTTTTCAAAATTTTCGCTTGGACTGCCCCTCAGGGGCGGTCCGCATGGGCGGTCCCCAACAGAGAGCGAATTTTTTTTCAAAATTTTCGATTGGACCGCCCCTCAGGGGCGGTCCGTGACAGAGACCAAATTTTTGGTGAAAATCGATGGGATCGCCCCGAAGGGGCGGTCCGTGACAGAGAGCGTTTTTTGGTGAAAATCGACGGGACCGCCCCTCAGGGGCGGTCCGCAACAGAGAGCATTTTCTTCGGTGAAAATCGATGGGACCGCCCATCAGGGGCGGTCCATAGGGGCGGTCCGCACCAAAAACCTAAATTTTCATTTTTTTTTCACCTCAATTCATCCAATTTCACACTCCAAGTCCCAAAATCACAAAACAGCAGTAAAAACTAAACACAAGCACCAAAAACACAAGCAAAAGCAATAATGAAGACTAACAAGTTAAAACACTTAAACGGGCAAGGAAAGAAATCCGGGTTGCCTCCCAAAAAGCCGCCCTTCTTTTTAAGGTCTTTGGCTAGACCATAGTAAAGTTTAGATGGAACCTGGTTCCCGAAGTAAGATAGGACGAGCTTCGACCCGTTTAATGTCACCTCCCATGTAATGCTTGAGCCTCGAACCATTAACCATGAAGGTTCCGCCTTTCGTGTTCTTTAACTCCACAACACCATACGGGGTCACCTTAGTGATAGAGAAAGGCCCGGCCCAATGAGATTTGAGCTTACCCGGGAATAGCTTTAACCGAGAGTTGTATAGTAAGACCCGATCTCCCTCATGGAATTCTCTCTTGAGGATCATTTTATCGTGCCATCTCTTTGTCTTCTCTTTGTAGATCCGGTTGTTCTCATAAGCTTCTTCCCGTATCTCGTCTAACTCCGTCAGCTGAAACTTTCTCTTTTCTCCGGCACTCTTGAGGTCGTAATTGAGTGCTTTGACAGCCCAATACGATTTATGTGCAAGTTCAACCGGTAGGTGACAAGCTTTCCCGTAGACAAGACGGTAAGAGGACATACCAATGGGAGTCTTGTAGGCTGTTCGGTATGCCCATAGAGCATCGTCGAGCTTTAGAGACCAATCCTTTCTTGAAGAATTTACCGTTTTCTGCAAGATCCATTTCAGCTCTCTATTGGTGACCTCGGCTTGTCCGTTAGTTTGGGGGTGGTAAGGTAGAGCGACCTTATGTCTCACTCCATACTTCTCCATTAAAGCTTCGAATTGCTTGTTGCATAAGTGAGAACCCCCGTCACTATGGATTGCTCTAGGTACTCCAAACCTTGTGAAGATATTCTTTCTCAGGAACTTGGTCACCACCTTAGCATCATTTATGGGAGAGGCAACGGCTTCCACCCACTTGGTCACGTAGTCCACAACTACAAGGATGAAGAGATTTGAGCAGGAGGAAGGGAAGGGTCCTATGAAGTCTATGCCCCACAAGTCAAATGGTTCAACCTCTAGCATCACATTAAGAGGCATTTCGTGTTTGCGGGAGATGTTGCCCATCATTTGACAGCGGTCACAGGAAGCAACAAAGTCATGGCAATCTTTGTGTAAGGTTTTCCAGAAGAAACCTGCTTGTAGAACTTTTGCTGCGGTCCTTGCCGGCCCTTGATGCCCTCCCACTTCAAGAGAGTGGCAATGGGTGAGAATGTCTTTTACTTCACTTAGGGGCACACATCTCCTTATCACCCCATCAGCACAAGTCTTGAAGAGGTAAGGATCATCCCAGAAGTAGTGCTTCGAGTCAGCGAAGAATTTCTTCCTCTACTGGTAAGTCAAGTTATGGGGCACTACTCCTCGTGCCAAGTAGTTTGCAAGATCAGCATACCAAGGATCATCAGCTTCCTTGATCACGAAAACAGTCTCATCCGAAAGAACTCATTTATAGGCACACCTTCATCGGGAACTTCCATGCGGGAGAGGTGGTCGACCACCACATTTTGCGCACCCGGTTTGTCTCTCATTTCGATCTCAAACTCTTGTAGCAACAAAATCCATCTCAACAACCTTGATTTGGCATCCTCTTTGGTAAACAAGTATTTCAAAGCTGAGTGGTCCGTATGCACAATCACCTTACTTCCCAAGAGGTAAGAGCGGAACTTATCTAATGCGAAGACAACCGCTAGAAGCTCCTTCTCGGTTGTGGCATAGTTTTTCTGAGCATCGTTGAGTGTCTTGCTTGCATAGTAGATAGTTCTCAGAATCTTCTCCCTTTTCTGACATAGGGCTGCCCCCACTGCATAGTCGCTTGCATCACACATTATTTCAAAAGGGAGGCTCCAATCTGGTGACACAACTATCGGGTCTGAGATAAGGCACTCCTTGAGAGTGTTGAAGGACTTCTGACATTCTTCAGTGAATTCAAATTTTGCCTCTTTGGCTAAGAGATCACACAGAGGTTTAGAGATTTTGGAAAAGTCCTTGATGAACCTTCTGTAGAACCCGACATGGCCAAGAAAGCTTCTAATGTCTTTAACCGAGGTGGGTGGTGGTAGCTTCTCGATGACTTCGACCTTGGCCCGGTCAACTTCAATCCCATTGGAGGAGATCTTGTGCCCGAGGACGATCCCTTCTCTCACCATGAAATGACATTTCTCTTAATTGAGTACTAGATTAGTTTCCTCACATCGGGAGAGAATGGCGTCCAAGTTCTCTAGGCAAGAGTCGAAGTTGAGCCCAAAGACCGAGAAATCGTCCATGAAAACTTCCATGCTTTTTCAATAAAGTTGGAGAAGATGGCCATTGAGACTTGTCCTCGGACTTGTCGCATAGAGTCGACAAATAGACTCGGCCATCTTGGATTACGGTTCAAGGTGGGAGGCAAGATTAAGATGGTGCGGTGGGATCTCCTAAATCCTAAATTTAAGAAATAATGTTTATTTAACCCAATGGAGTTGATAGCTCATTGGCTAGGGTTACTTTTGACCCGACAAAGATAAATATTGAGTTAAGAAACAACCAATTCTAATTAAAGAAAGGTTGGTACACTGAGATAAGGGTGGATATGAGGATAAAAGAATCTTGACTTAAGAAGTTAAAAGCTAACTCATTTACTTAAGGGACGCTTTTAAGTCGTTCATTGTGTTTGAACTATGATCCTTCATATGTGGTGTGATGTTTATTGTACTTCCTATTAGTGTTTTATAAATAATCAATCGCATGTATACGACAAAGTAGTCGTGCATAGCCCCGTTAGCTTGGGGGCTACACGTTAATCATACCAGCAAAGGTGCTGAGCCCCTAGGGGCATCCATATTATTTTGCAGGTGAGAAGCAGTAGATGACTCGGCTTGAGAGTAAGATGGGTAGACGTGTTACGGGTTTAAGTTTGACCTACGAGTTGTGTTGAGCAAAAACTATATAACAAGGTATATAAATAAATGCAAGGAATAGGCAAGTGCACCTAATCGTGTGTGTAGTACAACAAGTGTCGTATCCACAAGGAAATTGGTCCTAACTTCCTAGTCTCGGTACTTAGTAATTGTAATGAAAACAGTAAATTGGGGTTTAGCCGACGACAAGCTTGATTGTGTTGGTTGAGTAATTTCAAGAACAACAAATAAACTAAAGGTGATAGTTTAATGGATTGGATGGAAAAGTACTTTGGGAATTTGGCAATCACCCAAACTACCTAGATATGCTAGCAACTCTTCTTATGCCATAGTTGTCTTTTAGAACAATGATAATAACCCTCTAAACCAAAGATGAGTTAATTCTTACTTAGTTAATTTTAGCCTTCAAAATCAATTAGGACTAAACTCACTAAGTAGCATTAAGCAAGTTCTAGAACAAAGCCCCAAATTATACTCACTAATCCTAGGAGCATAAATCAAGAGTTCTCTCTCAATTTGGTCACAAACCCTAACTCAAAACCAATTTGTAGAAAGGGTTCACCACAAATGCACTCAAGAGATCAATTTAAGAACATTGAATGATAATTAAGAGAGAAACAACTATATTAAGGCATAATCAAGATTCACAAGCTCATTCTAGGGTTTGGGTTCAAAGACCCATCCCAAAGCACAATAGAGTAATACTCAAGCATAGAGGAAAGAAAAACTAGAAAAGAGTAAGAAGAAGCCATTGTTGGAGCTTGGAAGCTTTGGAGAAGGTGAGCTCTTCCTTCTTCTCTTCTTCCTCTTCTTTCTCCTTCTTCTCGTTCTTTCTCTTCTCTTATGTGTGTGGAAGTGTAGAATGCAAAGAATAATCAAACCCACTCTGTTTTCCCATCTTTAAAACAATCGTTCTGGGCAAATTTCCGTCGGGACCGCCCCTATGGGCGGTCCACACCAGAAGTGCCTCTTCTGCATTGAAATTGTCCCGTTTGATCCCTCGTCTTTGACACACTCCTCGGGGCATTAAAGCTCAGCACAAAGTCTTGAGAGTCTCCCAAAATCATTGCTCAAGTGAGCTTTTACCTAAATTTAAATCAAAACTGCATGAGTTCAACTATACGTTAACGAAATGCTCTCTCAGTGGTGAAATAAGTCAATAGTTGCACGAAGTAAAGGTACTAAGACCTTATAAACATCATTCACCACTTATCAACTCCCTCACACTTATCTATTTGCTTGTCCTCAAGAAAAATTTTAGGAACCCATAGCAAGAAGGAACATTTATAGCAAAGTATTTAGATGAATTCTTGAACTTTGGTGAGCAAAATTGTGAAAATCTCAAGAGGAGTGCAACAACCTTCTCATGGTGACATGGTGTGCTTAGGGTACTAAAAATAGAGCTTCGGGGTATGATCTAGAGTGTTTCCAAGTGCTTAAAGATCTTTGGACTTAGAGAACTTTTACCATGGCCAACTCTCTCGAATGGGCATTGAGGAAAAACAAAAGGAAAATAGAGATTTGCATTTAATTTTCTTTTGCAACAAGAGATGCGAAGAAATAATTTGGAATTGTGCCTTTGGCATTTTGCCTTGCTTTACAGAACACTCAACTCTCATTTGTTGGTTACCGATGGTGCCTCTCAAGTCCTTTTAAAAATTTCCACGAGGAAACACCCTTTAGCAATCCCAAGATGAGAAGATTAGAAAGGACCCCTAACCAATTTGTAAGTTCTTGATCGATTCCTTATGAGTAAAATAAAGGCCATGTTAGTAAAACTATGGAAAACATTCATATAATCTCTTGTTCTTACTACCGTTGTTATCCAAGGGCAATCACACAAATTACACAACCCTCTGAACCTTCTCTTGTTTGATTTCTCTCTTCCATATCAGAACCATGCATTATGGACACATCAATCTCTCAAAACTTCCATAAAGTGTTCTTTGTTCATAAAAATCATACGCTTTTCCGCATAATAATGTCCCCTCACGGACTTTCTACTACCACTCCTCACCTATTCATCACTTTTGTGATCTACACACCTTCCAAATCATCAAGATAGTATGTATTATCACCTTCCTCATCATGACCTTCTTTGCCACTACCTTTTGCACTTTCAGAAATATCCCCTGAAACTGTTTCATCATCAGAAGAATCTTAATCAACTGATTCACCCTCTGCTCTGAAAGAGCTGTCCTTTGAACTTATATGTTCAGGAGTAGGGTCCTTCTGACTTACAACTGTAGCCTTTTCAGTCGTGACTCATTTTTGGTCTTACACTAGGATATGGCTCATCACACACATTCACATTATCAGCAATGGAGACATTAACACCTTCCCTATTTCCTACCTCACTTTTGGAAGCCCTCACCTTTGCTCTTGTTGTAACTGAAAGCTTTCTCTTGTGACTGCAATCTACCAATACCCAAATTTTTTATCAACCCACAATGATAAGACTAGACACGACATATTAGGGTTATCGGATGCACGTACCTAGTGGCATTAGTTGCACGGGAAGCAGATGACCTGCTTGGTGGTTGTGATGGTTGATTATGGGACTAGTCAGCATTGGTAACAACACACCACAACCATCATCATCAATTGGTTCATCGTTGATCTATTGATCAACTGGCATATCTACTAGAGTGTCATCAATGCCCACATTTTCCTCAAAACCATCTAAAATTATCAAAACCATCCAAACCATCAAAATCATCAAAACTATCACCCTCTTCGAAAGTAAAATCAGTACCACCCCAATCATTGCCTATTGCCTCATCTCTTAGTGTATCTAATGGAGATTGTGAGGGAGGTGGTTGTGGAAATGATTATGAAGGAGACTCAGAGAGGGAGGGGGTTGGTTGAGGAACCGATTGTGAAGGAGACTCAGAGGGTGGGGGTGGTTGAGGAACCGATTGTGAAGGAGATTCAGAGGGTGGGGGTAGTTGTGGAATTGAGCGCAAAGGAGATTGTGAGGGTGGTAGAGACGAATTAAGGGTTTCTGGTTCAGGATCTGTTGAGGGGTCATCAATAATTTTAACGGAGAAAACTTTGCTCAACCTAAACGAAGACCTCTGAGGACGTTGTGGTCGCAACTCATCATCGTATAGGGTTACAACTAGAGCCTTGCCAGGAATTTCAACTTCAAAATACTGTTTGCCCATGGAAAAACCCTCAGCTTCCTCCACCCTAACTATAACTTTGATCTTCCTCCTATGCTCATGCAGCATTTACTGAAGGGTTTCATCGATGTCTATGTCTACTATTTCCTTAGTTACATGACTAGTATACCTGAAAGTTGGGTTTTTAGGAGGGAGACAAGTGAGTTGTTTACTTGCTTCTACATAAGCGTCGAACAGAAATTGTAAAAAACTCTTGGCGCATCAACATCCATGACTTTGTACTCCCATCTTTATGTCTCCATAGTGGAAAACCACCTAGAGACCTCCCGCTCTACTAATTGTTGACACTAACAGTGAATTCAGAAGGGGACTGCAGCTGTGTGATTGGAAACTGAAATCGAACAGTGAGATTGTGGAGAGCGACAAGAATAGGATGAAATCGGAGTCGACGAGAGAACAAAACGTTCATGGGTTGAAATGGAGGGAAAAGAAGATGGAATTGATTAAAGTCGAAGAGAGAGAAGAGGGAAACAATACACTTTTACGAAAACAATTACAAAATTATGGCTAAATGGGGTAAGTTTTCGTCAGGGTCAAAAATGTCATTCTCTAGAAGGATTTCAATAGAGAAATTAACATCAGCTAGGAAAAAGGGATCACTTGAAAATTTAAAACTTTTTTAGGAATATATGAAGGCCAAGGTTTACAGAAATGATATATTATAAATTACAAAAATTTGTAGGGTATATTGTGAATTTTTCAAAAACTTTAGGGAAAATTCACAATATATCCCTGTTTTCTTTCGTAATTCACAATATACCCCTTTTTTGAAACTATGTCACAAGATACCCCTGTTTTCTTTGCTAATTCACAAAATGCCCCTTTTTGCTAACGACCGTCAAATACTTCGTTAACCTCCCTTGGAAAATGACTATTTTGCCCCTGACCCGTTTTTTTGGAAAGTTTCGTAGTTTCGTTCTGGAATGACTACTTTTTTTTTGAAAATTTTGAAGTTTATAATATCCCCCTATTTAAGTTTGTTGTTCACGAAATACCCCTGTTATGTTTTGAAGTTCACAAGATACCCCTATCTATGTTTTGTAGTTCACGAAATACCTTATCACCCTCATGGCCTGGCAAAGCATCACCTAGTTTTCTCTTGTTTTTCAAGTGTCTTCAGCCTCTTCATAATCTTAGGACAAATGTTATTTGCATTCCAGTTCTCTGAGGTTTCTTGTCTCTCAGAATGTCTCACCAATAGCTGAGTACGAATCCCTGTCATACACAATTAGACACAATTATAATATATGACAAGCGACAAACTAGTCTAGCATAGATTATTCACATAGTTAGATAAATACCTTCAAGTAAAGAGTAGATTGGTTTAGTCCTGTGGCTAAAAAATAATGTCACAAGCATTAGGTTTAAAATGGTTACCTCTTGGTCGAACTCAGTAGCGGACCAGAACTTTTGTTTGGGGGGGGGGGGGGGAAATTTTTTTTAACACTATTGTTTTTTAAAACATTATGTTATTTTGTATTTTTCAAAAATTTATAAGAGCATTTTACAAATTTTCAAAAGTTTCGGGGGGGGGGGGGGGCGCCCCAACCCCTTTGTGTCCGCCCCTGGACAAACTTGTGTTGTGCCTAGCACTATAATGGGATATCGCTCAGATATTTGAATGCACCAAAATCCATCTCCCTAATGCGTGCAACTGCTTGGTAAGAGCTGGGTTGATTCCCTGCGAGTAAGAGAAATGATGCATTATAAAATGTGTCGAAATAATATACAAAACCCAACTAGTGGCAATGTCCATAAAGTACCTATGTTTATGTTTTTGAAGTTCACGAAATACCCCTAAGTAACAAGGGTATCTTGTGAACTTGAAAACATAAACAGGGGTATTTAGTGAACAACAAACTTAAATAGGGGTATATTATAAACTTCAAAGTTCTAAAAAAAAAAGTAGTCATTCCAGAACGAAACTGCGAATTTTTCCAAAAAAAAAAACGGGTCAGGGGTAAAATAGTCATTTTCCAGGGTAGGTTAACGGAGTATTTGACGGCCGTTAGTAAAAAAGGGGTATTTTGTGAATTAGCAAAGAAAACAGGGATATCTTGTGACAATTTTAAAAAAGATATAGTGAAAGAAAACAGGGGTATATTGTAAATTTCCCAAAACTTTACGTGAGGGTTGCAAAATTTCTTGCCGGTGGAGAGAAAAAACGAGAAACAAGAAGACGCCTCCTGTCTGGGATTCGCTTTTGTTCATGGTCACACAGAAAATATTTGATAAAACGACAAAAAATTAGAATTCATCTGATCTCCAAGTCCAACACACACATTTTCTCTCTCCTCTCAGATCTATTCCCACCTCCCACCACCGCTTCCCCTCTGTTACCAATTGGTCTCTCTGCAGCCCCGCACCAAGTTTTTGGCGATTCAGAGGTTGTATTCGGCGTCGTTCTCTCTTCATCGAGTATCCTCAATTTCCAGATTCTTTTCGGATTCGAGCTAAAATCTATCAACTTGTTTATCGGTATGGGGGGTGGCGATTGTTGCTCTGCCGAGAAATTATTGAATATCTCCCTCTAAGGAATTCACATTTGTTAATAGGTTCTGATTCGGATAGTCTGAAATATTCCGGAATACTTTTTTTATGGTCTTGCATCCAATTGGAAGCTCCTTTGAACCGTAGAATCTCTCTGATCAAGGAGATTTTTTTCTCTAGGATTATCGGCATTTGGTTTTCCTATGAGAATAAGGGCGGCAAAGGATTGTTTGGAGAGAGGTAGGGCGATGAAATAGGAAGGAGGTATTGGTTCGAGGAGAGGGAATCAGTGTTGTGGCAGATGATGATGGGAAGTGAGCATTTCGGGGATAATAACTATGCAGTCCCAATTGCTCGAAGCGGAGATGATTATGCTTATAACAGCCCTGCTATGTCTTCTGCGGTTTTCCATGTTTCATCGTCGTCTTTAGGGCCGTCTTCTTCTTCTTGTTCTCCAGCTCGATTCATCGAACATCCCGTCTCCAAGATGGATACACTTGCTGGCGTTGCAATCAAATACGGTGTGGAGGTACATATTTTGTTGTGTCTTACTCTCCCGAATAAGAGGACACGAAGATGATTACTTTTTGTTGTCGGTTAGGTTTATCTCTGATCATGGTATATGCTTCGCATTGCGTCCGAGGAGCGTAGTAAATTGATAGTTTTCTCTCAGCATTTGAAATCTTCTGTATTTGACCACCATTAGGAATAACTGATCGTTCGAGTAGTTAAAATATGTTTTACGGGTATGAAGAGGGAGGGGGACGGGCAACTGCGTTGGTCAGGCTTGGTGGAAATTTTCAAATATGTCAATTAATGGGGTAGATACAGGTATCAATAAAAGTGTTGTACTTGGATGTGTGTTGGAATCCCGTGGTAGTTAAATATTATGAAAGATTATGTTAATTAATTTGATTGGCAACTATATTACTTGTTTGTATGACAGCTTTACCTGTGATGCTTGTATTAAGAATGGTCTCTCGGTAAATTTAACTACTTAATGTCATTTCTTGTGGAGCCAAGTTAAGCACATCCCTTTTCCCTTCTTTCACACATTTTAACTGTAATCATCTGGGCATGCACGTTCTTGATATTTGTCATTGCTTTGAAGTATTTTTGTTGATTCTCATTTAGGCACCAAAAATGTTTAAAGTACTGGTAAAGTAGTATAAAGTAGTATAAGTGTTTCTTTTGCCTCTGCTTATGATCTTGTCTGTTGCGTGGCTGACTTATATATGGGCTAATGTTGCTTGATACTGTAGGTGGCTGACATCAAAAGGATCAATGGTTTGGTGACAGATCTTCAGATGTTTGCTCTGAAGACGCTTCAGATTCCTCTACCTGGAAGACATCCTCCATCTCCTTGTTTGTCAAATGATATGAATACTACTGGGTACTGGTTGTCTTTGCTATCCAATATTTGACTACTTTATGCGGTTTGTTTCAAAAGTTATTATTTAGCGGTGTTATGAACTACTACATGGTTTCGTCATGCTATGGTTTTAGATATTGACTTGTTATGTTTTTATGATATCAAGTTGTTATGTTGCATTATTGCTAATTTTGTCCGGTTTGGTTATTTTTAGTTTGTTCAGACTATCAATTTGGAATTTGATTCTTCTTAAAAAAACACTTCATATGTTCTTTCCAGTCATTGGTTTAGTGTTCACAATTTATTATAGAATCTTTCAGGTTATAATGGAGTACTAGTCTTTACCTGGTATGATCCTCCTATCACATGGACTGGGAGGAAGGCTCAGATAGCCTTAACATCTTATAAATGGCTGTAATTCTCGGCTGTACTAGCTGGATGAAATTGTCACTGTAACATCTCCTAAAAAGATGGTATTGAGAAAATATTTGAGCTTGTAAAAGCGTTACCTCTTGGTCTTAAAGTAAGCCTCTATTCACTGCAATACTGCACTGCCACCCGTTGGATGTGTTTCATATTGTCCGGTCTAATATACTTCTAGATACAACAAAGAGATTCTCCTGTAAATGATATTTTGCTTTTCTTTTCTACGTGCCTATTGATGAATTTATGCACATTTGTTTGATATTATTCTGTTGAGTTTGTTAGAATAGACTTGTGTTGGACAAATGAGCAAGTTCTTGCGAAAGAAATTCAGGGACACATGTAAATTAGTTGAATAATCCACCTAGTAAATGTGCATGCTTGATGTAGTGCTCACGTGGAAGATCATAGACAAGGATTGTCCCTTTCTAAAGGTGGTATTAGTGGTTAACACACAGATGCTTGGATTAATTGCCACTTCCAAGTTCCAACGCCTCAACTAGGATTTCCTATGCTAGTTATTGTATTTTTCTACTCCTGAGCTGTATATTCTTTTGGATGTTGAGTGTTACTGATCTACTTGTATAAAATATCCAGTAAATATGTCTTTCTGATACAAATTGTTTGCAATTTGATAATCTTCGATGGTATTAATACTTGTCAGGCCTAGCATGTCTGGGAAAATTCCATCTCGGAGAATGCATTCTGACATCTTTGAATCATTTGAATCCCTCAAAGTAACTTCAGATAGGAAAGTCTCACCAGCAATGAGCTCTTTACAAGGCTACTATGGACTGAAGCCTCTACACCTTTCTGGAAGAGCCTCGTCTGATGGGTGTGAAATGGCTGTTTACAGCAAGAAAAAACCTTACTATTTTGAGGATCGGTTGCCTGTGAAATCTCCAGGTAGAAACACTCCTTTGGGCAAATCTAGAAGCGTAGCCAATGGGTTTCCCTATGAAGAATATGATTCAGGCAAGAGCAGTAACCTTATTAATGACTATCATAATGATTCTTCGGATTCGGATAAGCTGTTTGAAAAACTCTTGAGAAGACGCCAAAAGCCTGAGGGGAACTATACCCCTCGGACACCTGAGAAGCTGTTGAAGGAGGAGAATGGAGTTGGGGGTTGGTTTTCGGCCATGGCTGGTAAAGGCTTAGCCCTTAGAAGCAAAGCAATGAGCAAAAACAATTTGGCATCTGAAGCCGAATCAGGAAGTGCTAATGGGAATTCGTCACCTGGTCATCCAGTTTCTGCTGTCTCTAATGGGGTTTCTGTAGTCAGAAAGTGTTCAAGCACATCGTGTTTACCTGAACAAGAGAATAACTCTGGTGCATCTCTGTGGAATTTGAAGCCTGATTTTCAGGCCTTGTCCAGCTCAGTTATTGCAAAACCAATCCTCAATGGCTTTTCAAACCCTATTGGTAGTAGAAAAACCAAGGCTGCTCTTGATTAGTGTTGAGATTGTGGCCCTCTTTTTTTCTTTTTAAGTGGAACCCTAGAGGCTATACTGATAGCATATTTTGGCAAATCATTCACTGTTGGGGTCCAATCCGCTTCTCCACTGGACCATGGAGAGATAAACGAATTGTACAGACAGAGTGGACGAAAGAACCAGGAATAGATTGGCGGAGGGGAAGAGTAGGACCTGGTACAAGAAATTTGATCATTCTCTAGATAAAGTTTTGCGGAAAAGTCAAACAGGGGAAAATGGTTTACCCGATTGCAAAAGGTACAGATAAACATAAAGGTGGAAGCTCAAAAGCTCGCCTATTGATTTGCCATACAAGACACGCAGTCAACTGTCATTTGATATTCTTTTATCTTTCTGTATGACAGAAAGGTTTGTATGGAATCTCTTATTGGTCCTGTGTATATTAGAATTCTCTCTATGTGGTAGTGAAAATGAGCTCATTAATAAAGAAACTACTTTAATTGCTTTGCTATCCTGGGAATGCGAAGTTGGAGTGTTTCTTTCTCTCGACTTGTAGATTTCTGAGATTCCGTTGCTGCAGGGCTAAAAGATAAAATGAGAAACTACGTTGGACATTAATGCGCATGCCTCCGTGAAATGGAATGTAGAAGACTAAAGGCAATGTTTGGGTAAGAACGGTAATTGGGAAAGAGTATGAGACTGGGAAAATGGGAACGGGAATATAGTTAATGCAATTATGTAAGTGAGTGGATTGAAAATGTACTTCTATCTTTCTAAATTTTTACATGTTTGGAAAAGTTGATACAATGTCATAAGCAATATTTAATTTTTATTTAGTTTTAAGACAAATTTTCCTAATTATTAGTACTACCTCCGTCCCGTCATAAGTGTCCTGTTTGTTTTTTGGCACGTTTTTCCACCTCAATATTAAACATATAAGGTAAAATAATTTTATAAAACTAAATTTTGTATTATATAGTTTATCATGTAAGGAATCATATGTAAAACTTAAATTTTCAAAATTAATTTATCTTATATGTTAAAAATTGAAGTCAAACGACATGCCCAAATAGTAAATAAGACGGTCAAGGTGGGACGGAGGGAGTATCATTCTTTTACGTTTTAACTATCGAGACATTTGAAAGGGAGAGCTTTAGTCCTTTCTCCTTCGGCGGCAGACTGACAGTGGGTTTCTTTTTCGGTTCTTTCTATGGTGGCTTATGCATGTCCATGCATGTGTAGGGGTTTACCAGAAGTTTTGTTAGCTTGGTGATGTGTCATCCTCAGTATTTTCCTCACCTTAGAGGATTATGTAGTACTGTCTAGCTCTTTCTGTTCTGTCTATGCCTATTATTAGTGGGTTTTAATGAGTACTCTAATGCATGTCTTATCCCTAATTACCGATCGGGTTCTTAACCTTTACCTATGCTGCAACTCTTCATTTGCAGGAGTGCTGCAGTAATCAAAACACATCGTTTTACTTTGTTGTTTTTTTTCTTACCTTCTTTTTCTATCCTACCGCTACCGCAATTCAATGATTTTCTTTTTTTTTTGTTGAAAAAACAGGGGCTAACAGCCCACTTTCTAATTAATGATCAGCGAACAGTCCTCATCCATGAAGGATGAAATACACTCAGGAGCATTCTCAAGCTCTCTCACACCTGGCTGTAGGCATAGGCCTGACTTGGCTAAAGCATCAGCAACCTTATTACAAGATCTAGGTGAAAACACAACCTCAAAATCCAAACCCTCATGTTTAGCCTTTCTACATTCACTCATAATGGACCTATAAGGGTGATTTTCTGGACAGCTCACAAACAAATCAACAGTTAAGCTAGAATCACTACAAATAACAACATTTTTGAGCCTCCTTCTACGAATTAGCCTAACTGCAAAGAGAAGAGCCATAACTTCTGCATGAAGAGCATCTATCCTTCCAAAGGCCGCAGCAAATCCAAATATCCAGCAGCCTCTATGATCTCTACATATTCCTGCAGCAGAAGCACAATCAGAAGAGTTAGATAAGGCCCCATCAATATTTAGTTTCATGAAACCAGCATCAGGTGGTATCCAAGAGTTTACTTCCCTGACATTTGCCGGCTTATCAATAAGCACACTTCTGATTTCAGAGTCCAGCAGCTTTCTCATTCCCCAGGCTCTTTTATTTTGAAACATAGCCACCGTTACAGCTTTCAGCTGTATCCAGATTCTTTTATCTCTACCAAAAACGTTAGCATTTCGCCAATTCCAGAATAAATGGCACATGATAGGAAACAAAGCATTTAATTTATCTTGCATCAAAAACCACCATTCTTACCAATGTAAGTCGAGAGCCAATCATCAAGACTAAGACTGTAAAACAGACTCTTATCACTAGAGCTAACTAACTGATTCCAGATACGCCTAGCCACCTCACAATCCATTAAGACATGTAATATAGTTTCCTCTTCCCGCATACATGACAGCAATAATTATCAGAGAAACCCATGCTAAACCTCCTAGAGTTTGTCATTAGTTTCCCTTGACACAACCTCCATAAAAACAGTTTAACCCTCTCCTGAATTTTAAGCTTCCAAATCTTACTACATATTTCAGACAGCTTATCACTACCAGCATTAGGAATATCTCTATCAATGAGAAGTCTATAAGCAGTTTTAACAGTATAGGTACCACTAGCTTCAGGTTTCCAAGTCACATAATCATTGACTCCATCAGGAAACACAAACACACTGCTCAAAATTGCATGATATGCGTCAGGCAGAAATTCAGAGATTTTCTCCCACCTCCAGCCACCGTCACTAAGCCAATAATCCAAACCTTCTCATCTAGCAACTCCTTAGGGATTTCCTTAGAAGCTACCGACAGCAGATTAGGAGAAAAGACCCACTCATCCAACCAAAATTTAACTGTTTGGCCATTGCCAACTACCCACCGTGCACCTAATTCAACAACATCAGAACATTTTTGAATGTTTCTCCAATTTATGGAACCTTTCCTAGAATCAACATTCGAGTATTTTCTAAGAAGGGCTTTTTGACAAAGATTAGTAGGTTTACACATTAGGTTCCAAACTACCTTGCCAAAACAAGCCCGGTTCATCTCCTTCATCTTTCTTAGCCCAAGACCCCCTCTATCCTTAGGTTTACAAAACTTGTCCCATCCTATATCATGAAACTTCTTGCTATCCGAATCGTGACCCCAAATGAAGTCTCTACACAATTTATCAATCTTGCTACACACTGAGTTTGGGAGAACCTGGCATTGAAAAGTATGAATTGGGATGGAAGACACTGTGCTCTTGACTAGACATATTCTACCTGCCATGGAAAGGGAACTCCTTTTCCAACCAGACAACCTATCTCTAATCTTCGCAAGCATCAGATTCTGTCCCTGATTAGATCTTCTACCTTGTTGCAGATATACACCTAAGTATCTACCAAAACTCCTAGTAGTAGGCATACCAGCCTCAGAACGAATAATCTGCTCCCTTTCACTCCCAACATTTCTGGATATAAGAACAACAGATTTCTCAAAACTAACCACCTGGCCAGAAGCATTACAAAATTCTGCAAGACAATCACACATAATCCTCACTTGGGCAGGAGTAGCAACCCCAAACAAGACTAGATCATCAGCAAAGAAAACATGTGAAATAGTGTTATTTTTCCTGCCAAGACAGAGAGGTTTCCAAAACTTTCTATCAACTTGAGTCTGAATAAGTTGGGATAACCTCTCCATACAAAGAACAAAAATAAAGGGAGACAACGGATCACCCTGTCTTAGACCCCTACCAGCAGTAAAGGAACTAGATAAATTACCATTCCAACTAACTTGGAATGATACCGTGGTAATGCAGTTAATAATTAAGTTTCTGAAACCCAGAGGGAGACCTAAGTAATCAAGAGTATCAATTATAAACCTCCAAGACATAAAATCATACGCTTTAGCTAGGTCAATTTTCATAGCAATATATACGTTCCTAGCCTTAGTGTTTTCCATGCAATAGACAGCCTCTTGGACCAACATAATATTATCATGGATACTTCTACCCGGGACAAAACTAGCTTGACTTTCTGAAACCCACTTAGACATGAACGGTTTCAGCCTATTAGCTATAGTCTTAGCAAGAATTTTGTACTGAACCTGGCACAAGGAAATAGGTCTGAAATGCTTAACCTCAGTAGGAGAATCAGTCTTTGGAATCACAGTAATAATTGTTTCATTAATTTTGGGATCAAAAGAGCAAGTAGAATAAGCAGAAGCAATAAAATCAAACAGACCTGGAGCAACAAGATCCCAGAAAAGTTTATAAAAGCCAGCGGGAAAACCATCTTTCCCAGGAGCTTTGAAAGACTTCATCCCCTTAAGGGCAGTCCAGATTTCTTTTAACCCAACCTGCCTACCCAAAGAATCACAGTCCTCCGTACTGATCACATCAAACTCATGCCCTTCCAAGGAAAAGCTACTGGTATCACACCCACTAAAATGACACATAAAGTGATCTTTAAGCAGAAAACCCAAGTTCGCATCCCCAGAAATCCAAGTCCCATCAGAACATAACAATTTGTGAATCCTATTCCTGCTCCTTCTAATGATGGTTTTCCTATGAAAATAGGAAGTGTTCTTGTCACCCAAAGAAATCCAGTTGTCCATAGATTTTTGGAACCACAAAGTCTCCTCCCTAACCTGCCAAACTTCTAGTTCATTTAAAAGTTTTCTCTCAAGACCCCTAAGGTGCTCCCCTCTACCCAGATCAATGGTTTTTTGAATACCCCTCAACCTGGCCAAAATCCTGTTCTTGCTTAAGACAATGTGACCAAAGACATTCCTGTTCCATCCCTTAAGAAAATGGCTAAGACTATCAATGGCATCATGAAAGTCAAGCTTACTATCCCAATTATCATAGATTGAGGATCTAAAACCCGGGTGGGTAGTCCAGGCTGCTAAAAACTTAAATGGCTTCTGTCTATTCCTAACAGAAGAAGAAAGATTCAGAGACAACAAGATGGGGCTATGATCTGAGGTAACCCTAGGTAAAATCTCAGCACTAGCATCAGGAAAAGTCATTCTCCAGCACAAATTAGAGATTACCTTATCAATACGGGCACTGTGAGAACCATTAGACCAAGTAAAGTTATTTCCAAACATAGGAGATTCTATAAGATTAAGATCATGGAACCAACCCAAAAAGTCCTTGTCTATGCCAAAATTATTCCTACTAGATTTATTCCTATCAAGAGGAGACAAAGTGGCATTAAAATCACCCCCCAATAACCAGTTCAATTCAGAGAGATTATGAGAATCACATAAAACTTTCAATTGGCTCCAAAGTGACTTTCTCATGCTCTGGTTAGGCCTAGCATAAATTGCAGTAAAATACATCTTCACATCATCAATAAGTACCAAGCAGTGAACATACTGACAATCATGACACAAAACAGAGAGTCTGACATTACTTTTCCATAATACCCAAATCCCCCCACTAAAACCATCAGCTTCCTCTCTAAACACACCATCAAAACCTATTTTCGAGCAAACACTATCAGTAATTAAACCACTAACTCTGGGTTCTAATATAACTAAAATATCCGGGTTTCTCAGACGAACCAAATCTCTCAAAGTGCGATGGAAGCTGGGCTTCAAAGCACCCCTCACATTCCAGAACAAAATTTTGTTTGTTGAATTCATATAAACTAACAGACACAAAAGAGGAATACTTACAGCCCGGATAATCAGGGATTATCCTGTTCGATCCCAGCCTGATCCGGAGGTCGACCACCCCCAACAGAACTCATATTAATCTCAGCATTGATAGCTTCTCCCTGTCCGATGCCCTCCTGTGGCAGGTCTCCCTGGGCACGACTATCCATCATTGTATCAATCTGAGACTGCTTCCTCGAGCTCAAAGATCCCAGCTGCCCTCTTTGCCTCGGGTTGCGAAACCGCTCCACTGAGACCTTCCTATTATCTGGGCCAGAACTCCCACGAGATACTCCACCTTCAACCTCACTTCTGACTTTTGAGGAAGGTTGTGCGCCACTGGCTGCTACCGAACTAGTGTTCTTGGACTGATTAGAGGAAATACGTACGGGCTTTGCCGTCTTTTTCTTCTTCGGAATCATCCATTCCCCATACTCCTCATTGACATGCGTAAGTTCCAGATTTGCACTTTCAGGAACCAGTTTCACCCCATCTTCTTGAATCATACTTTGATCACTCTTACTGAACAGGCAGTCGGGTTCTTTATGACCATAACGCCCACATTGGAAACACACGAGGTGCAAACCCTCGTACTCGATCTTCATAATCTTCCGTCTAAACCGATATTTGGCCAACAGAGGTTTTGTTAGGTCAACCTCCACCGCAACTCGTGCCAATCTTGCCTTCCCGAACAACGATGGAGTCATATCCACTCTTTTGACCTTACCAACTCTTGATCCCAACAAAGTCAAGAACTCCACATTATAATATTCGCTTGGCAATTCCGGAAACCGCACCAGCACCTCCAAGCTAGACAACGCCTCAGAATTGGGGTTGAAATTAGGCCTCCACCGTCTAATCGTCAAGTAGTGATCCATGATAGGCCATGGACCCTCTGTGAGCACAAACTTCAAATCCTCAGAGTTGGAGAAGACGATTCTGTAGAAGCCATACGAGATGTCTTCCATCTTGAAATCCCCTCTCAGATTCCAGCGATTCCTGAGCCTATCATACAGAACATTCATAGGAATATTCTTCCCCAGTAGTTTGACTATAACTGCATTTCTCCACGGGCGCCGGTAATTACGCTTCTGTTCCTTCGAGAGTGTAATCGTCGGGCACCTTGGGTCATCTTCATCTACACAATCATCTTCATCTTCAGATATATCTCCAAGATCATCATCCGATTCCTCACAATCTTGAACCTTACGTCCTGAAACCACTTCTGTAAAAGACAAACCTTGCGGTTCCACATGGAAACTCTGGACAGCCGCCTCATCGATCTGGCACTCCATCTCAGTAGCACAATCACCCGCCTTCCTCTTCTTTGCCGCTTGCTCTTCCACGACACTATCCCCCATTTCCAACCGAAACACAAGAAATCCAACACCGTAAGAAAAAAAACCGAAACAGCAAGAACAACCCAGGCCACGAGATGCGGCCCTAGTGAATCAAACTGCAAATGGACAGAAACAATCCCCTCCTCAGTCACCCTCGTCACTCCCTGGGGATTCCGATGTCGAACATCGCCGTCCGGAAACCCTAAATCCCTTTCCACTCCCGCGCGTGTTAAGCGCGTTCTTTTCTACATACTTTTCTTCGGCTCAACTCTCTACCATTCTTGATTATATTCAATGATTTTCTCTTCTTCCATATAGAGCAACTCACAACTCAATTTTCCTCGATTTGATCGATGATTTTTCCCCAATTTTATCGACATAACGACGTCGAGCGCTACTGTCTATTCCACAATTTTGAGCAAGTTTCACTGTGAATTTAGGGATAAATTTGAAGTATAAACAAGGAAGGATAGATAGGTTTCCTAGGACAAGAAGAAGAGCTACAAAAACAACTACAAATAAGAAGAAGGTCAGCTTTCAGAGAGATAACCTGCGCTGAATGGTTTTGCCTACTGCACAACAAAAAATTGTTGGGAATTTTCACCAGATACCCCTGAGGTTTGACCAAATTTCGTTAAATACCCCTATCTTTTCACAATTACTATGAGATACCCTTGAGATTTGATTTTTAATATGAGATACCCTTCCGTCTATTTACTCAATAAACGTCCATTAACTTTTACAATTTCTTCCAATTTTACCCTTACTCTAATTTCACCTTTTATCACTCTATCACATTTTAAACCCTAAACCAGAAATAAAACCCCAAATCAAACCCGCACGGCGGGATTTCTACTGGAGCGAACAAAAAAAACACGCTGTCCATATCTTCCATCCTTGGCGCGATTTGTGCTGGTGCGATCTTCACAGTATATCTCCATCGATGTTGTGCAATTTGAGGGGGAGCGAACAATGTCAAAACGAAGTATAGCAGATTCACGAACAAAGCACAAGAGGGCAAGTAGCAGAGATTGAGAATTGATGAATTTGATTGACATATAGAGTAGTAGAGGTTGCTGCTGTTGCTGCTGCTTCTGTTGCATTCATTAGACATCAACGACGAGAAGAAGACGAGCACTAGTACTACTGGTACTGCTACTAGAAGCGGAGAGAAGGCCAGGAAGAGGAAGATAGTCCCGTAGTAGTGGAAAATTATTCAAAGTGCAAGAGGGCGAGCGTGCGTAGGTGGGTGCTCTAGTTTATGATTATGTACCATTATCAGGCAATCCAAACCAACGCCGTAATTCCCACTTCAGTTTTTATTAGTCGTTGCCTCTATTCTACTTTTTTATCCACTCAGCAGCAGCCCTATCTCTAAATAACGCCAACAATGGAACTTGGTCGGAGATGAACAGAGGAAGGTGTTTCATTCCCATTCTCATCCTTGTTGCTTCTTAATACGAGAGAGTTTCTACTTCTCCAGCAAGCCGTTTCATATAACCTTCTCAAATTAACCGTACCTTTAAAGAGCAAAACTTAACCCAATTAAATGGGTTTATCTAGCAGCATCACCCACCTTCCTCTGTTCATCTCCTATGTTTTATTCTACTATCACCTCCTCTTAATCATCACTAGCAGCGACAACCCACTTCATCAAGTCCAAGCTACCAGTAGATCACTATATTTGAAACTAGACGTTTGAAACATGCAGGGGTATCTGGTGAAAGTTGTTGTTACAAATATGTAGGGGTATCTCATGAAAAATCGGATTAAGGGTAAAATTGGAAGAAATCGTAAAAGTTAACGGACGTTTATTAAGTAAATAGATGGAAGGGTATCTCGTATTAAAAACCAAATCTCAAGCGTATCTCATAGTAATTTTGAAAAGGCAGGGGTATTTGGTGAAATTCGGTCAAACCTCAGGGGTATCTGGTGAAAATTCCCAAAATTGTTTGACATGTCAACCATTGGTAGCTTTCTATATGAACGAGACAATTGGCGGTGATCGCTCACTATTGTCTAATAGTTTGGGTACAGGATCATGACGAGACCTCGACGATCGAAGCAGGTCGACGTGCAAACTCAGACCTCAGTTGCGGGTTCTTTTGTAGGTTCTTTGCTTTAAATCCACAATCATCAAGCCTACTGCACAACAACATAATATCGAGTAAAGGAACCATTTTGTTACAGAATGGAACCATTCTGTTCCACCTACTTCCTTTCCCAGGAGCCTCCTGTTTTGGTTCTTCTCTGATGTAGTTGGAATCATTCTTTTGTGTTTTGATCGTCTCTCTAGAGGTCATCCTCCTGCGTGCAGTTAGTTCTTCTCCACATAAACAGCAAAATATCGAGCTACGCTGACTTGTTGTGTCTAGCCTGATGAATTTGTTTGCTAGTGTTGATCTTATAAAGCTCAAGAGAGCCGATTATGTGGCTCTTGGTTAACTCTTTTTTATTTGTTTTTCTGTATGTCTTATTTAATAATTCTTGCTCATAGTCTATGATTGATGAATTATCTTGAACTCGTGTAATTGGTGAAACTTTTTTGACATAGTCGATCGAACTCAATTTTTCTTGTGCGATGATGTGGTAGCAAATCCTAACATGACCATGTCATATTGACCAGTACTTATATCCTAATGTTGTTGGCTATTCATATTATCCCATAAGAATAGGTTCAAGCATTGGTTTGGGGTTGAAGATGTGTAAGTGGGGTAGGGTAGGGCCGTTAGGCAAATTATTAGGGACGTCTCCCATCTGCTCCAAAAGAGAGAAAGGCTACTCGAAGCAATGTACGGAATTTGTTCAAGCTCTTCAATCTGTTACAAGCATTGGTTTAGAGCTGAAGTTGTGTAAGTGGGGTGGGCTAGGCAAACTATTAAGCAATTAATTGTCGAGGGTCTGTTTTTGGTTTTGATGACTTCACTCAAGGTTAGAACACAAGTTAAGTAGAACTACTGACATGTTATAGTAATTGGAAAGTCTTGTTCAACTAACATTGCAAGTTTTATTTGCTAGGTATGTATGATTCCTTATTCTAGATGTGCATGACAAGTAATAGAAAGAAACACTACTACCATTTACTGTAATATATATCAGTTACTAAGGTAGCTTGTTTACTGTATGGTATATGATCTAGAGATTTCGTTTCTCTATGTAAGTGCACACTTGTTGAAGGTAGTGTAGCTGAGATATAGGAATGAGAAAGAATGATGAGATGACTTTCCTGTAGCACCAGCTAAATTGTTTTCTCATTATCCGTATAGGCTACATCTCTAATTCTATGCATGAAAAACAACATCCTGCCAATTGCGTGAAGAATACTTGCGAGCTCTCAGCAAGTGCAACAATGTACTCTTAACTCGTTTTTACAGAAATAAGCTTGACAAGGGTGAGGTCCTAGGAAACTAAACATATAATTTAAATGATCTGTTTGGTTTTCAATACCTGAATTGTGGTTGTAATTTGATCATATAGTTGTATGTATCTCGTTCTTGGAATTAAGTGGATTTATGGTATGAGTTGGGCTTTAACAATTGGTCATGAACTATGGAACTGATGTGGCAGATATCTTTCGTTGATTGTAGATCATACACTTTTTTGTTTAATTCTATTGTATTTTCAACTGTGTGTCTTCACTTCATTTTTCTAAAAGTGACTATATAAAATGTTTTAGTGTAATTTTTGCTTACTCTGCAATGATATAAGCTTTAAAATGGATGCACACATATCATCCAAGAGGTTTGCCAAAATGAGTGTCTTTACCCCTCAAAATAATATATGTGAAATAGCCAAGTTGACTACTTACATGTGACAGGTTAACATAATACAAGTGTCAGGTTAACAAAATATTATTGACACGTTAACGAAATACAAATCTCGGAAAATGTTACTTTTTTTAAGTCAATCCTCTACAATGATTGTTTTCTAAAAATTTAGTCATTATGTGGGAAATTTTCTACAAGGAATCATAGTTTAATGTGAAAACAAAAGAAGAATCAGAATAGCACAATGGCATATAGATACACAACCGGTACCTATTTTTATAACAGAAGTAGATGAAGTTTTGTTCTTCACCAAGAACTGAAATACCCCGTAATTAAAAATAGGGATTAATTAGGCTAATGAATAATTTAGAGGCTTAATTAAGTATAAATCATCATAAGGGAACAAATCCCGAAGAAAACGGATCCTTAAAACGGATTAAAATCACTAACGAACCTTAAAGCGCGTTTTCGAGGTAACCGGGAAAACGTGTCTCTTAAGCGGGTCAAATAGACTCGTAACAATTTTGGTCAACTAAATAATCATTAATAAATATTAGTGAAGCTTTAGAACCAATAAAATCAAGAAAACGAGAAATTAGTAAAAACTGTCAAAACGGGAAGTTGTGGGGTAGAAATATAAATAACACAAACTTATGTGTCCAATAATGTAAAAAGAATTTTTCAAAACCCTTGTGGGTCTGTGTGCTGTCCGATTTCCATTCCCACACACACACACTTAACTTCCTTTTACTCCAAAAGACAAATACAATAAAAATACATAAAGTAAACACTCTCACTTTACACCTCTCTCCTCCCTATTCTCCCTTCCCTCACGTGAAGCATCCCCCCACTCACTCTCTTCTTCTTCCTCCTTCTTCCATGCGATTTCCATGGAGAAATAGACAACCCACACAAACTCGAAAACCTACAATTTCGTTTTTATGGGTATGTCCCATTTGGAGCTTCAACACCACCATTAGAAGGCCCTCCTTCTCCTTGTTCTTTTGAGGTAAAAATCTTCTTGAAACTCCACCTTTTTCTAGCCTTTGTGGGCAAACGAAAATTTGACTAAACCCTTGTTTGGTCCCTTGTGTTCTAGCTGATTTTGGCTTTGTTGGAGGAGAGGAAATATGTTTTGAGCTAACCCAAACAGCTCATACACCCTTGGAAGGTAAAATAAATTCTAAACCCTAAAACTATTTAAAACTTAATAATAGCTAGGGTTAGTTTTTAGTGTATTGAAATGTGTATGTATAGGGTTGTAGAGTAGAGAATTTGTGGTTGTTGAACCGGTGGAGAAAGAGGAAGGAAGAAACAAGAAGAGAAAACTAGAAGAAGAAAACAAGGTAATTGAGCTCATCTTTGTATAGCTTGTAAATGAGTATGTAACAGATTTTTGGAAATGAAATATGTATTGTAAATGGTATTGTGTTAGTAGTGTAATGTACAAGAGAAAATAAATGTTTGAACCCTTGGAAACAATTTAAAAACTGTTACAAACAGATTGGGAATGAGATTGTTGAGTGCAGGAATTTTTGATGCTGTTTAAGTATTGGTATGGTGTATGGGAGCTTGTATATTTTGGTTGTTGAAACAGGTGAGATAATTTAAATTATGAATGAAAACAATGTGGTGAGAGTGTAAAATATAGGGGAGGTCATGTCAAAATTTATATAGGATTAGAACACTTAGTGAATTTTAAACTAGGTGACTAATGTGAGTGTGTAACAGATTTTGTTTGAGATAGATAGAGGGTAAGTTGAGAGAGATAGTTAAGGTAGTTATAGTGCATTGTAAGTTTTAGAAATGACATTATAAGAGGGAGCTAAAGATGTAGAAGATGAGAGTTAAAATCTGTAGCAATTGCAACTAGAGAAGAAAACAATGTGAGTGTTGAATGAGAACTTAGAAATGGGTGTGTAAGTTATAGGATTGTGTAATGAGTAGGAAATGAATTAGCATGATTTAGGGTGTTTAAATTGTACAAAAGCATGTTAGGATGTAGGTAGGAAGATTGGGGAAGCAATGGGTGAAATTGGGAAAGAAAAATAAAATCTGTAGCAAGGTTCTGACTTCGTCCGACCCAGACGGTGAGTCGGACGTGGGTCGGACGGGGCTTGAGAAACGAAAACCAATCTTTGGAATGGTCCGACCCAGAGCCGTGAGTCGGACGTGGGTCGGACATGGCTTAAACAACGAACCATGAACTTTCTGGAATGGTCCGACCCAGGACCGTGAGTCGGACATGGGTCGGACATGCAAACTTTTACAGTGTCGAAGTTTCTGACTTCGTCCGACCCAGACGGTGAGTCGGACGTGGGTCGGACGGATCTTGGACGACAGGACCAAAACCTTCTGGAATGGTCCGACCCAGAGAGTATGGTGTCGGACAAATAGTGCTGGGTCGGACAGGGTAAATTTCAGAGGACAAACTCTACTGGAATGGTCCGACCCAGGGCTTGGGTCAGACGGTGGGTCGGACGGCCCAATACTTACAAAAAAAACAGTAAGCTTATAACTAGTATATATATATATATATGTATACCCACCTATACATATGTATTATATATATATATATATATATATATTATATACGTATGTAAACCATGGACAAGTAATGGAAAGTAAGAAAAATGAAATATAAGTGTAAGGAATGTAAAGCCTTAGTAGGTATGGATTAGCAAACACGAAAGTAGTTGAGTCAAATTAATGATAGTCATTTTAATCATTCCATTGTATATATATAATAAGGTTTGATTTGTGACACCGAAGGACGTTTGGAATCACGTACAACGGTGAACGGTATGGATTCCTCATGCCCGTATGCTATCTTGGTTACTCTGATTTGTGTGTTGTGTGCTAATTGATCACCAAATAAGATAAATGCACGAATCGGAGTTAATATGCATACTTGTGAATATGTAGTGTTGTATGTTGTGAATATTCTCTTAAATTTTAGTTTGTATAATTCATGAAATGTATGGATGATAATGAATGTGTGTATGTATGCTGTATTTAGAGCTGATCATATATAGTCCGGCCCGTCGGCCCGCCCCGGCCCGGCCCGGCCGTAGGCCCGAAAATTACGGGCTTCAAATAATATGCGGGCGGGCTTGGTAAAAATATTCAGCCCGAAAAATATTTCGGGCCGGGCTTCGGCGAAATATTTTGCCCGTTTTTAGGCCCGGCCCGGCCCGGATGAAAATAGAAAAGCAATTACAAAATGCTTACACGTGCGCGTGCATACTGAACAAAATAAAACCCTTAAAACTTCCTCTCTCTCCAAACTACCAGTCCGCTGCGCCGTTCTCCCTTTCATTCTTCAACCCTTCAAGTTTTCTTCTCCCATCACATGTCGAAGATAACTACAACCTACAGGGTGCTGCTCGTCGTTGTAATTAGAAAGAATTGGTGGTTACACTTCTGAATCTCAACTTCTATTAGTAAGGTAAAGTTCAGATTTTACTTTTCTTTCGATTTTCTGATGTAGATACAATCGTTTTCTCTTCTTAAAATTTACTGGCCTTTACTTTCTCCTTTCTTTCAATTTTTGAGGTTGACTGAGTCATTGTGCTCTTCCTTTTTCAGCCTTGAAATTTGATGAAAAAATAAAGATATGAGGGTTTAGGGTTTGAAATTAACGGCTCCTTTGATATTTTCAGCCTGGGTTCTACAACTACATTAGCGGTATAATTTCTATCATCTCTCTTTCTATTATATTTTTGTATCAAGCAATTCGGTGGTGTTCTTTTTGGTTTCTATTTTCTGTTTACTTAATGTATATATTATTCGTAATAATTCATATATTATTTTCAAATACAATGATATTAGTTAAAGTCTTAAAGACTATACTTAGTAGTTGGAAGATAATAAAATAGGCGTATGTTTAAAAAATTGTTGAGCATCAACAGATAAGTTAATATACAGTGTTTACGTAAAATGACATTTCTGGTTATAAGAGGAAGTAGTAGTAATACTACTTTACACTGTTTTTTTATTCATCTGTTATGATTGGAAGTAGTAGTAATACTTCTTTACTTTCAGCCTTGAAGTTGGATGAAAATTTATAGATACGAGGGTCTAGGGTTCAAAAGCAAAGGCTCGTTTAATATCAACCTCGGTTCTGAAGCTATATTAGTAGTGTAATTTCTATCATCTCTCTTTCTATTATATTTTTGTCTCAAGCAATTTGATGGTGTTCTCTGGTTTGGTTTTTGGTTTTTGGTTTATGTTTTCTGTTTTCTTAATGTATATATTATTCGTAATAATTCATATATTTTTTCAAATACAATGATATTAGTTAAAGACTATGCTCAGTAGTTGGAAGATACTAAAATAGGTGTATGTTTAAAAAATTGTTGAGCATCGATTGATAAGATGATATATTGTGTCTACTTAAAATGGTATTTCTGGTTATGATTGGAAGTAGTAGTAATACTACTTTAGTTTGTTTTTTTATTCATCTGTTCTGATTGGAAGTAGTAGTAATACTTCTTTACTTTCAGGCTTGAAGTTGGATGGAAAACTAAAGATACGAGGGTTCAGGGTTTGAAAGCAAAGGCTCGTGTGAATATCAACCTCGGTTCTGAAGCTACATTAGCAGTGTAATTTCTATCATCTCTATTTATGTTATATTTTTGTCTCAATCAATTCGGTGGTGTTCTTTAGTTTCATTTTTGGGTTCTGTTTTCTGTTTTTTGTTTTCTTAATGTATATATTATTCAACTGATAAGTTGATATATGTTGTCTACTTAACATTAATTTCTGGTTCTGATTGGAAGTAGTAGTAATAGTACTTTACTTTGTTTTTTTATTCCCCTGTTCTCGTCCTCTTCCTTATGTGATTAAGTGGTGTGAAAAAGTCAACTATGATGCTTTTTATAGTGACATGTTGATATTTTAAGTTTTATTTACTTTGTCATTCGATAAAGTAATGTTTGTTGTTTAATACTAGATCACCTATACTGGATACATAATGGACTGGTTAGGTTTGAACTTTTGCCATAATTGATTGTCTTGCTTATGGTTATTTTTTATACAAATTATATCATCAATGTAGATGGATAATTCAGAAAATACTGATGTCATTGAGGTGCCTGGTGAAAATAACGAAGAGGTCAAAAAAGATAAAAAGCTCAAGTCTGAATGTTGGATGCACATGGATCGAATTCTATCTGAAGATCCATCTAAGGTGATAGCTATATGCAAATATTGTGGAGAAAAACTTTCTGCTGCCTCTTCTAGTGGAACGTCACATCTTCTTAGACATATAAGAAAGTGCCCCAAACGTTACACCAAAGATTTGAAAAATTATTGCATCGGGGTAGACAACATAGTAGGCAAAGATGGAAAAAGAGAGCTCAAAATGAAAACTCCTTGTGTCAACGTTGATGAACTACGTAAAGCTGTTTGCATGTATGTAGTTGCTGGTGGGCATCCCTTCACAACAATTGAAGAGCCGGGGTTTAGGTATTTGATGTCTGTTGCTTGTCCAAATTTCTCACTTACAAGTAGACACACTCTCCGTAGGGACACATTTAAGTACTTCAATGATGAGAAAAAGCTTCTTGAACATGAGTTAGCAAATATTCCTGGAAGAGTTTGTTTAACAACAGATAATTGGAGAAATGATCCTACAGAAGATGAATATATTTGCATCACTGCTCATTGGATTGATTGTGACTGGAAGTTACAAAAGAGGATCATTAGGTTTGGAGCATTAACCCCTCCCTTTGATGGTCTTAATATTGCTGATGATATTTCTATGTGCTTGTCACAATGGAAAATAGACCGCAAAGTCATGACTTTTACATTAGACAATGCATCCTACAATGACACTATGATTTCTCATCTCAAGAGTCAATATCTTAGAGATAGATACTTGATGCTTCATGGAGAGTTTTTTCATATCCGTTGCAGCTGTCACATTATTAACCTGATTGTGCAAGCTGGTTTGAAACTGGTTGATAATGTAGTTGGGAAAATTAGAGCAGCGGTGAAACATATCAAGTTGTCCATTCCAAAGAAAAAAAAGTTTTATGATTTGGCTGAAACTAGCTATCACTTGAATACCACAAAAAGACTTCGTGGTGATTGTAGTGTGAGATGGAATTCAACCTACTTGATGCTTGATCGAGCTATCTATTTCAAAAATGTGTTGGATCATTTTTTTTCTAGAGACAAGGATTTGAGAGTGTTTTCCCTTTCAGAAGAGGAATGGAGAAAAGTTTCAAATATTCATGAGTTCTTGAAAGTTTTTTATGATGTAACCACTAGATTCTCCGCATCCAAGTACCCTACTGCTAACATCTTCTTCATGGGTGTATGGGAGATCCAAAGAAAGTTATTAGATGTTGTTAGAGGGACTCATGAATATTTGTCGTGTATGATTGAAGACATGCAAGCCAAGTTTGATAAGTATTGGACAGATTATAATTTGGTGCTGGCATGTGCTGTTGTGTTCGATCCTCGTTATAAGATAGATTATGTTGAGTTCTGTTATTCCAAGCTTCAAGGGGAGGTGTATGCAAGGGAAATGGTTCTGCGCATCAAGGAGATATTGTATGACATGTATAAATGTTATATGGAGCAAAGATTTTCTTCAAACAGTAGGAATCAAGGAAATTTAGACATGGAAAGGTCTGGTGATCAGGGAACTGATATGGATGACTATGATGCATTTCTGAGGAAAAAAAGGAGAATCGTAACTGATAAATCAGAACTAGATTTATACTTGGAAGAAAAAAGTAGTGATCGAACTAACGATTTTGACATTCTACTATTTTGGGCCAATGCTTCAGCAAGGTTTCCAACATTAGCGGATATGGCTCGTGACATTTTAGCCATTCCTATATCTAGTGTTCCTTCTGAATCTGCCTTTAGCATGGGCAAAAAATTGGTTACTCCATGGCGTGCATCCTTAGCTTCAGAAACAGTTGAGACCCTTGCTTTATATGAGGATTGGTTACGAGCTAAAGGATTCTCTTATGGTAATTATATTTGCTTTTACATATGTTATTTAGTTATTTTTTGTCATCTATATTGTCTTATCTGAAAGCTGTTTTTTATATGATAGGGCGCTCAATGTTGTCCATTGGTGCTAAAGATGATGATTTAGAAAAAGAGGATGGTGAAGATGTTGAAACAGGTTACTTTTCATTTAAATATGTAATTTGATTTGTTTATGAATTTGGATATTACTTTAGACTAGATAGATGGTAAAAGTTTTCCATGAATCTCTATTTAATGTAGTTCAACCTTTATGTCTTTCGCAGGGATATAGCTTTGTCTCTGTCCTTTTGTTTTTGGATGAACATTAAAAACTATGTAGTTCATGTTCAACTTTTGTATAGCTGTGCAGTTAAGCTAACATTCTGTTAGGAAAACGACAACAGGTATGTGTTTCTTTTAACAAGTATTATACATACAAATAGTTATAACACATTAATTATCATTATGTTGGAATATCTACATTTGGAAAACAATCATGATAATGTAGTTTTTTACTCATCCCTTTTTGTACATACAGACAGATTATCAACATCATATGTGTTAGTATTTTGCTTTTCAGAAGGATATCTACCACTGGAAAATCTTCAGTAAGATCATTTTGCTTTTGGGAAACCATGATAGCAGCTGTTTGAAAGATATCAATCAATGCCATAATGCATCTGGTGTTGACCTTTTGGTGCCTAATCTAGAATACACTTTGATGATATGATGTATAGTTGGAACTAACATTTCTAACTTACATAGAAATGTAAATTTTGTGCAAAAACAAGAGTTGGAATGTACATGCTGTTATCTTTATATATATATGGTGCATATTTTGTTTTAGTGACATGGGTTATTACAGTTATGTCAATGGAAGAATATTGCATGAAGCATTGGCAAAGTCTTATGTTTATTTTATCAGGTTCTGTTTTGCAGCACTTCTTCAATGAAGAATCTCTGTCCTTAGTTACGTTTGCCAATTGTATATGTCAAAACTATCTTCACTAGCTGGATTATCTATGTGGGCATGCTTGGACCTGTGTGCAGGAGAGTATCTCTTGCTTAGACTTGCTTTGATGCGTAAAGTTTAACTAGTTAACAGATGTTATATCATTAGGCATATTGACAGATGTGGTTGTTAAGCTCTCCAATGGTTGTTTATTTCTATTTGGTTCAGTTGGTTGATATCAAGAAGAAACAGATAGTTTCTATATGCTCTTTTTAGAACAATATTTTTCCATTTAGCACAGAGAGGATTTGCTAGCAACCTCATCAAAGAAAGAGCAATTTTGCTTCTTATCTTGTATATATGTATTTTTGATTCGCTTGTTACTGAGCATGTAAGTATCATGGGCAGTTTGCCCTTATTGAAGTAGAAATCGTTTGATTCATTTTTTTTTCTAATTAGTGATTATTGTACAAAGGACTACAAAGTACGGTTGCTGTGTGCAACTTTGTATTTGTCTATAAATCATACGCATAACATATGCAAGTTAAATAATGCAATTAAGCTCTAAATGTAAAAAAAAAATAGTTTAAAATTCGGGCCGGGCGGGCCGGGCAACGGCAAAAGAACATGTGTTTTCGGGCGGGCTTAGATTCTGAGCCCGGCCCGGTTTTCCGGGTCTGGTCACAACTTTAGGCCCGTTCGGGCTGAAAATTTGAAGTCTGCCCGGCCCGAACCCGGCCCGCCGGCCCGGATGATCAGCTCTATACTGTGACCGTTATTTATTGTGTTTGGACTTCTAACCTATTCCTAACAAGCTAACCAATCTAACTTAAATTGGTAATTAAATTGGAATGAGTAGAAGTCCGATATAGTTTCGGCCACGCGTGAGGATGCGGAGTCACGAGAGGTTGGCTCCAATTCCTGACTCTTAAACTGGTCCGCGGCCCAAATCCCTTAAGTGGGTAGCATCCCGGATTGGTGAGTCAAGTAAATCCCGGAGGCGGGACGGCGTAGTCCCCAGGGCCGGAGGTCCCGACGACTTAACTTGAGTATAAGTAAGTAAGTAAGAATGAGCAAGTAAAGTAAATGTAAGTAAGCAAGTGTAAGTAAGAATAAGTAAGTGATGAGTAAAAGAGTAAAAGCATTCCGATTAACCCGGATGCATAATTTGGCTAACCTTGTGAAGGTAAGTAAGATGCGTGCTATTATATTGTTGCCTTGAAATGTGTAATGAATTGTATTAGCATGTATGTTGTATACAAAGCATGTATGTATGAAAATAATGAACTGCATGTTTAGTGGACGTCAAATAGTCGGCGTGCCCTAGCTAGCACGCGGTATATGCGGAGTTTATACGCAGCGTTTGCTGAGCCCCTTGGGGCACCATTTTTATACACGCAGGTACTCGTGAAGGATGAAGATGCTGAGGACTTAGCTCTATTCTTTATCTTCTTTTTGGATGTAAACATTGAATTATGATTGGTGTACTGAGTAGTACATGGCTGTAGTTTTGGATAGCCGGTGTACCATGGGGTACACCTTTTTGGATTTTGATAGAATGGGAATTGGTATAGATGAGTAGCCTTAGAAACTCATTCTTTTGGAACTTAGAGATGATGTAATCGAATATACTTTAATACTCGGTGATCCAATGATGTAAGTATTTGGTATATGATATTTTGGCAAGTAATTTAGTAGCTCGGTATATTATGTTCATCAGACCTTGACTGTAAGTAAGGTAAGCCTAGCTAGCCGTATGGGCGGTTAGCGGCGTTGTACCACCCGCCGTAGTAAGTAGTAATATTTCCGCTGCGAACTCGTAGGATTAACAGGACGATTAGACGGTAAGTATAGGATTAGCGGTTGGGGTGTTACAAAAAGTGGTATCAGAGCGTAGTAACGCTCTAATGTCCATAGTACCGAGCATAGGGGATTACCGAGTTAGGATTTTAACCGTCTTAAGACGGATACATAGAAACCTAACTAGGAACTACCGTTGTTAACAACGGATACCCTTAACGTTCTTATGAACGATACCTTGCTTAAATTTCAAGACCCTTAGGTCATATCTTGCAAAGCCTAATGCGAATGTTAAATATTCAGATGTCAGGAAGAGGTCCAGGTCGCCCTAGAGGTGGGGGCAATGACGGACCCGGCACGCAGACGATAGCCGATATCGTCGCTGCCACGGTAGCACAGATGCTACCACAAGTTATACAAGCCATGCAACAGAACCAACAGAACCAACAAACTCAAGCGGGGCCAATCCTTCCCCCGCCACCCAGAGAAGCAAACTGGGTAAAAGCTGTAGCGGAACTCCGCCCTCCCTGCTTTAGGGGCGAGAGTGATCCGGCTAAGCTCGAGGCCTACATCTCCGAGTGGAGACGGCTTTCGAAACACTCGAGGCTCCTGCTGGAGTTCGAGTGACCTCAAAGATGTTGCGATGGATTGGTGGAAGCTAGTCAAGCATGAGCACGTCAGCGACCCCACATTCGATTGGGATTCCTTTGCATCTCTCCTCCGTTCAAAATACTATCCGGAGCATGTGAAAACGAAGAAAAGGCTAGAATTAGATGCCTTGAAGATGACCGAGAAGATGACTGTTGACGAGTACTACCGCACTTTCACTTCTATCCTCTGTCTCCTCCCTGATCTAGGATACACCGGCCAGGTGTTGGTCAATCGCTTCTATGGCGGTCTGAGCCATCGCCTTCGGTACGGTATGGGCTACACCAGATTTACCTCCCTTCAGGTAAATATCAGTTAACCCTTAGTATCAATTCAATTCCTTGAATTCCTTAAATTCCTTGAATTCTTTGAATCTTCTCCTTATCCTTTCCTAAATGAGAATCCCGGCTAATACCTGAGATTCAGGAGTGTTATCACGCGGCTTCTCGCGTTGAAATCACTTGCCAATTAAGGGATGAAGAAACCGCGCTGAAGCGCAAGGCTAACAACAAAAACACCAGCACTGAGGAGCAGAACCAGGGGAAGAGCTGGAAAAAGAAGAAAGGGAATTTCTTTCACCAATCCCAAAAGAAATCCCAGGGTGAGAGCAGTGCCCATGCTGAGCAGGGCAAACCAGTTGAGCTTCTTCAACTTGGTTATTCTGCACCGGTGGCAGCCAAGCCACTGAGATCACACCCACCTAAGGGTAAATTCCTAATCCAATCTGTATTCGTATAAGTAATGTATCTAGTATATCCACGCACACATGTGCTAACCCTCTAACCTTAGGTCCTAGCTCCGGTGCCGCTAAAACCTTCGCCGATGGCCGCACCTATGTGTGCAGAAAATGCAACCTAGACCATCCCGGCAAGGACTGCTATGGGAGAGATATCAAGTGCTACAATTGCCAGAAGCTAGGACACACGGCCAACAGATGCCCAGAGAGCACCAAGCCAAAGGGGAACTTCCAAAACTACAAACAGAGGGAAGGCAAGGAGGTTGCATCTGGTGATGCACCAGCCCAGCAGGCACCACAGGGACAGGGATCCCGGGGACCTCCGAGGGGTGCGCCCCAGAGGCAGCCTGTCCTTCACGTGATTGACCGTGACGGGTCCGGTTCTAAGTCCGGCCCAGGTAATAATCTCAACCTTTAATCCTTGAAATAGCATGTCTAAGTAGTAGAGTAACTGTTTGGATGGATGCATGAGTAAATAAAATGAAGTGTGTATTAAGCATGAAATAAAGTAGTTGAAACTAGTACTCACCGTAGATGAAATTTATAACCATAGGAAGCTTTAGTATCTGTTACCCGATACCGGTAAACTTGAATCAAGAAGAGATCGACATCACCAACCACGACTACACCAACAAACAGTGTCAGGTCATCCGACCAGGTATGATCTTATTAAAGGGATACCTGACACCCGAAGCGCAAATCTCAATCATTCGACGATGCAACGAGCTAGGAACGGGTCAAGGTGGATTTTACACACCCGAATTCCCCGGTAGCGAAGATGAAGCTGAAGATGATGTGCTTGGGAAAGGACTGGAATCCTTATACCAAGACATACCAGGAGACACGAACACAAGATGGAGCGACGCCACCGACAATACCGCCAGAGTTTCAGACACTCGTCACACAAGCAGTAGAACTTGCACAACAATGCGAACCTGAACCGATCCCCGCACTTGAAGCGGATCTCTGTATCGTCAACTTCTATGAGAAAGAAGGACGACTTGGGTTACACCAAGACAAGGACGAGACAGCGGAATCTCTTGAACAAGGAGTACCCGTAGTGTCTTGGTCCATTGGTGATGACGCCGTATTCCTGTATAGCGAGCAGAAGCGTGTGGACCTCACACAAAAATTGGTATTGAGATCAGGAGATGTCCTAATCATGGGTGGAAACTCTAGGATGCTGTATCACGGGATCAACAAGATCAAGTTGAATACGGCACCGCCGGTAATAATCAATGCCACACACATGAAACCCGGACGCCTGAACCTTACCTTTAGGAAGTATTAAATTCATAGTATCATGTAATGTTTTAGTAACGTGTATTAGAGACACGGCATGTATGATGGTTGGTTTATCAATAAAGAGCAGTGTTGATTTAACTCCACTTGTGTCCACCATCAATACTTATCCAATTGTGAATCCAATAGGTTGTGGACTCGGTACCGAAGGTAACCTGAGCATCCTCACCGAAGCACAAGCCGGCAGAAGCGGCACCATCTTAACGGGAACCTTCCCAGTAAATGGCATTGATGCCAATGTGTTATTCGACTCCGGCGCCTCTCACACCTTCGTATCACCATCTTTCGTGAAGAGGTTGAAGCTAGATGCGGATGAGCTACCGAACTTCATGGTTACTCTCCCATCGAAGGAGCGAGTAAAGTGCACCAAGTATTATCAATCAGCCACAATCCAAATCAAAGGCGAATCATTTCCCATTTCCTTCATTGAATTCAATGGATTGGGATTCGACTTAATCATTGGGATGAATTGGTTGGAGCGGCACAAGGGTAGAATCCTCTGCGCCGAGCATCGTTTGCTGCTCAAGAGTCCTTCTGGGGTTACTGTATCTTACCGCCAGAGACCGAGAGAGCCTTCGACCACACTTATGTCTGCTATGGCCATGTACCGGGAGCTCAGAAAGGGCCATGAAGTATATATGTGTTATGTGCAAGACCTGGAGAGAGATCCAGAGTTCAATGACGATGTACCCATTGTATCCGAATTCCTTGATGTATTCCCTAAGGAGTTACCCGGCATGCCACCACCGAGAGCAGTGGAATTTGAAATTGATCTATTGCCAGGTACCGGTCCCATTGCCAGGGCACCGTACCGCATGGCACCTGCAGAAATGACCGAACTAAAAGAGCAGTTAAAAGACCTTCTAGACAAAGGGTTTATACGCCCGAGCGTATCACCCTGGGGAGCACCGGTTCTCTTCGTGAAGAAGAAGGACGGTAGTCTCCGACTATGTATTGACTACCGCGAGCTGAATGCGGTCACAGTCAAGAATAAATACCCACTACCACGTATCGACGACCTATTCGACCAGTTGAAAGGAGCCTCAGTCTTCTCCAAGATCGACCTCCGTTCAGGGTATCATCAGATTGCAATCAAAGAGCAAGACATCGAGAAAACGGCATTCCGTACCAGATATGGCCACTACGAATTCACGGTGATGCCATTCGGTTTGTCAAATGCACCAGCTAAATTCATGGACCTCATGAACCGTCTATTCAGTGAGCAGTTGGACACTTCAGTGGTTGTCTTCATCGACGACATACTTGTATATTCCAAATCAGCAGAGGAACATGAAACCCACTTGAGGAAAGTGCTTGAGACACTGCGTGAGAACCAGCTGTATGCGAAGTTCTCCAAGTGCGAGTTTTGGCTTGATCAGGTATCATTCCTTGGACATGTCATCTCGAGCGCAGGTATCTCGGTTGACCCTTCTAAGATAGAAGCTGTACGATCATGGCCTAGACCCAAGACTGTTACCGACATTCGGAGCTTTCTTGGTCTAGCCGGTTACTACCGGAGATTTGTAAGGGACTTCTCAAAGTCGCTAAGCCCATGACGACACTGATGAAGAAAGATGCACCGTTTGTATGGACACACGAGTGCGAACTATCATTTCAGAAACTAAAGGACTCATTGACCTCAGCGCCCGTCCTTACTCTTCCAGAGGGCACAGAGGGATTTGAGGTGTACTGTGATGCATCAGGCAAAGGAATGGGATGCGTACTCATGCAGCATGGCAAGGTAGTTGCTTATGCCTCCCGCCAGCTGAAAAAGCATGAGGAGAATTACCCGACTCACGACTTAGAGTTAGGAGCCATTGTCTTCGCCTTGACGATATGGCGACACTATCTCTATGGGGTAAGCATCACCATCTACTCCGACCATAAGAGCTTACAGTATGTATTTACGCAGAAAGAACTGAATTTGAGACAGAGAAGATGGATGGAATTTCTTTCAGATTATGACATCAACTTGCAGTATAAGGAAGGGAAGGCAAACATCGTAGCCGACGCCCTGAGCCGTCGAGCACACTCGCTCCATTCGCTACTCGCTTCTTCTAGCTTGGTTGACGAGGTGCGAGATGCTCAGTTGAGCGACCCTTACCTAACCGAAATCAGACACAAGATCGAGAATGGTACATTTGAGAAGAAAAAGTATGATTTTAAGCTACATGAAGATGGTTTGATTCGGTTGAATGGCAGGCTATGCGTCCCCCGAAGCAACGCTGAGCTAAGGGATCGCATCCTGCGAGAGTCACACTGTTCCACATTGTCAGTCCATCCGGGAGCCTCCAAGATGTACAAAGACATGAAGAGGTACTTCTGGTGGTCTGGAATGAAATCAGATGTGACGGAATTTGTATTGAGATGCTTAACATGCCAAAAGGTGAAATTTGAACATCGTAGACCGGGCAGAATGGTACAATCGATGCCAGTTCCAGAGTGGAAATTTCATGATATCTCCATGGATTTTGTTGTAGGACTCCCACCTGCCAGGGGAGGACTCAATATGATCTGGGTTGTAGTCGATCGCCTTACCAAGGTTGCCAGATTCATACCGATGAAGGACACCTGGAAGGTAGTAAAGCTAGCTGAGCTTTTCGATAAGGAGATTATCAGACACCACGGAGTCCCTAAGACTATAGTATCTGACCGCGACACCAGATTTCTTTCGAGATACTGGAGAGCTACAAGGGAAGCGTTGGGTACAGAATTGAAGTTGAGTACCGCCTTCCATCCTCAAACCGACGGTCAGACAGAAAGACCATCCAGACACTAGAGGACATGCTTCGGGCATGTGCCTTGGACTTTCAGGGGAGTTGGTTAGATAAGCTTCATCTTATCGAGTTCTCGTATAATAATAGTTATCACGTCTCGATTAAGATGTCGCCTTTCCAAGCTCTATACGGTAGACCTTGCCGTACACCCTTGTGTTGGGATGAGTCAAGTGAAGCGGTCATAATAGGACCGGAGTATCTTGAGCAAGTGCAAGCTGAAGTGCAGCAGATTAGAGCTAACATGAAGGCAGCCCAAGATAGACAGAAATCCTATGCGGATGTGAGACGACGCGACCTTGAGTTCGCCGTGGGCGACCAAGTGTTCTTGCGAGTTTCACCTATGAAGGGTGTCTTCCGTTTTGGTCAGAAGGGCAAGCTAAGCCCAAAGTTTGTAGGGCCGTACACTATCACCGAAAGAGTTGGATCCGTAGCCTACAGGTTAGCACTACCTGAGGACTTGGGGCGTGTCCATGATGTATTTCATGTGTCACAACTCAAGAAGTATATTGCTGATCCTTCTCATGTGTTGGAGCCCGAGCACTTATCCATTGAGCCAAACATGAGATATGTTGAAACCCCAGTGAGAATCCTGGATAGGAAGACCAGAGACACTCGCCACAAGTCTATACGAATGGTGAAGGTCCTATGGTCAAACCATGATGTCGAAGAAGCGACATGGGAGCTGGAAGATGCCATGAAGGCTAAGTACCCGCAGTTATTCATAGACTAGATAGTCTAGTATTTAGCGATACGGGTACGGGTCGTACCCCTTTTAAGGGGGGTAGAGCCCTTTTGCTTTTGCATTGCTTCGGGGTAAGCATTGCTTAGTGTGTAGGTATTGTAATAAATGTTTGTATGGCACATGTAGTGTAAGTGAATTGGTATGTGTATGTATGTGTAATGTGTAATGTATTGGTGTAATGTGGATTGCGAATTGCATGGTGTATTGTGTAATGTGAATGCGATGGTATGAATGGAAAATGTTGGAGTGTGCATGTGAATTGTGTATGTTGCTGAACCGTGTATGCTTGTAATGTGGAATGAAGTGAACACCTCATAGGTGGTAGTAAGACACATTAGTGCAATTGGTTTGCCTAATGAGTAGAATTAAGTAAACCATTAACCTTGAGCAACTTTGAGGGCAAAGTTTCTTAAGGGGGGTAGATTGAAATACCCCGTAATTAAAAATAGGGATTAATTAGGCTAATGAATAATTTAGAGGCTTAATTAAGTATAAATCATCATAAGGGAACAAATCCCGAAGAAAACGGATCCTTAAAACGGATTAAAATCACTAACGAACCTTAAAGCGCGTTTTCGAGGTAACCGGGAAAACGTGTCTTTAAGCGGGTCAAATAGACTCGTAACAATTTTGGTCAACTAAATAATCATTAATAAATATTAGTGAAGCTTTAGAACCAATAAAAATCAAGAAAACGAGAAATTAGTAAAAACTGTCAAAAACGGGAAGTTGTGGGGTAGAAATATAAATAACACAAACTTATGTGTCCAATAATGTAAAAAGAATTTTTCAAAACCCTTGTGGGTCTGTGTGCTGTCCGATTTCCATTCCCCACACACACACACACTTAACTTCCTTTTACTCACAAAAGACAAATACAATAAAAATACATAAAGTAAACACTCTCACTTTACACTCTCTCTCCTCCCTATTCTCCCTTCCCTCACGTGAAGCACCCCCTCACTCACTCTCTTCTTCTTCCTCCTTCTTCCATGCGATTTCCATGGAGAAATAGACAAACCCACACAAACTCGAAAACCTACAATTTCGTTTTTATGGGTATGTCCCATTTGGAGCTTCAACACCACCATTAGAAGGCCCTCCTTCTCCTTGTTCTTTTGAGGTAAAAATCTTCTTGAAACTCCACCTTTTTCTAGCCTTTGTGGGCAAAACGAAAATTTGACTAAACCCTTGTTTGGTCCCTTGTGTTCTAGCCGATTTTGGCTTTGTTGGAGGAGAGGAAATATTGTTCTTGAGCTAACCCAAACAGCTCATACACCCTTGGAAGGTAAAATAAATTCTAAACCCTAAAACCTATTTAAAACTTAATAATAGCTAGGGTTAGTTTTTAGTGTATTGAAATGTGTATGTATATGGGTTGTAGAGTAGAGAATTTGTGGTTGTTGAACCGGTGGAGAAAGAGAGGAAGGAAGAAACAAGAAGAGGAAGAAACTAGAAGAAGAAAACAAGGTAATTGAGCTCATCTTTGTATAGCTTGTAAATGAGTATGTAACAGATTTTTGGAAATGAAAATATGTATTGTAAAATGGTATTGTGTTAGTAGTGTAATGTACAAGAGAAAATAAATGTTTGAACCCTTGGAAACAATTTAAAAACTGTTACAAAACAGATTGGGAATGAGATTGTTGAGTGCAGGAAATTTTTGATGCTGTTTAAGTATTGGTATGGTGTATGGGAGCTTGTATATTTTTGGTTGTTGAAAACAGGTGAGATAATGTAAATTATGAATGAAAACAATGTGGTGAGAGTGTAAAATATAGGGGAGGTTATGTCAAATTTATTAGGATTAGAACACTTAGTGAATTTTAAACTAGGTGACTAATGTGAGTGTGTAACAGATTTTGTTTGAGATAGATAGGGGGTAAGTTGAGAGAGATAGTTAAGGTTAGTTATATGGTTGTAAGTTTTAGAATGACATTATAAGAGGGAGCTAAAGATGTAGAAGATGAGAGTTAAAATCTGTAGCAATTGCAACTAGAGAGAAAACAATGTGAGTGTTGAATGAGAACTTAGAAATTGGGTGTGTAAGTTAGTATAGGATTGTGTAATGAGTTAGGAATGAATTAGCATGATTTAGGGTGTTTAAATTGTACAAAAGCATGTTGGATGTAGGTAGAAGATTGAGGAAGCAATGGGTGAAATTGGGAAAGAAAATAAAATCTGTAGCAAGGTTCTGACTTCGTTCGACCCAGACGGTGAGTCGGACGTGGGTCGGACGGGGCTTGAGAAACGAAAACCAATCTTTCTGGAATGGTCCGACCCAGAGCCGTGAGTCGGACGTGGGTCGGACAGGCTTAAACAACGAACCATGAACTTTCTGGAATGGTCCGACCCAGGACCGTGAGTCGGACATGGGTCGGACATGCAAACTTTTACAGTGTCGAAGTTTCTGACTTCGTCCGACCCAGACGGTGAGTCGGACGTGGGTCGGACGGAGCTTGGACGACAGGACCAAAACCTTCTGGAATGGTCCGACCCAGAGAGTATGGGTCGGACGGAATAGTGCTGGGTCGGACAAGGTAAATTTCAGAGGACAAACTCTACTGGAATGGTCCGACCCAGGGCTTGGGTCAGACGGTGGGTCGGACGGCCCAATACTTACAAAAAAAAACAGTAAGCTTATAACTAGTATATATATATATGTATACCCACCTATACATATGTATATATATATTATATATATATATATTATATATATATACGTATGTAAACCATGGACAAGTAATGGAAAGTAAGAAAAATGAAATATAAGTGTAAGAATGTAAAGCCTTAGTAGGTATGGATTAGCAAACACGAAAGTAGTTGAGTCAAATTAATGATAGTCATTTTAATCATTCCATTGTATATATAATATGGTTTGATTTGTGACACCGAAGGACGTTTGGAATCACGTACAACGGTGAACGGTATGGATTCCTCATGCCCCGTATGCTATCTTGGTTACTCTGATTTGTGTGTTGTGTGCTAATTGATCACCAAATAAGATAAATGCACGAATCGGAGTTAATATGCATACTTGTGAATATGTAGTGTTGTATGTTGTGAATATTCTCTTAAATTTTAGTTTGTATAATTCATGAAATGTATGGATGATAATGAATGTGTGTATGTATGTTGTATTGTACTGTGACCGTTATTTATTGTGTTTGGACTTCTAACTTATTCCTAACAAGCTAACCAATCTAACTTAAATTGGTAATTAAATTGGAATGAGTAGAAGTCCGATATAGTTTCGACCACGCGTGAGGATGCGGAGTCACGAGAGGTTGGCTCCAATTCCTGACTCTTAAACTGGTCCGCGGCCCAAATCCCTTAAGTGGGTAGCATCCCGGATTGGTGAGTCAAGTAAATCCCGGAGGCGGGACGGCGTAGTCCCCAGGGCCGGAGGTCCCGACGACTTAACTTGAGTATAAGTAAGTAAGTAAGAATGAGCAAGTAAAGTAAATGTAAGTAAGCAAGTGTAAGTAAGAATAAGTAAGTGATGAGTAAAAGAGTAAAAGCATTCCGATTAACCCGGATGCATAATTTGGCTAACCTTGTGAAGGTAAGTAAGATGCGTGCTATTATATTGTTGCCTTGAAATGTGTAATGAATTGTATTAGCATGTATGTTGTATACAAGCATGTATGTATGAAAATAATGAACTGCATGTTTAGTGGACGTCAAATAGTCGGCGTGCCCTAGCTAGCACGCGGTATATGCGGAGTTTATACGCAGCGTTTGCTGAGCCCCTTGGGGCACCATTTTTACTACACGCAGGTACTCGTGAAGGATGAAGATGCTGAGGACTTAGCTCTATTCTTTATCTTCTTTTTGGATGTAAACATTGAATTATGATTGGTGTACTGAGTAGTACATGGCTGTAGTTTTGGATAGCCGGTGTACCATGGGGTACACCTTTTTGGATTTTGATAGAATGGGAATTGGTATAGATGAGTAGCCTTAGAAACTCATTCTTTTGGAACTTAGAGATGATGTAATCGAATATACTTTAATACTCGGTGATCCAATGATGTAAGTATTTGGTATATGGTATTTTGGTAAGTAATTTAGTAGCTCGGTATATTATGTTCATCAGACTGTGACTGTAAGTAAGGTAAGCCTAGCTAGTCGTATGGGCGGTTAGCGGCGTTGTACCACCCGCCGTAGTAAGTAGTAATATTTCCGCTGCGAACTCGTAGGATTAACAGGACGATTAGACGGTAAGTATAGGATTAGCGGTTGGGGTGTTACAAAAAGTGGTATCAGAGCGTAGTAACGCTCTGATGTCCATAGTACCGAGCATAGGGGATTACCGAGTTAGGATTTTAACCGTCTTAAGACGGATACATAGAAACCTAACTAGGAACTACCGTTGTTAACAACGGATACCCTTAACGTTCTTATGAACGATACCTTGCTTAAATTTCAAGACCCTTAGGTCATATCTTGCAAAGC